>MU404055.1:1207909-1520764 GCA_022695795.1 Biscogniauxia marginata | reverse complement strand
CTCTACCCTCTTCACTCTACCCTCTTCACTCTACCCTCTTCACTCTACCCTCTTCACTCTACCCTCTTCACTCTACCCTCTTCACTCTACCCTCTTCACTCTACCCTCTCCACTAGCCTATCTCTACATCATCTTGACATCTCTTGTCGATCTTCACCCCTGCATCACACTAGTTCTTCAAACCAATCCTCTTTAGCACTATATTTTACTATGGCCCCTAGAAAGGATGGAAATAGCCCTGCTGGGGATAAGAGAGGCCGAGGTCAGCGCCGCCAAAATGGTGCTCGGAGACCATTTCAACAGCCTGAGGCCCGGCCGATAGCAAGGATCCGGACTGGAGCCCTTCCAGCCCGGTACCAAATAACACCTTGTCCTGTCCCAGCTCACTGGAATGCAAGTAAGTAACAAATCCTTCTAACATAACACCCTCTAGCACGCACCTCTACACATGAACTTGTAATACCATCCCAAGACTAGTCACTCTTTCATAAGCTATATGCTGCACACCAGTCACAAAGACTACCTATATGATTTCCCACACCACATACCCCATCATCGTACATAAAAACTCCTGTCAAAATGCCTACCATCATGAAGTGAACTATCCTTGAAACACTAACCTGCGATGCCTCGGTGGATGCATATAACGAAAACGGGACACTGCTGAAGGGGGATTCTCTAACCGAGTTTTCTTATAGTGGATGATAATGAACGACGCCTATTCTGCCGCATATGTGGCAATGAGTCCTCTGGGCCGAAGACCCGGAAACAACATGCCGACGAAGTCCACATCGGCCGGCGTTGTCACTTTCCTAGGCCCGGAGGTATTTGTGGGCTGGTATTTAGAACAGAAGGTGATTTATTAGATCACTTCAACAATCATCTTTTGCCAGCCCGCCGGCTACCAGGAAACCCCGTAAAGGTACAGTGCGGCTGGCCTGTAAGAGCTGACTGCTCTAGTCAGCGGAGAAACACGGGGTTCTCCGAGCAGCAGAACATGCTTAGGCATGCGCATAAACATCAGGTCGAAAAAGCCAAAGCAGCTGGGGATGTTGTTGATGAGGACCCGGTCGAGGATAGCGACGATAGTAGTGAGGATAGTAACGATGACGACAATGATCCCGGGTTTGACCCCCCCTCTCGCGCCCCTCGCGGACCGAAGAAAGATGATGGTTCCGGCCCGCCGCCGCCGGGTGCTGTGCCTCAACAGGTCGCCGCCTGCTAGGCAATTAGTAAGTATAACTGCAATTTGTCGGTGGTTTACCTAGTGTTCTGCTAATAACCTTCATGTAGTCTCTACACCTCCCTCCTTCGTTTTCGTTTCCCTTTTCCCCTTAATGACACTTCTACCCTTTTCTTCCTCTGTTTGTCACGATGCTTTAATTTCCTTTCTTTATTATTCGATTTTGTAAGTACATCCACCGACTTAGCACGGTAATATGTTGGCTTACTGATTTAGTCCTATAGATACTTCGACTCGTCACTTGTGAAGTGACAAGCTTCGACCACCGTTCCCGCCCATTCGAAGGCAAAGAGATAGGCACCGGCTTCAGAGTCATGCGACGCCAAGGGGACTCGCACGCGGGCGAGTTTCAACATCAAGGTTACGTGGAGACCTTGTCCTTCGCGGAAATTGGGCTCCCACGGACTATTGATGGCGTCCAAGTAGCACGATGCCCGCCGCTTACGCTCTGCTTGGGAAAGAACTTTCTGCCCGCTGCGGCTTCAACGCTGTACGTTGGAAGACCGCGAAAGTCAAGATTGAGTCGTCCCTGTTGCCGTAGCAGCATGCCACCAGCCCAAGAGCAGATCCTGACCCAGCAGCTATCAAGCCTATCTATCGGCACAGGTCTTATTGCACGTTCCCAGACGGGTTTACTTCCTTCAGGTGGAGCACAAATCAACCAATCCTCTACTGATGGATCGCCAAATTCGCAGCTCTACCACTCAAGTTCAATCCCTCTACAGCCTTCATCCTCCTGTTGATTATCGCTTTGGTGACGGTAAAGGCTTCGATAGCACCACAGGAACCAGGTCTCCGGTATGTTCCTCTCTGTAAGAGACACCGAAGAAGCAGATGATAAGAGAAGGCATGACTGTCTGCCTAGATGCGAGCTCACGGCAATATCGACGCCAATCTGGCCAACAACCAATGTGCGGCAGCGTTTCTCGCCGATTCCTTCGCTTCAATTCCTTTCCGTCACTCTCCTTGGCTTTCTTCTCCTCTTGCTCGAGGACGCGCTTCCTGGGCTGTCTGGGGCGTCTCTGGCGCGCTTAAATTTGACCAAGCTCCCCCTAGACGAAGCACGGCAAAAACTCCGGGAGCTCGAGGAGGCGCCCACACCCTTAGCCATTCAGGGCCTACTCGTACCTTTGGTGAAGTACAATGTGGAAACGGACGACAAGGTGAAGAAGAAGTGCATCCGAGAAAGGTACAAGGATGCTGCTATCAAGTGCCGGAGCCGCGTTTGAGTCTTGCAGGAGGACGTTAAGCAGGAGGCTGGTCCCCTTGTTCATCGCTCCTTTGGCCCGTGTTTCGTCCAGGGAGAGCTTGGTACAGCACGTCGAAGGAATTTTCATAGGGTGGAATGATGTCTTTCGGCCTCGATATAGTTCTGCGTTTGATTTACATAATAAAAGTTTTCACACCTCCAAAATATTGCCTTTCTCCCCTCAACTACACAGCTACATTTTTGTGTCCATAAGCCATCCTCTGGCATTTATATATGAAGAGTGATAATTGTTTCAACAACCTTTGTGGTCTGTATATGAAATCCTTGTCAAGAGATGCGGCTCACTTGCGCCAACATTCAATCGATTCCTTCCAGTCAGGCGGTAGAGGAGAAGAGTGGCATGTTGAAGAACTGGAGAACGACTCTGGACAGATGATACGGGATTATCAAGGGGCCTGGCAGACACTGCGTCCGGTCCGCAAAGACGCAGAAACACACCAATTCCTGAGATCGATGCCCAGCCAAGCCATTATATGACATGACTAGGTTATGTCCCAGATATTTATTAGAGAGACCTGGAGACGTTTTCTCCGCCCGATGTCGCGCCCGTCGTGCTACTCCTCCAATAAGGATGTTCCTCGCACCCCAAGAATCTTCACGTGTAGACACGTTGAATCGGGTCATTAGTTAAAGGAAAGAAGCCCGTTGTTTCTGTGCGGTTCCGTCATTATAGGTAGTTAGTAGCGCGGTAGCATAATTGAGATGGTATGAATTGATTTCGCCGTGTTAATGTAGTATTGCGAGGTAGGATTATCTAGTCATGGCTTTGTTGATTTGTGTGTCTATGATTAGAACTACCATCGAAGGGGCTGAGCTGTCTCTGCTCGAGTCCTCGAGGAGTTGCCGAGCGACCAGACAGACGAGCTCCTAGCAAATACTATTTCGACTGGGGCAAAGGAACCCGATATGATTCTACCAGATGTATGTTGCCGTCACTGTTAGTCTACTACTAACACTAATCATTCATGCGCAACACTGGCTCTCGGAACACGATGACGGCACAGACTTGACAGAACCGCCAATATCTCAGTAAGCTACACGCATATGTTCCAGACAGATTCTGTGCCTATTTTGGTACTGACCACTCGCTTCAGGTACAACGCTGAAGATGGAGACGATTTCAAGCACTTGTCTGATGATCTTACTACAACCGATAGCACACTTGCCACTTAAATTAAGAGTAGATCAACCGACATGATCGAGGATACAGCAGGAGACATAGGCGAACCGTCAAGCGCTCGGCGTGTGCGCATAAACACAACAGGCCTGCGCGTGTTGGAAGATGAGGACTGGCCTGTCTGGATGCTAGAAACCGGTATTAGCTCAACATCAGTGATAATCAATGGTGTGACGACGACACTTTCGGTGTCAGACGGTGTCGTCCTGGACGGGTCCCGCTACAAGTTTGCCTAGCAGCAGGCCGTGGCCGTGATGGGTGAAAGGATGGTCAGAGAGGGCATCACGACGGCTTCAGAGCACATATCTATCTGAAAGGAGCGCCTTCTGGGATTTTCATTATTATTCTGAACCCTTTCCTTGCTGGAAATATGATTTAGCCGCAGATGCCGAGGATTGCCTCCTTGCTCGGCGCGTTGACGAAGGGGGCTATGGCAGACACAGGCCTACTCAAAAGGATGTCAATCGGGCCCACAACTACTCGAAAAATCGGCTTGATCAGCCTTAGCAGATACATGACAATATTATGTTTGCAGAACTTAAGTTAGTTTAGTCCTTGTCGTTTGGTTGTTGCGCTTAGGCACTAGGTCACTTTTATATACTAAGAAGCTTGGTTGTCTACGAAACCCTCTTTGGCTCGCGGAGCTGCTCACCTTTACTATTAGCCAAGAAAGAAATCCGAATCGGTTTGATTATATCATGTTCCTGCGTTTTAAAGGTGCCTCATAATTATTCTGGATATTTGACGCTTCGATTAACGCCGTTGCGAGTCGACGCTGTAAGCAGAAGCTCGTGCCCAGCAAGCAGTGCTCAATGTCAGGACGTCCGCTTGAGCCTAAAACCTCAGGAGGCTGGAGGACATGTAAGATCGATCAGAATACCTAAGATTTACCGCCCTAATAATGGCGATGGAGTCGGTGTGCGTCTTCGGGTTGCCGAGCTCCGTACCCGGCAGCTGGGCCTCCGAACACCCCCTTTTAGTAAGGTGAAGTGACAATAACGTTGAGCAAGTGACCTCTTGCACCTGTGAGTAAATATTTAATCGTAGTAAAATTTAATTGCCTGTTGCTAAGAATTGGTATTCGAGGATATTCTAGGTGAAAATTTTATGCCGACTACAGCCCTGCAGTGTACGTGAACGTCTTGGCGTTGAAGCACCAGGGGGCTCAGTGATGATGTAGTCTCAATACTATCGGTATTTATTCATCTACCCAACTCCCTTGTCTCCTTGAACTGTCTTATATCTGTCCTCTTTACCTGTCTAAGCGAATTGGAATACTTCTCAGGCACTGGCATAACAACCTGAAATTATCGCACTCTGTTCTATAAGCAAATTACTAGAATACCACCATCCCTTTTTTATCATGCCTGCGATGATAGTATCTGTATTCACCTTGATTGGTGTTTTTGCAACTTCCGTTTTGGGACATGGTTTTGTAACTGGTTACGTTGCGAACGGCAAGCAGGAGCAAGGGTTTCTCTTAGACTACTATTATAACAAGAAGAACGGAATGCCATTCCCAGACATCGCCGCATGGTATGCAGAGAACCTCGACAGTGGCTTTGTAGCGCCGGATGCTTACCAGACGGACGATATCAACTGCCACAAGAACTCTGAGCCTGGCAAATTGACAACGACCGTCCCCGCCGGGAGTGATGTACAGTTTCAATGGGGCCCCGGGGGAAAAGAGTGGCCACATCCGTACGGGCCCATCATCGACTACCTCGCCACCTGCAACGGAGACTGCAGCGCGGCTGACAAGACGAAGCTAGAGTGGTTCAAGATCCAGGCTGTCGGCGTCGACTACGACACGCAGGTGTGGGCGAGCGGGGAACTGATCGCGAACAACAATACATGGACGACGACCATTCCCGCGTCGATCGCCCCCGGGAACTACGTGCTTCGCCACGAAATCATCGCCCTCCACGGCGGCGGCAGCCTCAATGGCGCCCAGAACTACCCTCAATGCTTCAATATCGAGATCACTGGCTCCGGGACCGCGAAGCCCGCGGGCACCCTAGGCACGGTGCTCTACAGGAATACCGACCCGGGCATCCACTTCAACCCCTACGTCACTATCACGAATTACCCGATGCCCGGTCCAGCGCTATTCACTGGTTGAGCTAGGTGGTTTCACGGAGCTGCAGGTTAATTGGTTTTCAGCTCAATTAGGTGTTGCTAGGAGAGTGATGAAATAGAAGAAGCATTACAAAGGATAAGGGGTTAGGTAATACTATGTAGCGAAATAATCAGGGACGAGAGTATTAAATGAATTTTGATAGCATTCTGCAGTTATGAATAATATTGACCGGAAATTTGAGAACACTGAAAGTACGGCCTAATCCTACATGTATCAATCATGTACTTTGTATTGATCTCTGTTCTTTAAAAAATACTACTGTCGACCATATGAGATGCAGCAAGCATTATTAACAACAGGTAGGTAATCTTGGTATTTCAGTAGGAAAGTGATTCTTTCCATGTAGTAAATCATCTAGTGAAATCGTCAGGAGTAGTCTCGAATGTTACAATGAATAATGATCTAGAGAAACAAACAACATTTACTCTCAAGATTTCCGAATATCATCTTGCAAGTTAGGACAAGATAAGTAGAAAAGTAGTCCTGAACTCGGTGCATACTAAGGTACTAATCCATCCTCCTGATTTACCACAATTGTGAAATTTCTCTAATTTGCTCTTTTTTTCTTCTTAATCGCGGTAATCGTGGATTCCTCCAGGGTTTATACAAACTTAAAATATGCCTTGGCTATCACAGTGTCACAAGGCCAACTAGAAGTTGGTAGGTTTACCCCTGAGAAGAGGGATGATTTGTTGATTATGTTCGATAGCAGACAAGATTAACGCCCAAGCCCACTAAGACCACTACCCCATAGACGCAAAAGGAATCCCCGAGGAGTATGTGTTCAACATCGAACAGGTGGTGCATGTAAACTTTTCAGATCAGATACATACTTTACCTAACCTGCGCCTAACCATGGGCACAGCCACCAAAGCCTAAGTAACGAGCAATTATCTGGCTTTCTAGACAGAAGTGGATCCTTACTTGAAAATAAATACTTTCCCATAGTCCAGTTGAAGTTCGTCGCGTCTCTGTCTTTGCTTAACCACGCTTTGCCCGTATGGAAAAACAGACACTCTCTTTGGATATCCATACCTGTCTTATGCTGGAATCTTCCCCAGAGTTACCTACCTCACCGTTCGTCATCATCGTCTATATTGGAATCATTACCTATTTGTCAAACGCACTGAAGCCGGATCGCCGATAGGTCTCAATCTAATACTTCTGGTCAATTGACATGATCATCGCTCGCTACGTCGACTGCATTCAGTACCTCATTATATCGCTAATATCTGGTTCAACTTACCTGATAACTTCTCGAGCATAACAGCATACATGGCTGAGATACCGTCCGAAGTCAATCAACCAGGCGCAGCAAACTCTGACGACGATGAGAGATCTGGTTCAACTACCCCTAAGGCTGGGGGTCAAGAGATCCGGGTCCCACAGAACCCAGGGATCGATCTTTCCAATAGCCAGGATCCCAGCTCCAAAGACCAATCCTCTTCGAATCCAATTGGCGACAAGGACGAAACCGCCCAACCCAGATCTTTACCACCGAGCTCTATGGAGGATGGATACCCGGCCTCTGAAGACCCGCGATCTCAATGCACAATAAATAACACAAGCGATTTCCCTAATGAATTTCCTCCCGGCCCGGACAGCAACGGAGAAGCTAGTTCACAGACTCCATCCTTGTCCATGGACTCCGTGGACCTTGGGAATGGTATTTCTGCACAGGCTGAGCCTTCAAGCCAAAACAATAACGAGGGGGAAACTTCTGCAAACAAACCAGCAGCCACCAATGAGTCAGAAGACTATAATCCGGATGAGCAGCAGTCTACCGGTCCTTCGAGACCGATGAATGCCAAACAACGCCAGAAACAGCGCAAGAATGCCAAGAAGAAGGAAAAGAAGGCACTCAGGCAAGCGGAGACTCAGCGAGCAGGAGATGCTCCCAACTCGCAGACTCTGTTCAATATAGAGTTGGCAGATGTGAACCACCCCTCGTTTAGCCCCTCGTATAGGTCCAATAGTTGGCTTGACGCCGGCTCTCGGAACAAAGAAGCATCAGACAACGCCGTGAAAATGATCGAGCAGCGGCATTTCTTGTCACAATTGGAGAAGATATTGGAGAAACGAGACCACAACTCACAGAATGACGAGCAGTGGCAATTCATGCCAGTATTGAGGGAGATATTCGAGACACGAAATAACAATTCACAGAATGACCTGTCCCCAGACGACTTTAAGGCAATAGACGACATCATAAAAATGGTCAAGCAGCGGGGTTTCCTAATACAATTGGGGGAGATATTAGAGACACAAAACAGCATTTCACAGAATGGCGTGTCCCGAGACGACATGATCGCTGCACTACGCCTGATGAAATTTAAGAAGGAACCCCCATCGCATGGTGGCACGGAGAGCGATTCCGGTAACGTAGAAATCACGGTTGCTCATAGATCCCAACTACAACCTTTTGGAACTTCTGGGTCTGACAATGGTACTGGAGGGCAGATAAACCATGAATCTACTAGCGAGGACCCTGCAGAACAAGCATCTCCGAAATCCCCACAGAAGCAGTCGTAGGCAGACATTGTGGATCAAGAACTGGAAAATGCAGAAAATCAGTCTCTCATCATGGTCACATCCAAGGGTCAGTCTCCAGAACCAGACCAGACAAGCTCGAATACTATGAATAAAATAGCCAACGAAGGCTCTTCATGTGAGAGCCAAAAGGGCATTGTGACTTCTAAATGTGAACAAGGACATGAGAATGGGTCAGAGAACAGTGATTCAGATGCTGGTAACCCCCCGGCGAGGGTTCAAGGAGAATCCAAGTCCAAAAGAGCAAAGAAAAAAGAGAGGGCTAAACGAAAGAAACGAGAGGAAAGAATTCGGAAAGAGAGAAATCGGCAGCAGGTAAAAGAAAATATTCGAAAGGAGCAACGAGAAGCCCGTGAAAAGGAAGAATTGGCCCTAGTCAAGGCAAAGGAAGAAGACGAGATGAGAATTGAGCACAGCAAAGCCTTGGAACAGCTCGAGAGTACCATTGAGGGGTTCCACAAAAGAATCGCCACCCTGACCGCAAAGAGGGAGCACGAAGCCATAGCCAATACGTCTCGTGCCATCAAGCTTGAGGCCGAGGTAGAGAAGATTCGAGGTAATAGTGAACGGGACAAGGCCACTTTGACCGAGACGCAGATTGAACTCAACAGAGCCGAAAAGATTATCGAGGAGCTCCGTGAACAAACGTCTGCTAATCAAACTGATAAAGCCGCACTGATAGCCTCACAGTCTGAACTTGCCAAAGCCAAAGTAACGATTCGAGAGCTCGAGGGAGTAGAGCAACGAGGTAAACTAGAGCATCAAGAGCAGCTAGAAAAGGTCGAATCCGAGCTACGTGAGCATCAAAATATATCCCAACAAAACAAGAAGGCGCTAGATGCCTCCAAGTCTGAGCTAGAGCAAGCCAGGAAAGAAAACCACGAGCTTGAGGCCTCCATCAAGAAAGAAAGGGAAATCAAAACATCTGCACAGAACGAACTGGAAAAAGTCAAGACTAGACTAGCTGACATGGAGGTAAAACGAGGAATATGGCAAAGGGAAAAGGCTGTTCTGGAGGCTGAAATAACCAAACTGAAGTCCGTCCCTATACTAAGGAAAATGTCCGTAGGACAGAGTCAGGCCTCCCGAGCTATTCTTACCGACAAGGTGATATCCACACGGACTGGAAGAGAAAGTCAGAGATCTCCAGAACGTGGTAGCTCTGTAACCATCGCGAATGGATCTAATCCTTTGAAGCGTTTAAATGGCCAGAAAAAGGGGAGTGACGAAGGTAGAGGAAGGAAGGAAGGGTCTCCAATCGCCGTCAATGACACCCAAACTATGACTAATAGTGAGCCGAAGTCCCCAAATCGTGAGGACAAAGGCAAACAGAAGGAGAACCCGTCACACGAAACTACGGCTGGTCCCTCAGTTTTGGTAAATAACGACGAGGCTTGCTTGGACGGCCACAATAAAGAAAAGCAGATTGATAGAATACCAGAGATCGTTATAGATAATGCTCGGACTATGGTCTATTTCGACCCCGACAACAGCGGGTTTTATAGAAAGCATCTCAGATCAAAGTCGGTCCCGCGACGGAATGAGGATGATTCGGACTGTGAACCTGACACCGATTCTATCATACGGCGTTGGAGCGACGCTGAAGTTGAGATTTTTCGCAGGTCGAAGGCCAAGAAGCGAGGTTTGGATGACTTTGCCCTCTCGGCAGCTCAGCAGCATCAGATAGTTCACGTTCAGCTTGCGACCGTGCCTATAAACCATCCTAGCACGTATCATTCCGAGCCGCCACAGGGAGGCGATCAAGCCGAGCACGAACAACTGACTCCAAGTCGCCAAGACACAAACCCCCTTCAGAGGCCCGCTGATCAACCCGAGGGGAACCCAGACAATGACCCAGACAATGACCCATCAGACAGGATGCGTGAAGTTTCTCGTCGTAGAGTCGAACTTCTAGTTGAGCTAGTCGGCGTGCGGAGGTCTATCAAGGCAATCCAGGATCAGCAGAGGGATTTAACTGCGAGCGACATTCGAACGTTACTGACTGATGAACAGCGGGACGGGATTGTCAGGGATATCTATGAGCACGAGAGGAATATTGAGAAACTCCAGTCTCGAAGGCGATCTCTTGTCTCGGAGCTCAACAGAATCGAGAAGGAGTACTGGCGGTTAGACGAGGAGGAAATCGGACCGCAATCATGATCTCGAGATGGATGGGAGGTAGACAGAAGCGCCATCAACTGAAAGAGAAATAATAGCGTTGCTTTTATAATATCTTGTATAAAGACAGTCGTTTCTTCATAGGATAAACTATAGCACCCCTACTTTGTAGCGAAAGATATAACATTGGGTAGGGGTATTGTTCCTGTTCTGCTTACCTGATATACTACCCCTTTTGAACAGAGACGTGAATATGTCCGTAGGTATCTCTAACTTAGCCCAGCTGAGGAGTTCTGTGGCTTTAAATTCATATCCGGGGATGATGCTAACATTTTTTATATTCTGTGACTTACAAGTACCGAGGTACCTGACATGTTAGACCGGGCAGCTGCAAGAAAAGGGGGGGAGGCGGGACGAGAGGGTGACTGGACGGTATGTTTGTGGCTGAAGATCAGGTGGCGCGATTAGGTAAGGAGATACCTACCTAGGTAGAGGACAGTTTTGGCGTGGCTGTGTGGCTGTGTGGCTATGTGGCTTTTTTATCTTGCTGCAAGTCATTTGAATCGCTGGCATGCGCTGGAATGAGGAAGAACGAGAGTGACGACAAGTAAATACCTTAACTTATGCAATCTTGCATGAACGATATCGTCACTAATGCATTTCCACTACCACCACCACCACCACCACCGCCGCCACCACAACAACAATAACAACAACACCAACACCGCCATTCCACCCGTTGAATCTTTGCTTTTGTTTCCGCTATGTCACAGCTCCACTCGCCCTTGCAACGAGATCTTCTTATTCTATAGCTAAAAAGGGAGAGGAATAGGAAGCGGAAGGGGAAGAGAGAGCAGAAAGGGACGCGATGCTGTGCTGAGTGTTGCGATATGGAGCCCGACTCGTCTGCGCCCTTGTCACGGTCCACGTCCCAGCTGTCAACAATATCGGCAAAGAGCAACAGAGGCCACTCGGCCAGAGCGAAGTCCAAGTCCAGGAAACTAACCTCGCAGCCGTCGAGCTCTGCATCATCCATCGCTGCCTCAGACAAGTCGCTGACCTCGTTCCCATCCTTCTCGCCCGAGTCGCCGCGAGACGACGACCCATTCACGCCCGACAACCATGCGGAACCAGTTACTACCATCAAGAAGCCTTCCAACAACAGCAATAGTATCCAGACCACCACCGTGACTGCGACCTCCATAGTCGATCGCTTAACCTCGCCCACAACCGAAGCACAGAAGAGTGCTGCCCGCGATGCGCTATTTGAGGACGCCCCAATAAACTCGCGGAAGATCCCCGGCGCTCTGCACCTTGCGGGCGACGAGCACATCGAACGCCTCATAGCTCGACATGGGGTTGTCAACCTGGTGCGCCGGATCGCCGAGGACCTAGCTCAGCGAGATGTGCAAATCGCGAGCCTTAGGAGGAGGGCAGATGAGAGGGAGAGGGCGCTTAGAAAGATAGCGCTTGAATGCGGACTGTCGAACCTTGACCTCGAAACCAAACTGCGGGCCGTAGAGCAGGAGCTCAAAGCACAGGATCAGGCGAAGCGCGGTCAGGACGGAGGATTATCTGACATGATGAACGATGCAATGCACGACTCGATGACATACAATGGATTAGGCATTGTCGATAGCGGCGACGGCACCCTCAAGGCTTCTAGCTCGCCTGCGAGCAAGATAAATAACAACAATTCCGGGAGAGGGGAGACGAAGACCTGGAAAGAATTTCTTTGGGGTGGCACGAGTAGGAAAACTAGCAGGGCAAGTAGTATCAATGGGGATGCCGCAAGGACAGCGATACGTGCACCAACCTCCGGTGATCGCCGGCCTCCTCTACAGGAGGATCTCTTCACACCTCCAGATATAGACTCCATACGGAGCTCGAGCCGTGCTTCCAGCGTCCACTCTAGGAATGCCAATGCCCCGAGAAAACCTTCAACTTCACTTGCTAGTATGGCTTTGCAGCTCGTTGCTGGCAAGGGTTCGTCGATTCGCGATTCGGATTCCCTGAGGGGAAGGTCAGACTCAATAGGACAAGGAGGATCACTAAGGACTTCCTCCACCACGAGCACGAAGACGGGTGCTTCAACCCGTGCAGTTTCGGCGCAAGTTGGACCCAAGGCGCTAATGGCAATGCGACGGCCAACCCCTGCTCCTGTAAATGCATCACAGCGTACCCAGCCCCATGAAAGGTGGGAGGGCATAGGGGCAACCCCCGATAGTCCCTCTGCCTCCAGACCAGATAGCTCCGGCCCGGTGGAAATGGACATGATTTTCTCACCCGAAGGGCAACCTCCCACTCTAACACATATTTACAACAATTATCACGGAGCTGAGTATCTGACGGATCGATTTGGTTTCATCTATGATCAGCGTCGCAAAAGGAGACAGCGCGAGGCTGCCCAGGTCGCCCTGCGGACGAAGCGAGGGAATCATGCTGAGATGCTTTCCGGTGCGAGATCGGGTATTTCCCCAAACCTAGATGATAGCGAAAGCTCGATTCGAGAGACTGCGAGTGATGATCGATCAGAGTCACCCACTTCAATTGAGGATGTTGTTGACCAAGGCAAGCCGAAACGATGGCAAGACTATCTCAAGATTGCCACCTTTCCCACGGAGCTGCTCTCGCACACTCCCATCACCACCTCTGCGCTGGAGGTGCTCGAAGGTAATGATCAACCTAAGTCCCCAAACTTGATCACTGCGGATAATCGTGGGTTTGTTCCGCCAGCCAATACCACTTCGGCTATCAACAATGAGTCAACAACAAAGCCTGATGATGAGCCCGCAGTCACTCTGGTCCAAGAAGATGCGGAACCGGTCAAGCTTCTACTCAAACAATTGAGCGATTTGCACGATGCCCTTCAAAGGGAAAAGTCCGTACGCTGGAATGAGTTTCTGAGGAAAGTGAGAGCGGAACGACGGCGAGAAGGAGAGGCAGCCGCCGCCGCCGCCGCAGCCGCAGCAGAAGCCCGGTTTCAACGAGCGCCCGTCATGATCCCGGAGGCCAAGCTTACTGATGGCGAAACTATTGGTTTTGCCGACCTTGGCGTCAAGGGCAAAATCGGCCGAGCAAAGTGGAACGAGTTCAGAAACCTAGTACTTGGCGGGATTCCAGTTGCAAACCGACCCAAGATCTGGTCCGAATGCTCCGGTGCCCTATCCAAACGTATTCCTGGCTACTATGAAGATCTTGTCGCGAGATCTGCCGAGGGCGACGATCCCGTCGTTGTCTCCCAGATTGAAATGGATATCAATCGTACTCTTACCGACAACATCTTCTTCCGACGAGGACCGGGTGTCGCAAAGCTCAGCGAAGTTTTAAGAGCCTACGCTCGACGAAACCCGGAAGTTGGGTATTGTCAAGGCATGAATCTAATTACAGCAAACTTGCTGCTAATTATGCCGTCTACCGAAGAGACGTTCTGGATACTTGTCTCTATCATCGAACACATTCTACCCCAGGGCTATTACGACCACAGCTTGATGGCATCTCGCGCCGACCAGCAGGTGTTGCGCCAGTATGTCACGCAGGTTCTACCAAGACTTTCCCAACACCTAGAAGATTTATATATCGAGCTCGAGGCCTTGACATTTCAGTGGTTCCTCAGCGTTTTTACCGACTGTCTATCCGCCGAGGCCTTATTCCGAGTCTGGGATGTGGTGCTTTGCATCAATGATGGGAGCACTTTTCTGTTCCAAGTCGCCCTAGCTCTCCTCAAACTCAACGAGCAGCAGCTATTGCAATGTGACACCCCTGCCGCCGTCTACACCTACATCAACCACCAGATGACCAACCACGCCATCAGCATCGACGGGCTGATGCAGGCTTCCGAGGGACTGAGAAGAGTCGTCAGGCGCGAGGATGTTGTGGATAGGAGGAAGAAGGCGATCGACGCCGAGAAGCGGCTGATAAAGGAACGCGAGGTGCACAACGAGCTTCGGCGCACGCAGAAAGCAGCGTCGGCCCCGACACTAGTGACCGAAGCGAGCGCATCCGCCCTGCCAAGCCCGTGCCCGGGCCCGACCACCGCAGACAGCGACATTGTCAGCATCGCGAGCTTCAGCGTCCTAGATAACGAGGCGAATGGGAATCTGATCATCAGGACCCCGACACCGGCAGAGGAAGAGGCCTCCTTCGCTCTCGGATGAAGCACTGGGCTGCGCTGGAAACAGAGGTTATCTATCATCGGTTGTAGGTGATGGGGAATTCTTGTTTGAGGAAAGGAGCGCCAAAAAGCAAGGTGTGGTTTTTGCCAACATTACCTTTTTTTTTTCCGTGATCGCATATATATCTATACGTTATCGTAACGATGACCACTGGCGACGGATTTTTTCATTTGGCTGGTGTTTTCTAGATTGGTAGTACCTACATACCATGATACCCCACGCATATTTTATTTTGATACCTTTTTTTTTCCTTCCCTTCCTGTGGTCTTAGCATCTCTATTATCGCGCTTAATGTCTTAATCCTAAGGGGACGGATTCATAGATGAGAGGGGAATGAGAGCCTTGGCCATGATCTTGGGCCTTGGGCGAGAGGGGAAGTGTGGGTGGAGATGATACACGTTAGCATTGCGACCTTGTGTTGGATTGGTTCGGTTTTGATTTGGCTTTTGACCCGAACCTACATGTAGCAGCTGCCGTGTTTTTTATATCTTTCAATGGTGTAGGTATAGTAAGCAACTGGCTGACTAGTTACCTACTTACTGGACAAAAGGTTGGTTTGAGACGGCGACGGGGAGACAAATCGGCGGTTGAGATAAGAAATGAATGACGCGAGATGAGATATCAAGACGGGATACGGGATGGGAATGTAAACACGAATGAGGAAGAGGCAAGAGATAAGGGATAGAGAAGAATAATGTTGTTGGGCTTCGTAGGTATTCATCGCTATGCATATGAGGCTTCAGCATTTTTCGTCTTGCTCTATATCAGGGGTCAAACTTTATTTACCCTTAAGTTCTTGAGAGAATAATAGCATCTTTATAGCATACAATGATTAGTATTTCAAGAGTGTTAAAAGATATAGGTAATTAAATGCACGCTACCCCCTATCTGGTTATACCCCCTAGGCTGAGCAACTATATCATAAATTGAGTATTTGTGGTTTATGGTTTATGGATATGACAGGGTTTACTCGCCATTATCTACGCAAGACTATAATGGATCCCCTATTTCTCTTGAGGCGAGACTCCAATATCTCATCCCTAACCGAGCCAAGATCACCAACGCAGAAAACTTAACTAGATTACTTTTCGTCCGCGAAGGTAGGCAATACACAACCAACGACGAGATTTTTTTTGGTGGGGTTTTTTGATTTTATTTACACTACCGGGTAAGTAATCTAGATATAGTTGCCGCCGACTGCGCGCAAAGCTCCCTCACTTCCTCCGACAGCTCCTCGTTGCGCGCCTCGCGGTCGAACTTCCGCCGCCAAAAGTCCCACCGCGCCGTACAGAACCTGACCTCGTCGCCGCCCCCGCGCCGCCACGGCAGTTCCTCCTCCGCCGCGTCTAGCCCGACGTGCACGCCGGCCCCGAGGCCGGCGTCCGCCTCCCGCCCGGCGGCGGGCCGCTTCCCGTACATGTACGCCCCCGCGATCTGGACCCAGACCGCCGCCACCGTGAGGTACGTCTGCAGCTGCAGCCGCAGCTGCGCGGCCCGGTCCGCGGCCTCGAGCGCGTCGCCCAGCGCCCACACGGCGTAGGCGCTGAGGTCGGCGACGCCGGCGGCCGCGAGCCGCGCCGCGAACGCGTTGACGTTGGCCCAGGCCGCGCGCTCGGGCGCCGTCCAGCCGGCGCCCGACCCGCACGCGTCGTTCCAGCACTCGCGCGCGCTGGGGCCGAGCAGGAGGAGCACGCTCCAGAGCGCGCCGCGCCGCTCCCAGATCCAGTTGCGGCCCAGTGGGACTTGCCAGAAACAGGGAAAGTCAGTAATTGCTATATCTGGACTGTTTTTTTGGGTTTTTTCAAACCCCGTGAAACATGCCTCGGGACCAAAAAAAAAAAAAAAAAAAAAAAAAAAACCTCATACAGCAAGCCAGAACAGGCATGTTTTACTCGTGACACAGGCTATAATGGGGCAATAAAGAACTCCCAAGTTTAGCTTACCGGTTAGGGGCCGGGGCGGTGCCGGGTCCGGGCGCGACTTGAGGGCGCGCACGAGGGAGACGAGCTTATCTTGCTGCGCGGCGTCGCGCCAGGGGATGCGCTTCGCGGCGTGGAGGACGCCGTACCAGAGCTCCCAGAGCTGGCCCTCGGTCGAGGGCAGGGATTCGGTTTCCGGGGTGGGAGGGGGGAAATCTTGCTCCGGACCCCACTGGGGGGGGGCGCGAGGTCAGTTGTTTGTTTTGAACGAGGAAAAAATAAATAAATAAATAAAAAAAGGACGTGAGCTAGAATACATAAGGGTTGGCTGTCTCGAACTTACCATCTCGAGAGCCGTCACGGGACTGTGGTACTTGCGCTGCGTGCGCGCGACCTGCTCCTCTCTGTACAGCGCGACGCCGTGGTCGGCTGTCGAGTACGCCTCGTCGATGGGGGCGGCGAGGCGCTCGACCGTCGCCGCCGCGTCTGCCTCCCCGGCGAGGAACGCGTCGACGGCCGCGGTGTCGCCCAGGAACCAGCCCCGTATCTTAGCGATGGCTTCGATCTTGGCGGCCTCGTCCAGCGTGTCGTCCGCCGCGACGCGGTCCACGGCCTCGGCCCTCTGCTTCTCGACCCGCTCGAACGGGGTCAGGCCGTCCGGTCCTATCGGCACGGGGGTCCCTTCCGATGTGGATTCGGAGGATGAGGACCGGGGGGGCCTTTGCTGCTGCTGCTGATGATGATGATGTTGTTCCGTTTGCTCTGTCATTTTCTTGTGTTTGCGGGGGCGATGAGACGATGATAGGACGAGAGCACTCGGGAGAGGAACGCGGAGTACGGCTGACGTTCGTGCATGGTTCCCATGTAGGCAGGGTTGCGGCGTATAAAAAGGGGAACATGGGGCCTGACCCAGCCGGCCATCTATGATTGACCAACGAGCCACGCCCGAGGTTCCCCAACTAGGTAGGTAAATGTAGCCAATCGACTTATAGTAATGTCTAAACATAGCAGCGCAGCACCCTAATTATTTTCCTATAAGATGAAAATTGCCTTTGTTTTACCTTTCTGAAGAATTACCAAAGTGAAACGCTATTGTATACTTTCAGCTTTGTGTCGAAGAGCTGCTGTTCCGAAGTGGGGGAAAGCCTCGGGCTATTTAAGAGGCACTTATATACCACTAAGACGCAGTTTAATGTGCGTAGTCTCTGTATCTCAATTGGGGACAGAACAGATGTATATATGTCTAGAAAAGCTAGGAACAGAATGGCGGAAGGAGAAAGGGGGGGCGGAGAGCCCAATGACTTGAGATTAACGTCTTCCAATATATTGCATTGCCTTGAATATTTAAATAGAACCAGAATTGCCCGGCTCTTACCAGCCCGTAATAGACTATAGCGCTATACACGACGATACGCATATTGTAGGTATATTAAGAGGTAGCTAGCAGTATTAACCATGGACGTATAAAGTATCATACACTCTTTGTTAATAGACTGGCACCAGCAAACCTCAAGAGAAACTTTCTGTTTATTATAATATATATATATGTATCATATGCCTAGTCAAGTTGATAGATTTGACGCGACCTTAACTACGTTATCCACCATCAGCTGGCTCGAGCCGAAATAGTTACTCGGGTCGCAGAGGGCCGCCAACTCGGCATCGCCGATGCTGCCGCTAACCTCCGGCCGCGTCCGCAGGACCTCGAGCAGCGGCGCGCCCGTCTCGATGCTCTCCTTGCAGGCCCCGTAGACGACGTCGTGGGCGGGCTGCCGCCCGATGTGCCGCGCGAGGGCCATCATGACCGCCTCGCCGACGATGAGCCCCCGGCTCGAGCCGAGGTTATCCATCATGGCGCCCGTGTTGACGACGAGCCCGCCGAGCACGAAGTTCGTCTGGTGCAGCGCGCCGGCCGCGAGCACGAACGCCTCGGGCACGGCCACCCACTCGAGGTGCCAGGGGCCCGAGGCGCGCTCGAAGTCGACGACCATGGCGTCGAGGCCGAGCGAGGCGTGCGAGCGCAGCAGCCTCGCCGCCGCCAGCACGACCTCGCTGGAGATGGGGTTGCGCTTCTGCGGCATCGTCGACGAGGCGCCGCGGTGCGGCACGAACGGCTCCGACACCTCGCCGCCGAACTCGTTCGACGACATGACCACGACGTCGTACGCCGTCTTGCCCAGCGACCCGCCCACCAGCGCCAGGAAGCCGAGCACCTCGGCGACCGTGTCGCGCGCCGCGTGCCACGTGATCGGGGGGTCGCGCAGGCCCAGCTCCGCCGCCAGCTGCGCGCGCACGCGCACCCCGTCGGGCCCGTTGCCGAGCGAGGCCAGCGTGCCGGCGGCGCCGCCGAACTGCACGAGCAGGCAGCGCGGCTCGAGCTCTCGGAGCCGCTCCGCGTGCCGGAGTATGCCGGAGAGGTAGACGGCGCACTTGTAGCCGAAGGTGCAGGGCAGTGCGTGCTGGAGGTGCGTCCTCCCGGCCATCGGCGTGTCGCGGTACTTCTCCGCGAGGCCGGCCAGCAGGGAGGCGAGCTCGTCGAGCTCGCGCTTGACGATCTGCAGGCCCCGGCGGATCTGGATCATGGTTGCGTTGTCCATTATGTCCTGCGTCGTCGCGCCCCAGTGGATGTACTTGGCTACCTCTGGGGGCGTCGCCGCCACAAGCTGCTCGACCAGTGGCAAGACTGGGTATCCGACGATATCAGTATCTCTCGACAACTTCTCGAAGCTACACTTATTATTAGCATTCACTACCTAATTTTCGCTCTTAGGTTGTCGCTCTTTTGTACGTACTCGAGAGTGACAGAAGAGAGGGCCTCCGTGAGTTGTTCTCCAACGGTATCCGGTATGACATGCGTCTTGGATTGGGCTCGCGCAAGTGCCGCCTCGACTTCCACGAGACAATTCACGTAACTCTTGTCGCTAAAGACATTACGCATCTCCTGGGTTCCGAATAGGTTGCGGAAGACGCTGGAGTCGAGTGCTGAGACGGCCATGTTCGCTCACAATGAGTCGATTAGACGTCGTATGTGTTGTTCTAGCGGTAGTCGGTGCAGGATGGAATCAGATCAGATGCGAATATAGCCGAACTATTCAAGTCCTACCTTTACGTCAGTTGTGGATATTGATTCCTCCGGCACCGGGGCCTGTGAATACTTCGTCCGGCGCAGACCGGCCGAGGAGCCCCGCAGAGACACCCTTAAGATTAAAAGCCGGAGATGGTTGACGGAATGTCTCGGGATTGCCAAGGATATGTGAAATGGCCGGCCTCCCTATTCTTTTTTATCTCCTTTCTTTTTTTTTCATCTCTCCTTTTTTGGGGGTTTTTCTTTTTTCCTTTTGATAAAACCAATACCAGCCAAGTTCTTCAGAACATGGAGGGATTCTGCTTTGAAGAAATACAGGTCAACCCTGAACCTCCTGGCCGGGAATAGTGCGAACAAGAAAATGAAACCAAAGGTCAAAATTCAAAGAATGGCCTTGGTCATGAGAGTTCCACCCACGGCAAGACTACCTCATAGCGAAGTATTCAGAAAACAGCTATCCGCAGTGAGATCTAAGTATATCTAGATCATGGCTGGCCGACCCAGAGACCCTGGAGGATACCATCCGGTATCTGCAAAAGAGGCTTTACTCTCATCTCTCGTTTCTTTGTCTACCATTACCTAGGTATATTAATGCCAAGCATGGGTGACGCAAAGCAGCAAACGTGCCGTAGGACCTAATACCTCCCAGCATTCGGGTTGCTATTCTAGGTAACGCGATCGGCGCGACGTGGGTTGACGACAAGAGTACACGGTGCATCCAATACTTAGTTTTCATACATTTTAATTCAAGCGTAGATAGAACTGCGCAGTTAGATTTATACGGCCTCCCGACTATACGGGTCCCTTACGACAGACATGTTCTCCTTGTTTATAGCTCTTCAAGGCCGTCTGAAAACGCCCTTACATATACAATATAGCAGAATCAACATTTATCAAAGCGCTCACGGGTATACAAGTATATCATTGATTCAGTTCTCCTGGTTCTCCGGGCTCCTCGCTCCTCGCAACTCAAATCAATTATATAGCGGTTCGAGGTTACACACCGGGAAGGAGGAATTTCATGAGTTATTGTAATTGAATAATTATTTAGGTTGGACTCCCTTCACTTAAAAAGAAAAGAAATTGGAGCCGTAAATTTCAGACATAGTGGTTGATGTAATATCCAATAATCAACTTTATAATATTTCTTAATCGCACAATCTCTAAGCCCTTCAAAACATAGCATGATCAAGTATATATTCCCAACTTACAACCGCCTAAGCCATAGGCGCAGTCAGCACCTAGGTATCTCACTTACGCTCGCTCCGCGATCCAACGTTCCGCATCTAGGTATGGTTTTTCCCTGTCAATCATCACTCGAACCACCAAGCGCAAATACAACCGCCAACGCCCAAAAAGAGTTTTTACTGACCCCCTTACACTGATGCCATCGTCTCGTTATCTAAGGATATGGCGGGTTTCCAGCTCCGTATCCACCACCCCACTGCTGCTGCTGTCCTTGGCCATATGGTGGATAGCCTCCCTGTTGCGGTGGAGGTACGCCTCCGTACCCGGTCTGACCCGGGTACCCTTGCGGTTGCGACGCTGCGTAATATGACGCCGCCTCACCCTGGGGAGGTGGTCCTCCGTAGCCTCCTTGCGGTGGATACTGCTGGCCGCCTTGATGATACTGTGGTTGTGGTGAGCCGCCATAGTCCGGATACGGAGCCAGATATCCCCCACCGCTTTGTTGCGTCGGAGGCTGTTGATGATATCCGTAACCCGTGCTCTGCTGGGGACGAGGTGAGTGGGAAGAGCTCGGGCGACTACCACCAGAACTGGCGCCCATGGCATCAAGATCTCGGGTCGCACATTGCGACCATAACGAACCCCTGGGTCTGCCGTGGCCAAGCTGCTCAATGAGACCGCCGTCAAAGATACCACCGCCATGAGAATGTGGTTCAGTCTTCTTCCCCGAGACAACATGGTTCTTGCCCGCTTTGACAGACGCGGACCCGAGAATATGGTTGAGATCGTGGCGGCGCGGGTATTCGTCTACCCACTTCCGCACCGTGTCGAACATATCTCGCTGGATCTCGACACGGTCATTCCGAATGGCTGGGTGGTGGAATGCGCGAAGAACATCATCAACAACCTCGTCAACAGGTACACCGGGGTTTTCCCAAGCGTATAAAATTCGTCTAATAACATGATTAGCGGAAGTTGTGAGGCCACGGCAGTTCTATACTTACGGAACAACATATTGGAGGACAGTTGTCGCAACTCTCCCCGCACAGGAATTCAGTACGTTTGTGAAGTGGTCCTTAGATAGCATAGAGTGGGTTGGATCAGTGCACCGAGGGTTTGTCCACGGCTCTAGTTGTGATTTTGCGCTAGCACTAATGACACCAGATGAGCCATCCTTCAGCGCCTTGGTGACGGCGTTAATGATTGGTCTGATGAAAGGTGCTAGTAGGCCGAGGACAAATGCCGTCAATGTTTCGCTGATGTGTTCGAGAAGGCTTTCTAGACCTGGGATCTTGGCGATTCCTCTGTTGATCGCCTTGACAATCCTGTCGCGAAATTGCAAAATTGGGTAGATTTGTCGGGAGACCTTGACGGGATCGAAGTTTTCGCTCATTCCCGGCACCACGTTGACATTAGCTCGGGTGCTCGAGTAAGCCCCGCCCTGCTCGTTCTGCCGTTCCTGGTCTTCGGCCATCCGCTTCAAGTTGCGAGCTTCAGACGCCATGCCACCGCCGATACCTGGCAATTGACCAACGAGTCCGATAAAATCCGAGGCACTACCTCGACCTCCAAAGCCTCGAGTGCCGCTGCCACCGTCGACTCCGCTGGACTTCTCGGAATTCTTCAGAGCAATGTCAAGCTGATCGACTTCGGATTGGGTGAAGTGGTCGTTGGCTTCACCCAAGACGGAGTGCAAGAAATCAACACCGCCGAAAGTGCCGGTCACGAGAGGGAACACACGCCGGCCCCGAAGATTGATCTCCGAGTGGGATCCGCAGTGGGGGAAAACATCGTGAAATCCAAGCTCGCGCAGAGCGAGCTCGCAGTAGTTGCTGTGAGCGCTAAAGTCCTCCATACAATGCAGCGCCTGTCCAAGGCACCTCAGGGCCTCACATAGGTCCTCTTCCTTCCCCTTGCCGTGAGAGCCGTGCGTATAAAGCCGTCCGTAGTGAATACTGCGTCCGATGCTGAATCTCAGATAGCCGGCGCTAGTTGCCCAATTACCTTGCTCGTTGGCGATATAGTTCTTCATGCCGGTGTGGGGGTCGATCTCGGTCTCCACCGGCCTGACAGGCCCGCGGAGGCGAGGATCGTACTTCCTAGCATCGTCGTTTTCCGCGTAGCCAAGAGGGTTGTCGATATGCTCCTCGGGACGATAGACCCCAAGACGTTCGGCCGTAACCTCGAACTCGTCGGTGGCGTAGCCATTGGCCAGGAAAGAAAGGACCCAGACGAGGACTCGGATAGTGTCGGCGTTGGCGCCCTTCAAGCTTGCGACGTCGACGGCCTGGGAATAATCGCGGAGCCAGTTGCCGAAGTAGGTCCGCTGAACCAGGAGGGTGGTCCATTTCTTGCCGTGCAGGAAAGCAAGGGTCTTGAGCATGTCCTCGATATCTCCATGGCGCCAATTATGTCCTTCGACCTGGGCAATGGAGGGAATGTTGCCGGCACCGAAGGCAGCTGCCTTGGTAGGCATCAGGACCAGGACGAGGCCGAAGATAAGCAGCATGCTGCTGAAGCCGAGTCTTGGGACAGCCATCTTCTGCACGCTCGCCCGTCCGAGGCTTGCGTAATTCCAAATGACGGTGAACCCGGTGGTCAGGAGGCAGGATTTAATTAAATTGTTCGGTGACGCAGGTGAAAGATGACCACGGGTCAGATCGAGAAGCGAAGCTGACGTTGGGAAGATGATGGATGGCGGGGTATTGCGTGCGTAAGATTTGGGTGGATTAGGTACGACTCTAGCTGGAGGGGGGGGGATCGGATAATTGTTTTAAGTAAATGCCCGGGGCGAATCTCGAGATCGATCGGACGGTGCAGGTGCAGGTGGCGCAGAGAAGCCAGAAGAGCGGAAATGACAGACAGGAACCACCACAGCTGAGTCACCCGGCGGGAGCGAAAGTACCTGGTACGGGCGAAGGAGACGCAAGTAGAAGGAACAGACGGCAGAGGAGGGGGTGGATGGAAGAGAAGGAAGGAAGGGACGTGTTTTGGATTGTCATTTTCTTCTCGTCTTGACCTGATTACTTCATGTTGTATGACCGTAGGTGAGGTCCGCCGGTAGGTTACGTACCTAAGGTAAGAAAGGTACCTACCTAGGTAGGTTACGTACATACCTACCTAATCATGTAGGTATCTTAGCAGCTTAAGTACGGTGTCTAGTTACATCACCTGCGCTAGCTAGCTACATGTACCTCTGCCTAGAGATGGTTTAGTGCCTCGTCAGCTGCATCTCAGCTCATTCAGACTCCCGCTCCTCGCCATCCGTCCTCTCTCCCTCTCGCTCCTGTCCTTATCGCCCAGTCTGGTTTGGCAAGAGGCAATGCCATTGGCAATACGTCACTTCATAGCACGAATTGACATCCCCCGACTCTGCTCACCGGTGAGGTCGTAATTTCTCTAATGCCTACCGCATCGCGTCTGCGTTTTCGTTATCGTCGCAATGGAGAGCTGAAAGGGAAATACTAGGGAGGGGCAATGCTCGTGGCGTTGCTTTGTCATTACAAGGAAGGCAGCCTGAGTTAAGTTCGCAAGTTGTGCTGATTGGCCTGTTGTTTTACAAGGCGAATAGTGGACGCAGTATATGTAGAAGAACCCGAGTAGCCGACAACCTACCTACCTACTGTACATAGTATACATACCCGAGGTTGCTGGGCCACACCAGGCAGCCACATCCATTGTCGAAACGTCATGCCTACCTACCTAAGGTCAGGTGCTATCCGTTCCAATTCATACCTCCTACGGGCGGCAAGTTCGGTAGGTGGACTGCAACTGTGGCGCAGCTCATTCTCGAAGAAAGAGAACAAAAAAAAAGGACAAAAAAAAGAGAAAGGACCCCCCCCCCCCCCACCTACCGAACCTTTAAGCAGGGGCTCTTAGAAGGGGGGGGAAAGGGGGGTAGGAGGGGTTTCTTCAATGTGACCCTCCCTAGCAGCCCTACTTGCTACACTACCTACCTAACTTTGCCTGCCGGTACGAAAGTGGAAAAGACACAATGGAGAAAGTGGAGGGCTGGACCTCACCTTCTTCTCAGCTGATTAGGTATTATTTAGAGGAGTTCGCGGCTACGCGGGAACTACCGTTAGGGCAGATTTCCTTTTCCTTTTCTTTTTCTTTTCCTTTTCTTTTTCTTTTCCTTTTCTTTTCCTTTTCTTTTTCTTTTTCTTTATTTTCCTATTTCCACCCTATTTTCTTATTTTTGGTTTCATTTTTTATTTTTAATCTTCTGTCAGCATATACCTATCTTACCTAAGATGTGTACCTACATACCTTTTCTGCAGCCCTACATATTACTGTATGTACAAGTAGGTACTCAATTAAACCCCCTTAATATGACGGGAGGTATTGTCCGGTCAATGGTTCGTTAGCTCCCTCATGCACTACCCGGTACCTACATATAATTTCTCGTCCTCCTTTTCCTCCTCCCCCCCCCCTTCTTCCCCCTCATCCTCCCCTCATCCTCCCGCCTCGGCATTGGAACCCGCCCTTTGCGATTGTCCTCCTTCTTTCTTTTCTTCTTTTCCTTTCTATTAATTTTATTTATTCTGGATCCTGATGCTTATTGCTTCGCGCATGTACCTAATGTACAGGACGTAGTCTAAGGTACTCCGTATATGCAACGCTAGCAGTGCCAATAATTTCGCCCGTCTCTCCCATCCCCTTCTCCGACTTGGCGGCATCAAAATAAAAAGGCAAGCTCGGTTAGCTGCTTTGCGCCGTCGTGGGTCGAACGAATTAGGTACTAGCTATATACCTAATGTAGATTCCAGTTGGCTGCATGCCGCTATTATTTCATTGCATTCGTGCATCTCACTGGTCGTCCGGCCGCCACCTGAGACGAAGACTTACATGTAGGTGTGCCTCGTTGTAGACGGAGGCGTCGACCGGTCCTTGGTACCGGTGGCAATGCATGCATCCGTACATAAATGGTTCTCTCTTTACCAGGGTGTGCGATTCCAAAACGAAGAGCCTTTGCTCTCTATAGTAGTCTGGAGAGATGGTTCGCCATTTACGCTAATGTATGGCGGAACGGGTGACATGCCTTAACAAGAAGTGTCACATAGAGAAAAAGGAAAAATGGACAGAGTGGAAATTGTGTATAGCGTGCTTGATCACACGTGGTCTAGCCCGTGACGAACCTACATCAACGAACCATACCTTGGTTGGTAATGGTTTGGCGTTCGTTGTGGGCAATGAGGCCATCCTTCATCGACTGTGTATCATACCTTACATACATGAGATAGTACACCTTCATGTACACACAGACCTACGGGCATGATATCATCTGTCAACTCTCTTTTTTGGTGGGGTTCCAGCGCTACGGGACAGGTCTTGGAACGGATACCACCAGCCAGCCACGCGGTATTGCGGGCACTTCCGTCCCAATGGGGTCCGATATACCCGCCGGGTGGGATGGCAAGGGGGGGCGGTCAGGGGGGAATGAGTTCTGACTCAGAGCCCCTGAAGATTCTTTCTCGAATGGAAGCACTTCTCAGAAAGCCCCGTGTCCTTATCCGCGTTGGCGGTAACGATTCGGAGCTGTTTTGGAAGAGGAACCCAAAACGTGTCGTACGATCCGGCCAACTGAACAGGTGGGATTGCGGTTCCTCCCCTAAAAAAAACCTACAACACCAAAAATCCTACACACTGAAACAGAAAGTCTGGGGATATGTGAGCTAGTGGATTTAGCTCCACTCCTACCCGGATAGGTAGCTTTAGTAGCTAATCTAGGCCATCCCTTTACCAAATTCGTATCAACTCAGGGTCGCCCTCCCGTAGAGGTGACGTTCACCACAACTGTCCGAGCTATGGCAACGTCTTGTGATGCCGTACATAAGGGTCCCATAGAAGCCATTGATAGTGCAAGATCGTTGAATACCCAGTATTACAAATACCGAGTTACGTAATGAGTGGCGTAAAGGATAAGTAGTACTTATCTCGGGAGGGTGGAATGAGAAACCGCTTCTCACCTCGGTACGGTACGTGTGCAACGTCCAGAACCCAAAAGCTCCAGAGTGAATCCGCGGAGCCGGACGGGTATACCCATCTAGGGAACGCTTCTGAAGGAAGGCCCAGTAGTAGGCATGCCTAAAACCTCCGATATGCTTCCTTCCCGGCCGATCAATATCAAGGGCTCTTCGTGGAGCCGACAATACCAGCGATCCAAGCATATCACAAGAGCTTTTGGGCCAGTCTACCTTACTCATGACTGACCGGGAACCTGTTCCTCCGTGGGCAACTGACCTAACTGCATAGCTAGTCGGAGACGATCATCGGGCAAGGAAGAAAAAGCAAGAAACACAGTGAGCAACCTGTTAAATTACTATTAGCATTCTAGTCTATATATACGTGTGGGTGTATTACTAACCATAGTTGTCATACTTGTCGGTGTCTTCTCTTGTCTCACAAATGACGCGATGATGCGTCTTAATGGGATGTGAAGAAGGCCTTTAGAAGTCTGACATTATGGAAATATGACCCCATAGCCCCACGCATCCCCCGACTGTTTGGATAACGATGAGAAGCAAGATTGAGAGACGTGTGGAGTTGGTTTGCTCAGGTTTCTAGCCCGATTGATAAGCTTATTGAGCGGTGATCGATGGTCACGCAAGAACTGAGATCCCTGTAGTCGCATCGAGTGTGCGAGCCTCCGGTTCCGTATAGCTGCAAGGAGGGGGTTGGTGTGAGTTAGTCCACCGACTCGACATTCTCGAGGGATGTCCTCGCTGACACTGGCCAACGTTGGCTTACCGATTTATGCATGTAAACTGTCCCAGTAGGGACACTCTCAGCCTCAAGCTGTGGCTTGGTCGCTGCAGCCATGCTGGCCTTGCAGATTACACCGGAATAAGCTGTGATATTAGTTTCGACAGGTCAGACCGAGAAAGGTGTGCATACACCGGCGGGGCAGACGAGAGTGCGGGAAAGTAGAGAGACGTGGGCAGTCCGTAGCCGTCATTCGGGCCGACCCAATGGTCAAGCTTGGCTCAAATCGAACTTGTCACAGCCGTTTTCTCGGGGTCAAAGCAGCGGATTGGATGCCTTTCGCTTGGGATTGCGGCTTATCTCCGTTTAAAACGCCAGCCAATAGGGGTCAAGGTGCGTCGGGCGGGCCGCAACCTCAGGGTATCCGATTCGAAATTCCCTTTTTAGGTCATGTGGTATAATCTATAGACGGCCGAGATCCCTCTCGCGTGAATACTAGTGCCGAGTATAGTTTAGGTTGAAACATTGCTATACTATCCACCGGCAGGCAATGACGGCAGGCTTAGTCTCTAGGCAAACCGATTCGATCAGCAGCTTGCTAGGGCGAAGAGTCCAAGCCCAGTGTTTGATGCCGCCTATACTAGCTATAACATCCAGCTCCGGATTCCCTAAAAGACGCATCCCGGCTGGCGTCATGCGCCATATGCAATGACGAGTAACTGCTGCATCTTGTAGGTAATTCTTAGAAATATTGAGTCTTCTTATGGATCAATGCAACATTACGTAGGCACGAGACGAACAGCGGCATGGCTCCTGTACCGTATTCTTCATTGCGGTGGAACGAGTCAAAATGGCGGACTCGGTTCTGCATCTAGTGTCAGAAAGTCGTACGATGACTAAGGAGTGAGCGAGAGAAAGTGCTGATGTCAAAATGTTGTTTGAGGTCGACGTTAGAGCAAGGCTAAGACTAGATGAGGCTGAGTGTGTAATCCGGTAAGGTCCCGGGTGTCAAAGAGACGCCCTTAGGCATCTAGTCATCGTAATGGTATAAAAGGGCGTTATAATTGGTACAGTTAAGAGTATACAAGGATTTGCTGGGCTGTGTAAGTGCGTTTGATAGGCGTACTAATTGTCTGCTAGCTAGAATCCTAAAACCCTTAGCTACCTAACTGACAATAACCTTCAAGCACGTGGAAAGCCCTCTAAGCTTGACACCGCCTCTGCTCTAGGGTACACCCCCTGTCTGGTCAAATGGCGGGCCACCGAGCTTGAGTGTAGTACGGTCAGCATGTAGCCTTGTGTAACCAAGTTAAGAGGACTGAAGTACCCTGCAGTAGTGAATGTGGGTATAGACAGTGGGTGCTCGGGCGAGGTGTGTAACAGTTCAAGCTAAACGAGATATTCTCAACTTGCGAGATTGCTAGTGCGGGAACTGGGAGTCCCTTGTGTTCCCTGCAGGGTACCTGTGACATCCAGGGTACTATACACTCACTTGACCTCTGAGCATACACCCTGGATACAATTACGGTAAGCAAATCCACACCCTGGTTTGGCGGTGCTTATTCTATCGTAGAAATCCGCCTCGCCTCATCATCCTAGAACCCCACACCAAGAGTAACCATGAAAGTAGGATAGCTCGAATAGAGAAACTTCTCCCTTGCCTAGGGATGAGTGATCTCCCGCTATACTGTCCTGCTAGGACATGCACAGGCATCGCATTTCCGTGGGAGAATAGAAAAAGGTGCCAGAAGGAAAATATAAAAGGTCAGGAACGGACCGTAACAAATCGATAAGAAAAATTCCTCCATCACACTCATCACTCTACAAGACACTTGGCCATCTTCTCCACTTAGAAAAGAAAATATCAAGTTACATACCACATACAAGTTAAACAGTCAACATGCCTCTTACCTTGTGGAGAGATATCTCGCCGCTTGGCCAGCCCCTCAAGCAACCCACCAACAGATCCCCCCACATTCTCGTGATTGGAGGTGGCGTAACTGGACTCGTAACGTAAGTGTATAAATGTTCCGTCAGATACCAATTTTCTTGAGGGCCGGGTCTTGGAGGTTTGCCTGAACCACTTGGACCATTGCACCATCCCCAAGATATGATAAGCGTCTCGAAGAACAGACATTAATGGCTCTCACTATAGATCCTGGGTTCTCTTGGACCGTGGATACAATGTCACTATCCTGAGCAGTGCATGGGCTAGCGATGAGCACCGCTTGACTTCTCAGATAGCTGGAGCCCTTTGGGAATTCCCACCAGCTGTATGCGGCCAACATACCGACGCAATCTCTCTCGCACACTCAAAGAGATGGTGCATGACAGCCTATCATATCTGGGATGGGATTGCTGCAATCCCGTCTCTGAGCGAGGAGTCTGGCGTGCGCATGAAGCCTGCAGACTTCTTCTTCCTTGACAACGTGGAGAAGGATAAGGGTCAGCTTTCCAAGATGAAGGAGATCATGGCTAGCGGCGTGAGAGGCTTCTACCATGGGGCCGACATAATCGATGAACGGCGTGTCGACCCATCGTACGGCGCCGTTGACGCTTATGAGATGATGGCACCAATCATCGATACCGACAAGGCCATGCACTGGCTGACAGAGCTTGTCGAGAGCAAGGGTGCCAACTTTGTCACTGAGACCGTTCATGATGACCTAGTTGATATTGAAGATTCCCTGCGATCTCGCTTCGGTGCTGATGTTATTATCAACTGCACTGGCCTTCAAGGCCATACACTTGCGGGCGATAACAGCGTGTACCCAATCAGGGGTGGGCTCATCCGAGTCATCAACGACGGGGTGGACTTCCCCAAAGTGGATGCGGCTTTGACTATTACGGCAGACGCCTCAGATGTGAGCGAGATTGTTTTCTTGGTGCCACGAAACGACAACATCCTCCTCATAGGCGGCATAACCGAACCGCATGAGTGGACTCTGGATCTTACGTTGGAGAGTCCGATCATCCGCAGGATGCGGGACCGATGCGAGAAGTTCTTGCCATGCCTGAAAGATGCCCGACTCGATCCGGAATATCCATTCGCACAAGGTCTTCGTCCTTTCCGAGGCACCAACGTCAGAGTAGAGCGTGAGCTCCGAAGAACCGGCAGCCGGATTGTACATTCGTACGGCCACGGCGGTGCTGGCTGGAGTCTGTCCTTTGGCTGCGCTCAGGATGTCGCTACGCTGGTCGAGGAGGCTCTCGCAGGACTTCCGGCAGTGCCAATGAAAGACAACACGAGCGAGTGGAAAAGCGCGGAGATGAGAACAAAGCGATGGGCCTCCCCGGACAACTGAGGCAGAATTCGCGATCACTTGACCAAGAGGTGTCATTCTGGCTGCAGTAGGAAAGGCGGAGAGGGGAAAGGCGGGACTCTAATTGATAGCCTGGCGTTTGAGGTTGGCGGGCTGTAGAGAGAGAAATCAGTTGTCTTACCTGAACTAGTTCCTTTTGAATATATCCCCAGTTACATTATTGCAAGCTTGGAATGACATCAAATGTCGACGTTGCAGATACAGTGGAGAGGAAAAGAGCAAAAATGAGTAACCCGAGTGAGAACTGTGAATCAGACGTGGCGGTCAATGGTCATTGTCTGACCACCACAACCTCAGCGAGCATAGGAGAGATTGAAATAAGGCGCTCACGTATAGTGATTTTGAGATCGCGAGAAAAGACTCCGCGCCCGATAAGGATAAGATAATATGGGTGACGTGTGTGAGGTGGAGAGCGTGTTACAGATGCGGCTATTGAATGCGAGCAGATTCCAGAGCGCACATTTGGAGCCTAGGAAGAAGAAAAGGCTATCTCGTGGTTGTAGAGACGAACACACGCGCCGCACAGTACCTGCATTTCGAGCTAATCATAGATTATCAACGCACTCATATGATATGCAGTCAGCCGTAGTTGAGGCTGACACTGCATTGTCTGCTGAGCTGATGTTATCGAAACACGTCGACAGAGGCTTTCAGATCGAGAGGAACCCATGGGATAGGGGATGACGAGATGGACCCCGTGGGACGTAGACGTAAATGATAGACGGTGGTCGCTTGTGTCAAGAGGTATAATACCAAGAACGCATCGCTTCCAAGAGGCCCCAGACAAAACAGACAGAGGCTTTGACATGGACTGTCACTTGAAGGGCTCAAGGTCCAAGCAAACGACACAACTCTGGACCGAGACGCTTGGGTTGTATCACACTTTGCGTTCCGCGAGTTTTTTGAGACCGGGTGGACATGGCGATGTATCCCTCGTAAGTCGACCCGAGCCTGAGTTACTGCGTACGCCGTGTATGCAAGACAATAACGGGCGAGCCTAGGATGCTATAACGATAGCACAGCGGATTGATGTCTGTAGGCTGGACAGATAGAAAGGACGTAACTCTACGAGGCAAAAGGAGACACCCTCTCATAATAGGAGACGGGCATTGAAAAATAGATAGGGGCGCATTGGACAAGGCACGAGACCTTCTGTGCGTGATGCTTCGAGGGAGGAGACAAAACGGGAGTTGGAGAGAGGATAGACGATCCAAGCCTCTTGGCGAGGACGGTCATGCACAAAGTGCCGCAGTTTTCCCTACGCGCATGTATGCCTAATTGCATATTTGCATATTTATCTAGGTAGGTGCATATGCACGCTATATGTGTGCATAATATCAAGCAATGCAAGTGGATACTATGCACAGAACGAGTGATGGATGATGCAAATCGGGATCATCCCCTAACGCCAACTTAAAAATAGCGCGTCATGAAATCCAATGAGACACTAGCACACTTTCCAAGATAGGTTAGCAGGGTTGCTAGTACAGCCCTTTGGCTGGTTCCAGCGTACACTAGTGTACAGGAGGATGTAGCGCGTTTATCCAGGCGCTGCCGCGTTGAATGCGACACAGTTACTGGAATCTTGTATAACTCGGATATTTGCGTCATTGTTACCCCCTGAGAAGTGAGCATCAATTTCAGGACCGTCAGGGATAAGTCGAGCTCAAAACAGGATGGATCAGGGGATCAGGGGATCAGAGGATCAGATGACATTACCAGGTACAATGTACACACAGGTAGCTCTTGGTCTCCAGTAATATTTGCTCTTGTTTACGCTATTCAACTCTGTAATGTTCTGTGCCGAGAAGTTAAATAACAAGAGAGAAAAACACGAGGCATATGGCATATGTACAGGTGACAATCTGTTGGGTTTCTTTGTCGAATCCCGGTACGTGACTTGACAATTCAAGTGTCCCATGGTTCAACCGTACAGAGAGAAGAAGGTTTCGTCTGCAAAACAAAAACGATCCAAGGCAATGCGAGTGGCCTTGGCAGCCCATTGTTTTTGTAAGTCGTTTGTCCACTGACGAACGAGGCTAGAGTTCCGTGGTTGTTTGGACTAAATCCCGACCTCCCCACTAATACTAAAAGCTACATAAGCTACGAGGACCCCTAAAGCCGACGTCTGGGGCCCATTATTCAGCCATGGAAACCCTATTGAGAGCAATTTAGAACTTATTACACGGTTCGCGATTTGGCTCACAAAACCTTTCTCCGTCCACTGCACCTCGACGAACCAGATCCTGATCTCCGTCAACCCCCATTCCCGCACCCTTCTCCGTTACCAATTCGCAGACAGATACCATCACCCTTCCCGACAAGATGGAATTCAGACCTCTTGCCAAGACGAACCGTTCTCCGGATTCTCTGTAGTCCGCCACCAACGCTGAACACCACCACGGCGAACACCCCTACCTACCTCCCTACCTTACCTCACTCACGATCTTCCATTCGTCAGCTCTTCTACCAGGTCACACCGACACTTCCAAATCCAGCAGCAAAACAGTAGTGCGAGCAGAGCTAGAAGCGCCATACGAGCTGCATCTGTTCGCTTTTGAACTCTTGCTCTCCGTTTCATTCGTCGCACAGGGGTGCATCTTACCAGCATCATGGCTTCTCGGACGAATCGGAGTCGCCCTTTGGAGACTGACTCATCCGAGGAGATAAAGGATCGAGAATCCCTAGCTCAGACGCATGAGCACCATCAATCACTGCAGATGACCTACCGCACAGCATCCCCCGAGGTCGTACTCCAGGAGACGTACATCTCGGCTAAAGACATCGCGGTAGAGCGGCCTATCGCCGTGGCCAGGAATCCACCCAAGAACTTCGGCGTGGTAATTCACGGTCTCTATCGAAGTGGCTATCCCGAGACCGCAGACTACGCTTTCATCCAAGGCCTAAAATTAAAGACCATCGTCACGTTAGTCAACAAGGGTCTACCCGATGGCTACCAGAAATTCGTCGACAGCAACCATATCACGCACAAAATCTTCGACATGTCGGGAACCAAGAAGGCAGACATCCCAATTGAACTCATGCGGTCAATCATGGCGGTGGTAGGCGACCGCCAGAACTACCCGCTGCTTATCCACTGCAACCAGGGCAAGCACCGGACGGGTTGCGTAGTCGGCGTCCTGCGCAAGGCTCACGAGTGGGACACCGACAGCATCATCCAAGAATACTCTAAATTCGCAGCACCCAAGGTGCGAGAGACAGACGTGAAGTACCTTGCAGGTTTTAAGCCGACCAGCCTTAACTTGCAACCTCCGAGTTTATCAATGAACACCCGCAAATACATCCTCTTTGTTGGTGTGGCATTTGTTGCTCTATGCAGTTTCATGTACAGCTTGGACAAGCTGAGAGGTTTGCCTACACCCCAGCCTCGATCATCGTCCTTATAGACTAGGGACACCAACACACGCATGAAGCTGAGGAGATCTAAGCATCGACGAAGTTGGAACCGTGGAAATCCCCTCACAGAACAACGAGATTTCGAGATGACCAATAGTGCAAAGGAGATGAAAATACAGTAATGGATATCACTCATGCTAGACTTGGGAACGGTGGCATTGTATTAAGAAAATCCGGGAGCTAGACGAGATTGCACACCGGCAATGGGTGCCGTTGTCACAGGAGGGTACACTTCTCACACAAAGAAAGGGAAGAAGGGGCGTTTCTTCACAGAACGGAGTATTGCTTTCAATTTCCCCCATCTATTTCTTTTGTCTCACAGGATACTGGGTTCTTTTGTATTGGCTTTTTCTAGGGTTGACAGGCGAGGAGAGAGAGTGGAGAGGCACAATCGGAGACTATCAAGTGCTGAGCTGTCTCCCGGCGTTGAATAAGGATCTGGCGTACCAAGACCATCAAGTTGGTGTTTGTTTTTTAATTTTACCATTCTTGTCATGGAATTTCTAAATAGGGAAATATGTCATGTTTGGCAGTTGTTGCATCACAGAATAACTCAGACAAAAGCATCATCTTTAAGCTTCTGGTGACATGTCACCGATGCAAATGTAAATCGCAGTAGAACCTTCTTTTCCCCCCATTCCAAGCACCTACACAAACCTGAAACACCAACATCATTCCTGTAATGATGGCATTGTTCCTTTTTCTTGGTAGGTATTGATTATCGCTCCTAACCGTGGGTTCATGCGCCTGACGTGGCAACCAAAACTCCCCATAACCGTGCGCCCACTTTATTTATATGTACACTGGCCACAACATAAGCCTTGTGGGAGATAATCCTCTGCGACGTCATCACATCCCTTCCTCCATCCTATCAATCATATCTATGAACCAGATAATCAATCATCTTCCCCCACCTCCCTCTCCTCCCTCTCCTCCTCCTCCTCCTCCTCCTCCACCACCCTCCTTCTTCACGCAGCCCACCGCGGATTCTCCTTCCTCTCCCTGACCTCCCTCTCCCGGTCGCTCGTGGCGTAGACCCAGCCGGCGGCGAGGGTGTTGACGACGCCGAGGGCGATGGCGGCGCCGCGGACGCCGCCCCGCACGGAGAACCGGCTCCGCAGGGAGCGGGACCGGCGCCGCAGCGCCAGCAGGGCGTACGCGCCGCTGGCGGCGGCCGTGATGCCCGCGCTGTCGATCCGGAACCCCTGCAGGTTCGCGTAGCTCGAGAACAGCAGCGCCGGCGCGAAGAGCATGGGCCGCACCTGCAGCGGCCGGAAGTGCAGCGCCGTCACGAGCGTCGCGAGCCCCGTGGGTGCGAGCGAGGAGTCTGTATCGTGTCAGGGGGAGGGAACGACGAGAGGAGGGGGTGGGCAGATGATCAGTTGGGGTGTTTTTTTTTTTTTTTGGTTAGGTAGGTAGGTATGAATAAAAGGTAGGTAGGTTTATCGAGGGAGGGGGGAGTTGGGAAGGGCGCAGAGAACGTACTTCCCCATGCTTCAAGGCGTGATATCACGGACTTGGAGGGTTCTGCGGGCTCGGGTGCCGCCATCTTAGGTTCGGCCTTGGGTGCGGGTACACGTGTTGGTGGTTGGTTTCGAGTTCGTAGAAACTCGCGCAAGAATCGCGAGCAACTTTTCTTTTTTACGATTTTTGGCACATTAAATATGTAGGTACCGACTGAAGCATTCCACTAGGTAGGGTTGGAGTTTATTGTTCATCGAAATAGCTCTATGCTGCAATTGGGTTGGTCGTTTTTAAAATTTTGTCTGATATCTCGATTGCTGATATCGTCATTCGAAAGAAAATCGAAGTGTCTCCAGCTGTCAAGCTATCACCCCAGTCACAGTCATGTTACCTAATTGCTCCAAGCGAAATAGTTCAAGGTGGTCCGGGCGTTCCATCACTGGGGCTACCTTAGGTAACATTATTCTGAGAGGTACGTACCTAAGTATTCACTAGCCACAACACAAGTGTTGAAACCTGCACCTGCAGGCTTTGATTCCGGAAAAGCCACCTTTGCAGAATAGTACTGCAGATCCACTGGTAGAAGGTAGAGGGCAGACTGTTGAATACCTGTAATCAGCTAACCTAAACTAATTGATGGATGAGATAAACACCAAACCACCACTCTCTTCTACCCATGCATCCCCAAGCATCTCAGCCTCGTCACCTCTTCTTCGTCTGAATCAATCCTTTCTGCCTTTCCGAAACCCTTTGACTCTCGTCGGGCTTTATCTAATACTGTCTTGTACTTACCAGAAAAAGAAAGAAAAAAACGATCGTCTAATCGACACCGTCCGTGCCAGTCTTGCTAGTGGAATATTTTCCACCGCTGCGATACCGAACTTTTCACTTACGATACGTTTCCAATACGACTACGATAAATATTGCTGGTCTCATTTACATCGAATTCGACGTTGACGTGCTTTTAACGCAAATGCGGACGAACCTATAATTCAAATCCCACCGTAGAACGACACCGTCATATCTGTTCAAGAAGCCCCAACAGACGATACACAAATACATACACACACACACACACACACACACACACACACACTATCCCGCGCTCGTGGTAGATTAGCCCGCCATGTCCAGCGCCTCGACCTCGGGCGCCGACTCCTCGGCCAACGGGTCTGCGCGCTCGCGGAGCCACAACCAGGGGAACCAGGAGCGGAAGTACACGGCGGAGCAGAAGGCCGCGGTGCTGCGCATCCGGCGGTGCAAGGCGACGGCATTCTACGACATCCTCGACCTCGAGGCGGTGCGGTCGTCGTGCTCGGACGCCGATATCAAGAAGGCGTATCGCAAGCAGTCGCTGCTGACGCACCCGGACAAGAACGGCCACGAGCACGCCGACGAGGCCTTCAAGATGGTCAGCCGAGCCTTCGGCGTCCTCGGCGACAAGGAGAAGCGTGATAAGTACGACCGCTTCGGCACCGACCCAGACTCGCGCTTCGAGAGCGCCCGCGCCCAGGCCAGCAATCCGTTCGCCGGGTTTGGAGGGGGAGGTGGTGGACGGCCGGGTGGTCCGGGATTTGGCGGCGGGGGTGGGTGGGAAGATGAGATCAGTCCCGAGGAGATGTTCAGGCAATTCTTTGGCGGAGGATTCGGCGGTCCATTTGCGGGTGGTGAGTAACCCCTAGCACTGGTTCTTCCGTTATCCTTATCAACCCCCTTTTTATGGACAGGATATTGGGGGGACAAAACAGTAAGAGGTCGAAGAAACCGGAAGCTAACACATCTAGGACAACCAGGCTTCGATATGGGTCCTCAATTCGTCTTTAACATAGGCGGAAACCGCGGCTTCCGGGTGCATCAGTTCGGCGGGCCGGGCCCTCGCAGGCGGCCGCGCGCAGACGCACAGCAGCGGCCACAGACCAGCTGGGACAACCTCGTGGGGTTCTTGCCGATCCTATTCCTATTCGTTTTCCCACTGTTGACGTCGCTATTCTCGGGCCTGGGCGGCAGCGGGGAGACGCAACCGTCGGTGCCGACGATGGCGTTCGACGCGGCGCGCCCGCCGCAGACGTTGCACCGCACAACGCCCAAATTGAACGTCAACTACTACGTGGATCCGCGCGAGGTGGTCGACTGGAACGACTACCGGTTCAGGCAGCTCGACCGCGAGGCCGAGGCCAGCTTCGTGCGTACTCTCCGCCGCCGCTGCGATACGGAGCGCCGCACCAAGCAGGATCTCGTCGACAAGGCGCAGGGCTGGTTCTTCGAGGACCCGGACAAGATGAAGATCGCGCGCGACTTCGAGATGGGCTCGTGTAAGAGGCTAGACTCCCTCGGCGTATCGCGGTAGTTTTGCGTGTTGTTGTAGTCGGTCTTGTAAGCTTTGTACAGTTCCCGGCGGGGTGGACGTCTTTTTTTTTTTTTTTACCTAGGAGGGGGACAATTCGGCTAGGCTAGAGAGGATTGGAGAAAGCGGTAATATTCGATATTAGTTGTTTTTTTCTTTCCTTCTTCTTTCGGCTTTCTTCTCTATCATCATCATTATTCGTTATTATCATGAATACAGGAGAGAGGGATGATGGATTAAGAAAGGAATGGGGCCAGAGAGGTACAAAGAGAAATTCTCCCATTACATGAAAGCATGAGTAGGATACAACAGAGACCTAAGGGGTAAGGGGGAGGGGGAAGAAAAGGGGGGAGAGTTTTTTTTTCTTGCCTCTCTTTTTCCTTTTGCACCCCTCCCTCCCTATGGGTTGTTAGAAGGGGATGAAGGAAAGAAGGAAAGAAAGACAGAAAGAAAGAAAGAAAGAACGAAAGAACGAAAGAAAGAACGAAAGAACGAAAGAACGAAGAAAGCAAGAATATATCGAGTAATTCATAGATTGCCCGCAGCGCCGTGTATGGTGTCATTAAATAACGTCACCCAACTAAAATACATACATATCTTGCCAATAGCCCCCTAATGTATGATATGTATGATATGATACGGTCCTGCCAGGTATCTGTCTGGGTGCCTACCTGGTAGTAAGGTAGGTTTGATAACTTACCTACTTGCCCGTCTATGTACCTGGAGATAGAGAGGACCTGGAGAGAAAAAGAAGAAAAGAGATAGATAAATATCTTATGTCACACATCTTGAGATCAGTATGTAGTGTGATTAGAATACCGTTGGCCAAACGAGGGAAAAAAGAAAAGGGGGGTAGGGGAACAGGGAGAAGGAATAAAGGGGCAATGAGATGGGGGGGGGAGGGGGAGGACTCCCTGCGACAAACCCGATCCATTCCCGTATAGAAAAGAAAAAGAAAAGAAAAAAGCCCCTTGCCTCTTTTTGTCTCTTTCCCAACATGATTAATAGTCATGTCCAAACTCCATACAAAACTCCGAAATCAAGTCTACTGTTAAACCACTCTCTCACTCACTCACTCACAGTACAGCCACGAAACATCATACATATTAATTAATTCTTCGTGTATACCTAGGTAGGTAGGTATGTTTTTATATATTCTAGGTTTCTTGAATTTTTTTGAAAAATTCTATTATGCAAATAACAAAAGAAACAGAAAAGAAGAAGAAAGAAAAACCTCTCCAATCTCTCAGTTCCCCCTCTCCCTCTCCCTACTGAGTTCTATAGAGATTCTATATATATATATATAGGCATGTATAGATATTAGATTGACTATGTCAAATAGTTTTCCTTTCGATTGTTCTATAACGCCGCTGGTAGCCAGCTCGCTTCCCCTTCAAAAAAGAAATAAAAAAGGCCGTAGACGCGCAAGCGAGAAAAGTGAGTAAAGGGAAAAGGGGTATGGGTCACCAATCCGTATTAAACCCCCCCAGGAGAAAGACACCTCCTTATCGTATAACCCCAAGCCGATAACAACTCATCTTTCTCTCCCCATTTTCTTTCTTTTCTTCCCCTCTCCCCCTTTCTCCCCCTTTCTCCCCTCCCCCTTTTTTTTCTCACCTCCTCCCCCTCCGCGGATCCAGTGCCTCGTTCCGCCGATAATCCCTGATCTCCTTGGTCCCGAGGCTTCCGAGTCCGCCCTCGCCCCTGCGCTCCCACCCGCCGAGCCGGACGACGAGGCACGTGGCGTTGTCGCCGTCGCCGCTGACCTCGGTCGCGAAGGCCACCACGTCCCGGGCCCCCTGCTCCGGCGTCGGCGCCTCCTTGACCACGTCCACGATCTCCTGGTCCCCGAGCGTGCCCGACACCCCGTCCGACATGAGCACCAGGAAGCTGTACTGCGCCGGCCCCAGCTCCACGCGCGTGATCTCGGGCTCGGCCGACACGCCCAGCCGCTTCGACCCCATGTCCCCGAACGAGCGCGTGTTGGCGAGGCCCTGGATCCGCTCTTCGCCGAACGAGTCGGTCACGAAAGACGCCGTGTACCGCCGCAGACGGTGGGCTTCCCCGGGCGAGCTCGGGTGGTGGTCCGAGGTCAGCGGCTTGGCAAGACCGGTGGCAGTCTCACAGAGGAGAACTCGCGTGTCACCCACATGCGCCACTAGCAAGGTAGATGTCGCGGCGGGGTGCCAGAAAGGCGCGGGCGTCGGGGTAGAAATTAAGGCCACTGAAGCCGTCGATCCGCCCTTAAACCGAGTCCGTCCACCTATGCCTTGCCCCGAAGGTGGCAAGTGTGACGGATGTCCCAGCACCTCGTCAACATTTACAGGACTGTCTGAGACATAAGGATCATCGGGATCGGGCTTTCTGGCCTGTGCTGCTACGAAGTCGAGGTCAGCGCGGAGAAAGGCGTAAGTCAAAACGGTCTCGACGCTAATTGTTGGTTCGGTAGCATCAGGCCCATGTGATTGATGAAAATATGGTGGCTGGAAGCGTCGGAAGTATCCTCCTATCGTACTTTTGTACTCCTTGACGAGATCCCGCTGTAGCTTCAAGGCCTTGGAGTGGGAAACCTTGGCGGAAACTGCGTTCTCTCCCGGGACAGCATTTGCAATCTCAACCTCCTCGATTGCTCCGTACTTATCGATTTTAGGGACGGCGACTTTTGCCAGGGCCTCCTTTGAACCTTTGATATCCAGTTTATCTAATTCCTTTTGCCCACCGGCCTCCGCATCTGCCAGGATCTGAGTTGGTGTTTTTCCCTCCGTAGTTAAGCTGATCTGCCGACTCTCTTTCGGGGGTCGGAGGCTGCTCTTCAACTCGAATTCCACTGCGGCCTCTTCGATATACCCGTGGAGCTCATCCCGCAGAAAGCCGCTGCATTGAGTGCCGCCATGGCCATCGAAAACGGCGAAGTAGAAAATCTGGGGATCTCCATAGGCGCTGTCTGCCGAAGTGGCTTCTCCGGATTTGTTCGGGCTTCTTACCAGACTGATTGGCGCACGTCTAGCAAAGGCGGGCATATCTATAGTGCCCGCCTGGTTGGTATCCTCATTGTAAGGGCGAGAGCCGCGCGATTCCCCGACGCCGAAGTGATGTTTCGCGCTTCGTAACGGGATGCGGACCACGGTCAAGTCACGGTTAGAGGGCAGGTGAGGAGGTGATAACGGCGCAGCACCCGATGCTGCATTATGAGGGGCGGCGGCCGATCTCGGTAACTTATGGTGAGGTCCAGCTGGACTACGCGAGTCCGGGTGAAGCGAGGAGGACGGGAGATGTGTGACGAAATACGTGTGAAAGCCACGGCGGACAATATGCGGCGGCGGCGGCGAAGGAGGAGGAGGCGGGGAACTCTGTGATTCGGCGGACGACGTCGCGTTTATGGTGTCTTGTATTGCCGAATGGTATCTAGAGCGACACTGGACTCTCTGGGGTGGCAGGCGAGTGATACGTCTGACAATTGGTCTATGTGTGTACGATCGTGTCTGGGCTTCGCAGAAGGTGGCGATGAAGCCTACAAGTCACACCAGTCAGTCGATCAACTAGGTTTACTCGAAGATCTGTGGAAGTGCCGCGAAGGCTGGTGCAGACTAACCATACGTATCCTTCAGAGACCAGCGCTTCGGCGGTCCTCTTCCGAGACCCATTATACCAGAGGGTGTTCGATGACGTTCATAGCAGGCTTCCGGGAGGACAGGCCAAGGCTAGGTAGGTGTGGGCGTCGTGCTGAAGTCGAAATTGGCGTCGAGATCGGAGTCGAAGTCGTGAAATGGGCTGTGTCGTCGTTTCAACGCAATTCGTACTCGGCTTGGCGCAAGGGAGACGGCTGGTACAACGCAGCACGACAGAGGTGAAGTCGTGGTATAGGACACATACACAGATACTTAGCGAGAAGGATTCTAGTCAATTGACATTTTATCGGTGAAAATGGAGTGAATTGCGCAAGATTGTCTAGTTCAGGTACGTAATTGTTATCGGAAAGCCACCAACTTGAAGTGAGCGCCGAGCGCCGAGCGCGGAACTGGGAACCTTACTTAGAAGACCTGGAACCCCCAAGTCGGGGTCCGGTGGTACCTATTACCTAACCCAGCTACGCACATACCCATCACCGTTTAGCTGGTAAGTGTGGACAGCTGGCAAGGACAGATTCGAGCCGGCAGACTATGCAGATGCCGTCATAGCCGACAGACAACCTGAAAAGTAGATGCTGTGTGTCCACTACTCCATCCTACGTACACTACGTAACAACGCGGGGCACCCCGGTATGTCCACTCTGATTGGTACATACAGTTACGTATAGTGCATACTACGTACTAACGAACTTTACCTACATACCTACCCTGTACAGTAGAAATTCGCATTGGGACCCTTCCATCTTACATCATCGTACACCCCCATAAAGATATTAGAACAACAACGATCACAACCACAACCACAACCGCAACCAATGGCACACTGAAATAGCACTACGCCCAATACCAATTTCTTGTTACTATACCAGTCTTCGCAACGTCTACACCGCGAGTCGTCAGCCCCAGATCCGTCCACATGCTTCTACTTCTGCTCCACCCCGAGAGAGCTGCATCTGGGAGACCACACGGCGACGTCGATCTCCAGTCACACTTGTTGTCATTGTTCAACCAAGCCGGGTCAAGGCTGCGCTAACCTCTCTCTTTGACTCGTGGGATTCGGCTGTCGGCAGCGCTACTACACCACTTGCGTTACCTTCTACCACCACCACACCTGGACTAGGTATCGTGCCGGCCGGGCCGTGTCCAGACTATGACCATCTCCAACGTCGGCTCTGTGATACTCCACCTCGTTGTCTTCCTCACAACTCTGGTCAACTTCCATTCCGCGTTAGCTCATGTCGAGCCTGTCCTACTTATCGGCATTTACATTGTTGCGAGGCTCTTTGCTCGGACACCCGACGACTTCTGCATGCTAAAATGTCCAGAGCTCTGAGCTCTCAGGTCAATTTAGAAGTTGCCGAAAATGGCTACATTACCCCGAGGGAGGATTTCTTCACTCGGGGGGCCTCGTCGCCTAACCCGTTGGATCGGGACCTGAAGAATCCCTCAAATCACTTCCGTGGTCCGCCAAACGCCGAAAGCCTGGCCAGGATGATCTCCAACGCCAGGAAAGATAAGCACGGGAAGAAAATCGGCATACGGGACCGGATATGTTGCTATCAATGGACTTGGTTCACGATGGTTCGTCCACGAGCTCAATCCCATTTCTATTACTGTCGTTAGCTCTCATCGCTAACTTCATCACTAGACTATGGTATGTTGATAGGAGAATCCAATGCAACAAATGATATTCTTCTTAACCATTCGTATACGTATAGGCAACAGGTGGCGTCTCCAACGTGCTTTATTCTCGTAGGTGCCCTTATCTGCAATATGATAAGTGACAGCCCGCCTGATGGATATTTCAGTACACCAAGCTTACCAAGCTGACTGGCTATGGTGTATTGGACTCATCTTCTTCATACTCAATATCAGCCTGTTTGTTTTGAATTGTATTTTGATCACCATGAGATTCGCGATGGTCCCTGGAAGCTTTATGCATTCTTTCCTAGACCAGGTCGAGTCTCTCTTCATTCCGGCTGTGGTACGCTTCATTCCACTACAAATCATCGTATAGATAGACGTCGCTCATCTTAGACAGGTGGTGTCGTGAGTCAATCTTTTATACTTCGAAACACTCGTTAGTTAATACCTGGTCAGCGTTGGGACTATATGTATCAACATTTGTCAATATGGTGTCGCACACACCGGGCCTTGGCTTCAACACGTCATGGAATGGTTGTTTTGGGTCTGGATCATTGTGAGCGTTTCCGCCAGTGCTGGCATGTATCTTACTCTGTGGTCTACCCAGTGAGTATACATTGTTTTATCTTACCTTCCTGCGTCTAAACCAGCTCGTTCTGATACCCACTCCAGAATCTTCCCTATCCACATGATGACTCCCGTCTGGGTCTTTCCGGCCTACCCTTTGCTCTTAACTGCACCCTTCGCAGCCAATCTCATAGCTGGCGATAGAGTAGCTCCCGGCGACCCCCAAATCAACAGGTTGGAGGTTGCTGTTTGCGCTTTCACTGTACAAGGCACCGGCTTTCTCATTAGCTTCATGATCTGTGCTGCCTTTATATACCGTCTCATGACACAGAAACTCCCTCACGACATGCAACGTCCTGGTGTAGTAAGTAATCCCTTGAGTAAGAGTCACGAGGATCTTAATGAACATTTAATAGTTTATATCCATCGGACCTAGCGCCTTCACCGTAGCCGGACTAGGTAAGACAGACCAACCCCCTTTTACCTTCTTCCCGTTTCTCGTTGCATTGCGCCCCGGGTCTCTTCTCCTGCAAGCCGTATCTAACTATACACCCCCTTAAAGTCATGCTAGGTCAGCAATCTAAGGCCATCCTCCCGCCGGACTACGCCGGAGAGCCGCACGCCGTATTTATTATCCAGTTGTTTTCTCTGCTGGTGGGGTTCTGGCTCTGGGGGCTAAGTCTGTGGTTCTTCCTCGTGTCGGTCGGCTCGCTATGGAAGTACGCCGCCCGCCCTGCTGAGAGCAAGATGCCCTTCCAGATGACTTGGTGGTCCTTCGTCTTCCCTAACACGGCCCTCGTCACCGCCACCGAGGCTCTCGCTGACGCCATCAACAGCAACGGCCTCCGCATCTTCGGCTGCGCCATGGCCGCTGTGCTTGTCGTGGTCTGGGCCCTCATCTTCGCCACCATGATCCGGTGTCTCTGGAAGAAGCAGCTGCTGTGGCCCAAGGAGCTCGAGAGCGAATAAATGGTGGCCTCGAAATGGATGTGGTTGTCCGATTACATACTATGGCTCGCGCAAATACAATCCGAACTTCGTAATAGGAGGGAGTTGACATTTCTTTAAGAAACTTTTTTGTAACTAGACTTAACTGAGCCGCTCAGTAATGTTTCATCTTGATACCAGATGACGGAAGCGTAAATAGATTATAGGTCTCATTAGATAGATATCCGCTATATTTACACATTTGAAGTTCAATAATATTCTAAACCCATTGCTTGTTCTTCTCTGCGTGAACCAGAAAACCGACCCATTTAGATATCCGAGTGGCATAACTACTACCTACTTACTCAATCTCCTCAATCTTGGGTCTCATCTCAGCCCCAGCGCCAACAGTAGTAGCTTCGCCCTCTAGACGCGGCAGCCTCACCACACTACCACCACCACCATTACCTCCCAAACCCACCAGCCTCGTCAGCTCCGCCTCCCTCCCTCCACCCCTCTTCTCCCGCGGCATAAGCTCGATCAACGCCCAGCTCTCCAAGCTCTCCACGCAATCCCTCGCGTGCTGCCGCACGAGCCCGTCCTCGTCCGTCCGCGCCAGGTACCCCAGCACGGCGGCGACGCGCTCGCGCGCCGGCGCCGCGAGCCCGAACCCGAGGTCCCTGCCCGCGTCTCGCGCGGCGGCGAGCGCGCGCACGAGCGCGAGCACGACGACGACGGCGGCGCGGCGCAGGATCCCGGCCCCGGGGGCGCCGGCCTCGAGCGTGAGCACGTCGAGGCACAGGTCCACGGCGGCCCGGAGGAGCGAGGGCTCCAGGCCCGCCACGTTGGTCTCGATCGCGGCGGACAGGACCGAGAGCGCCGACGCGCGGATCCGCAGGTCCTCCTCGCCGCGTGCGGATGATCCCTCCCAGCCGGACAGGATGCGCGCGAGGGCGTCGTTGCGGGAGCGCTCTTCTTCGGTATCGTCTTCGGTTTGCACGTCGTCATCGTCATCTTCGCCTTCGGCGGCGTACTGTTGCTGTTTCTGTTTGCGGGCCTTGTTGAGGCGGGCGGCGCGGTCGCGCCGCGCCGCCGTCTTGGGGCGGTGCGTGCGCCGGCCCGCGAGCGCGAGGAGCGCGGTGCCCACCTCGGAGGCCGTCTCGCCCGCGAAGGTCTCGCCCATGCGCTGCACGAGCTGCAGGAGCGCCTCGCCGAAGCGCAGGCGCGTGTCCAGCCTCTCGGTCTCCGCGGCGTCGACGTAGTGCTCGAGGATCTCGCGGGTGGTGGACCGCGGGTGCCGGTTCGCCAAGAGCGTGAGCACCTTCATGACGCGCAGGCTGACGTACTCGTCGTCCTCGTTGAGGAGCGACGAGAGGAGCACGAGCGTCGCTGGGATGTCGAGGATGGGGCTGTTGGACTGCACGAGCGTGGCTAGGAGGTTCAGCCCCTCGGAGCGCACCGGCGGCGGTGAGTCCGCCTGCGTGATGTACGACATGGCGAGGTTGTAGGTTCGGCGGTCTTCGATCTGGCGGTCCGTGGGCGCGGATGGCCGTTCCGAGGGGTCCTCCACGGCGTCGCGATACTTGAGGAGAAGGGACAGGTTATAGGCGGTTTGTGACGTTTCGGGGGCCTGTGATTTGCTGATCTTCTCCAGGGAGGCTTCGATCGACGCTAATACGTTGCTGTCGATGTTTGACTTTTGAAAGCTAGGCGCGGTGACAACTATGTTCAATAGACTGAGCGCAATCGCTGTCACGTCATCGTCACTAGATGGTGATGTTTCAAACTCGCTGAGTATCTTCCTCACGAGTTCAAGCATGTGCTTCGAGTCTGAGATCAACCTATCAGGAAGCTTTTCCATCAGCTTCTGCAATACTCTTGCATGAATTAACTTCACCACTGGATCTTCATCTTTGTACTGCTCGTCTTCGAGGACTACTTTGATATTGCTTGTAGTTTGCGATGATCCAAGCGAGTTCTCTAACAACCTTAAGAATAATGCGGAAATGTCCAGATCAGAGCCTAGCTGCCGAAGTAATTCTACAAAGGCGTCTGTCTTCGATTCTAGAGTAGCTAGGTCTAGCCCCGTAATCGCGCTATTTGGGTCGTCTCGTAAGCGCTTAATCTGGAGGCCATCGTCGCCCGCTCTTTCATAAGCCCACTGCACTTTAGTCTGATCGACATTACCATTGAAGAGTAAGTTGTTAAGAAGGTTCTGGAAATTATCCAATGACGCCGCCAACTTGAGGTAGATCTCAAGGAGGGCCTTAGCAGGTCGACAGTAGCGCTCATCAAGACGTACATCCGGGGAGGGCCACGATGCTAAGGCCCATAAGGGAAGCATCAATGGAAAAAGCAACCGTTTAGTCAAACCGGGGTTTGGATGAGAATTCAATAATGAAGAAAGACGTTTCAACGCAATGTGTAGCTCATCCGGGCGAGTTAGGATTACCTCTCTCCGGAGGTCAACTACCTCGTCAGGTCCAGCACTAAATACCAAGGGCGCCGAGGTAGGTGTCTCGGAGGACAAGGTTGGGTCGATCTGAGCCAACATAGGTTCAGCGAACGCTTTCCATCCGGGTGTCCCAGGAGCACCGAACTGTTTCCTTCCTAAGACACCAAAGCCGATGACATAAGCAGCGACTTTAGCAAGATCGGCACCATCGTTACCGTCCAGAAGGCGCAAAAGTTGAGGGGCGATGCCGGGGAACCAGTCCTCTGGACTAACAGAGGCGGGGGGCACTGATAGCAAATTTGAAGCCATCTTCAAAGCCTCCATGGTGATGTTCGCGCCTTGCTTCTGAGGCGCTGCGGCTTCCGAAGCTCTCACGGTGCTCGACGGGTGAACAGAGAAGACGAACTCAAGAGTGGCCCGAACACCATCTGGCCGCTGGGGAAGCAGAGTGAGGACATCCATCAGGCGGATGCGAAGCCATGGCGGAACCCGATCCGGCTTTATCAAAGCGTTCAGTGCGGAAATGAGCGCCGGAGTGCCTGTCCTTCGGAAGGTATCAGAACACCAAGAAGCAAGTTGACCTTGGTCTGGCCCGCATCTGCCTACCTTGATATTAGAGTACCGAATTCCTGCTGGCCCTCTGCACGAGATGCCGGGTCGGCGGTAGGTTGGAATGCCTTGATTCCCGCCTTTTCGAGAGCAGATACTAGGGTGTCCTTGTCCGTAGAAGATCTTTCGGCACTCATCTTGTCTTGATATTCCGTCCGGCTTGGAATATTAATCAGGAGACAATACAGAAGAATGGAAAGAATGAAAGCTCAGTATCTCATCAGATTGTGGCTGATTTACAACTCCTGATCTAGATGATTAGGTGCATACATTCTAGTAGTACCTTTGGTGAAGGGAGGCTTCCAATACTTACCTAAAGGTATCTTGGTTTCATCGAATATTCATGAAAAAGATATGCGCTTATCGATTGTCGGCATCGCTGACGTCGTTCTTCAAGTAAACGAGTGTACGTACCGTGATGCCAGGTGTAAAAGCTTTGGCCAGCTGACAAGACGCGGTCTCTAAATGGCGACGCGCCGTGTTGACTTGGCATTTATTTACTTTCCCTTCCTCCCCCGGCCTTCCTTCGATCCTCTTACACTTCCTACCTACACTTATGCTCTACAACACCAATCACCGCCGGCGTTTCGATTCGGTACTCGAGACGAGCTGGCCATTAATGTTCAGTCGAGATACGAGTTACGTCACGTTCGATCCCGTTGGTTTTTCCCTCTCAAGTTTGAAGCTCTCTCGCTCGTTCCAATTCCCTCTGGTAGGGTTGGGATCGAGCACAATTACAAACCTCGCACGACGCCTCCCCCACAGTTCTCCGATTCCTGTTTTCCGAAAGGAATGTCAATTGACCCCTCGGCTCCGTCTTTCCAAGAACCCGCACGACACGTCGCTGCTCCAGGTCAATGTGACCTGATGTGCATGCCGCGTGGGGATCGTCGTGTGAGGGCGGGCCAGTTGCATCTGGCTATGGACGGGCTGTTGGGAATGGGTTTCGGAACTTAACCCTAATCTTTCACTTGGTTTTTCAGTTTTGCGTTTATAGTCGTCTTGACCCGCCTTATAGACCTCCGTTGTTCTTGCAACGCCCTATTCTGCTGAGAAGTAGGTATGGCCGAGCAGTCTCCTGGGGGTGGAAGGGCGGCCATTGGACACTCCAGTCGCCATCGGCGCGTAAGGGCCTTTGCTATGAGTCGTGTGGGTAAGAACTCCTGGCCTGGAGTCGCTCGTCAGCATTGTGTCGCTGGAACTCGTACTCTGGTCACTATGGATTGTGTTGAAGATGCCAGTACGGCTAACTGGGTAGGAGATGCAGTTGGGACAACTTGCTGTCATGAATTGGACATGGTGCTTGCCTTCGTGCTGTACCCGTGGGTTTGAGGACGACTGGGTAGGGTGTAACATGGGCTTCACACAGTCAAAGCGCTGGCACTTCATCTCATTCCACCGTTGGTCCTCTCGCAGGAATCACCTGTAATCACACCCCTTAATTGGGTCGGGTGAGCGAAGATCATTTCGGTTACAACAGAACTGCCTAGCCTTTGATATCACCTATATACTGCCTTGTTTCCTGCCCTCAGTACCCGATGTTCTCTCTTCACATCCAATTTTTTTGCAGCTGTCGGTGTAAAACCCGGCTATTACCTAGAGTTATCCTAGAAGCATCCAACCTACCCACTAGCTTGACCAGCTCTCAATACCACTTCTCGGCAACAGCCACTGATGTGTCACGCGTGAGATCCGACCAGGCGCATCAACTTTATCTCGTGGGCTCTGTCCCACGATGACGGAAGACGCCAAACCCTCTTGTCGATTTCTCTCGTAGGAGCCGCCAAGCTTCCTCGACTCTACCAGAAATGGACGGAGAAGAGATGATAGCGCGGCTTTTATGGACGTATTTTGGCCGTGCGGAATTGCCTTCCCTGCTGTTCCTGTGAACTCGACGGAAGAGAATCAAAAACTAGTCCTCGTTGGCAGTGTGTTCAACAGAGAGCTTCGCTTGAGTCGGGACCACGGGGTTGCCGTGCTGCGACTCGCCGGTTTCGATGGTCAGCTGTTGAAGACGGTCCTTATTTGTTTGCAAGCTGGCGAGTGGTAGTGTTGGAGAGCACAATTGGGCAACCGGTGAGGTATTGCTCCTGGCATGGAAACAGAGTCGGGACCCATCTCGAGTTGGAGTCAAAGCTTAGTGCTTGTCCGGTTCTGGGTGATTGCAAGTTGAGCGATACCAAACACGGGAGCCTCGGGATCAATTTTTTGTCATTGACCTATTTGAAGGACAGACCTGCTGGGGGGTAGTCCTAGGCTGTCCTCTTGCTTGCTTGCTAGCAAGCGAGGGCAGCCCCCTTTTCCGGGGGATAAGTTATACTGACGCCCTAGATCACTGATATGAGTGCTGACACTATGACAGGATCACCTTCCTCAATAATGGATTTCGGGATATCTTCTCTCGGCCTATTCCTTAAAATTGGTTCTTTCCGCTATAGTCGCATCTTCACCATTCGCGGGACTTCGACATCCTCCGATGCCCCAGTAACTTCAGTTCGTGAAATACTCGAACATGCGTTAGCCTCTTAAGGCTCATGTACTGGTACAATAGATAGCCCGGCTCAGTGGCCTAGAGATATATCGGAAGTCCAAGTTTCTCGGCCACGTTCATGTCCCACCGCATCAGTAGGTGGCCAGCATCGCGGCATTGGTGGCCTAGGTGTACTGCAATCATCAGTAGACCTCCACCAGTCGTATTCCCTTATTATCAGTGAGCGTTCATTATGAGACCGAACACTTCCACACATGTCTCTGTTTGCCAAATAAATGTTCATGCATATTCCACATCGGGATGATCACGCTTTCGGCCTTCTATCCTTACCCTCTAATCATATCATACTATCGGGCTTCGGCCACCCGATCTCACCCTGGTGCCAAAAGATTTCCCAGACCCCAATACCCATAACCTTGCCCATGTTGGTTTCCACACATTTGACCGGGGCGTCTGTTTTTGTCATGAGATGATTGATGGACCGTTACCGTCGTGTGAGCATCTCGATCGATCTTTCCAGGGAATAAAAGATGAAACGTGAGCCTGTTAGATAAGCATTGAACTATGGCTGTTCACAAGGAACCAGGCCTTTGGTAACGGGAGATTATATGCGAATGACCAGCTATGAAGTCTGTTTATAGGATATGTTAGGGTCCGTTGGGATTTAGTTTCTTGGAAGGTATGCTATAGACATTTATGCATGAAAATTTATGCATACTGTTTGATCAAGGCGCTTGGTCTAGAAATAATGTTATTAATGAATATTTTCTCAAGACTCCCGTACTTTAAGATCTTGATCTGGCAGAGTCTTGGTTTTTAAAATATCCCCCCCCCCTCCTGAAACAAAAGAGTTGACATTAGTTTCAATATCATAAGAATGATCTAGGTTAAGTACATAAGAATCTTTAGGCAGGCATAATCTCTAGCTGCACCGCTGGGTGTAGCATTAATAGCAAGCAGTCGACTGGGGCGAGGAGAACAGGGTCAACCCCCTAATAACGCAGAGTTCCTAACATCAGTTTCTTGGTGTAAATGGGTTAAGACAGCTGCGTCAGTTAGGTCTACCTTGTATTACGGGCTAATTACCAATGAATTCGAGACTGCATGAATATACAATTAGGTGTCGCTGGCTGACGGCTATTTACATTATGGGGGTGTTAGGGGATCCGTTACCCACTACACCTTGATGGCTCATTAACATTTTGTCTTTACTCTTAGTTGCTTTTGCGAATATTTGACACTTTTAAACATTATCATAAGGCTAGAAAGATAAGTATTATACTCCGGGTATGTCGATAATTTAAAGCATTCACACATTTCCCGTTGGGATACATAGTTCTACAGATAATTGGCGTCCCTTCCTGTGGTGAGATTATGATCAGGTTCGGGATAACATTGGGATATGGGTAGTTATGAGTGACTACCACGAAAATCTACGGAGGCAAGCAAGATGGTCCACTCTGTAATGTTGTTGAACATGTTCAGATCGCCTCTCTGAAGGAGACTTGCTGAGATCCCGACCCGTCTTAGGAGCAGAGGTTTCTTGAGTCGCTGAAGGTCAACGATGCACTTCGACACGAAGGTCCTCACAAAGCTTATGGAGTGCGAAAGACTGGTGGATACTATGTTGCACGTCCATTATGAAAATATATACGTGGCTCGAATGAGATAGAATATGGGGGGGCTGTATTGCTAGTACGACCAGTACCTTAAGATATGTGATACACGGCACGCGACGGGCGTGGGATGGAATTATTGAGATGGGACGAAGATACGAGGATATGATGAACTGTATTGGCCCAAGGGTGGATCTAGATAAGTAGGTGAAGCTCATATATATATGGGTGGGTCATAGTAGGACCGTATAGGGGCCAGGCGCATCTTTCAATAGGAAGGTGGTGGTTTAAATGTCGCGAATCTGAACAGGATAGACGATCTACCAATTTCTATTGTATTTCGTTACAAACTAGATTAGCGCCTTAAATCATATCCGGCTATCAGATTCTTTTCCCTTACCTCTTATGTAGAAATATCAAACTACCAACTTGAATTACTAAGGTTGAGTTTAGAGTTTGGTTAGAGATAAACGACAATCCCTATGTCGTAGGTTTTAAGTAAAAAGTTGGAATAAATGGCCAACCCTGAGAGTAAACACTATAGCCTGTGATATTTGGTTTATAGTCTATAAGTCGCTATTGGTAATGATTACGTAAGAGAGGAGGGATCGAGATGTCGTCGTCAACGTATCATTAAAAGTATTACGAATCAACTGGAGGTACGATAAGATAGACCAGGGGAACAGTAAATACCACTCGAGTAGGAAATCGGGTTAGTCGGAAGCACTGGTTACTAGAATGCATTACCTGAGAAGCCACTATTATTTCTTATGGCTAGCTACTCATTGGGCTCAACTCATCCGCGCATCTAGAAACCCTGTAACCCGTAGCAAACTGTACTTCTTAGTGGCAGGTATGAGTAGTTCTCACAAGAGTGGTCGATTTTCTGTACCAGTCTGCATGTGGATAAGATGATTATCACAAACTTACAATTAAAGGAGATGAGTTACACAATAGTTATCGCAACATTTAACAGAATTACAAAGTGTCGAACTGGGTTATACTGCAACTATATAACCACGACAATATTACCATATATACCTACCTAGGTATGTATTCTAACATTGTGTTTGAGTGGTAGTTGGGTTCTCACTACAACATGAAGTCATTATGCATGTTTCAGTATATCATGCATCAAGGGGTTTAAATAGCCAGAGATTATGGCCTAACATTACATACCATGATAGATGCTTGCCGCATTAGGCAGCCTCTGAAGTTTGATTGGTTGTCTGGAATGCTGGTCCAACCAATGTCCTAATGTTGCCGGACCACTGGGAGAGAATACGACATCTTTGGGCACGAAATACACACACACACCTTTAGAAGATACATGTAGGGCATTGCTTCATTGGGGCAATGCAATTGGCCATAAAACACTATGCGATATTAATGCACTCAGCTAGGCTAGGGTCGAGGGCTTTGTACCACGTTTTTTTATATACGATAATATGCCGATTTCCACAAGAGGGATGATCGAACGTGAGATAGATGAGGGGACTTTAAACAAGAAAGCCATGTGAAGTGCTGACGTGGACGTCGGCGTGTGGGACGATATAGTGCAACTAAGATTCAAGCTTTCATGTTCGTATTAGTGAGGTAGATTGATCAGAGGACTCTGATTCTCACTTGTACTACTCGGTACGCGGCGGATTCCTGAGCGGTACTGGTCTCCGGATAGACCGGCTGAAACGATTCTGACAGTTTTTCTGCTTGTGTTACTGGTGTGAAATCCTCAGATCTCCTTACCTATGTCTAGCTTTCGTATTGAGACCCCAGCTCAGCATTCATCTCACAATACCTACATCATTTACAACATGGAGCACAAGGATGGAGCCGTCCTCCACCATGACATCGACGGCAGTTCACATTTCAAGATTTCCAAGATTTATAACTAGCATTTCCCACGGTTGAATCCGCAGCTGAGCCACGTACATATCTGACGCACCATCCCTGCTAGCCGAATATCATAGCTACCAGTCTATGCCAAGCTTTCTTGCCAACCCTTGGCAGGAGGATCATTCTTTGGAGCATTTGGGGAAATTCCCGATTCTAACAACTCCAGAATTGTTTCATCCTGCTAGCTTTCTGCACCCAACAAGGTCAAAAGCTTGTAGATATCCCAACCGCATCTTAGTAGAGCATCATATCGTGTTAGATCTCGATGTTCCAGTTATAATCGTATTTCTTTGCATCATAGCCACGGGTGGGACCACGATCGTAAAGATGATTGCCCCCCTTATTGTCCTCACCGCCATACTCCTGTCTGCATAGCCCTTATCACCCGAGATCTAGGACCAACACACCTCGATGGCTGAGCAAATAGCATGTGTAAGTGACCTCTCTGTGAGCTACCCCGCATCCGCCATGCGCGACGTGTCTTGGACGTCGATGTATGTGCCTAGTCTCAGATTCCAGGAACGTGGGGTCAGGTACTGTCAGCATCCCAACCCTGTAAGGAAGGGACTTAACACCACCAACATCCCATATAACCCAATCTGCCCCCTTCTACTAACGTGTTAATTCCCTTCTTCCTCTCTAGAATTCTCCCTCTCGTCCCGTTACACTAGAGTTGCATAGAGTTATTCAAAATGGTTCACTTAGTCTCGATCCCGAAAGAGAGCGAGACCTCCGGTCTCCCTGAGGCCGTCAAGAAGATCAGTTTACAGCTCAGCAACGAAGAGGATTCTTTCACTACTAGTGTCTATGGCTCTAAATTCGCTGCCGAGGATCTGCCCAAGCACGAGATGCCCGAAGGTGAAATGCCGAAGGAAATCGCTTATAGGATGATTAAGGACGAGTTAAGCTTGGACGGAAATCCCATGTTGAAGTAAGTAGAGATTCCTCTTCCGTTATTTATAAGTTGAAGTGATGTCAGACCTTGTGGCTAATAAGTTGAAACCGACATTACCAGCTTGGCGTCATTTGTGACTACTTACATGGTAAGACCAGGAACCTATATCCTGGCAGTAGTGCTGCTGCATCAGAATGCTGATACCCTTCTAGGAAGAAGAAGCGGAAAAACTCATGGCTGAGTCCTTCTCCAAGAACTTCATTGACTACGAAGAATACCCTCAGTCTGCCGACATCCAGAACCGATGCGTGTCCATGATTGGTCGTCTCTTTAATGCACCCACAGGCCTAGGTGAAGACGGCGGAGCAATCGGAACATCTTGTGTTGGCAGTTCAGAGGCTATCATGCTGGCCGTGTTAGCAATGAAGAAGAGGTGGAAGAACAAGAGAAAGGCTGCTGGTAAATCTACCGAGAACCCCAACATCGTCATGTCTTCTGCCGTGCAGGTTTGCTGGGAGAAGGCGACAAGATACTTTGAGGTAGACGAAAAGCTGGTTTACTGCACCCCGGACCGACATGTCATCGACCCCGAAGAGACAGTGAATCTGGTGGACGAAAACACGATAGGAATCTGTGTCATTCTCGGAACAACTTACACAGGTGAGTACGAAGATGTCGAGGCAGTCAACGACCTCCTGGTGAAGAAGGGCCTGGATTGCCCTATTCACGTTGATGCAGCCAGCGGTGGATTCGTTGCGCCGTTCGTGGTTCCCGACCTTAAGTGGGATTTCCGGTGTGAAAAGGTGGTCTCCATCAACACATCAGGTCACAAGGTACAGGCTCAAGTTCACCACTCTGTAATTCTAGGCTAATAACTGAAAAGTACGGTCTTGTTTATCCTGGTGTCGGTTGGGTTGTATGGAGAGGGGCCGAGTATCTCCCACAGGAGCTTGTCTTTAATATCAACTACCTCGGTGCAGATCAGTCATCCTTCACGTTGAACTTCTCGAAGGGTGCCAGCCAAGTCATCGGCCAATACTATCAGTTGATCCGGCTCGGGAAGAAGGGCTATCGGGCCATCATGTCAAACCTCACTCGCACTGCAGACTACCTCTCTGATGCCCTAGAGGCTTTAGGCTTTATCATCATGAGCAAGAAGTCTGGCGAGGGTCTGCCGCTTGTTGCTTTCCGATTCCCCGAAAATGAAGAACGTCAATATGACGAGTTTGCCTTGGCGCATAAGCTTCGCGCCCGCGGATGGGTTGTCCCAGCCTACACCATGGCTCCTCACACGGAATATCTCAAGATGCTCCGTGTCGTGGTCCGAGAGGATTTTACCAAGAATCGATGCGATTCGCTCATCTGCGATATTAAGCTCTGCCAGGTTCTATTGGACGAAATGGACAAGGAGTCGATCAAGAAACAGGAAGAGTTCATTCGAAGGCACCACGTCAATAGTGGGCAGGCTAAGCACAACCACCCCAGATTCCGCGTACGTACACTCACACAAACATATCCATGGTTCAACGCTAATTATTTACTGCAGAAAGAGAAACACTCGATTCAGGGCAAACATGGCAAGACACATGCTGTGTGCTAGATAGTGACCCTTCCCTGCTCTGCCCCCCTTAAGCGACCTAAACATCCGAGCGTAGAAGAGAACTACGATAGTCTAGAGTCGGAAAACCCAGATATATCCAAGCGTTCCAGCATATCAACAAGACAACTATGAAATGGATGGATTGAATATTTTTACTTGTGAAAGCGATGTTTTAGACATTGTATAGGCTCCTAAAAAGTTCACATAGGGTTTTAAAAGAAATTCACAGTTTCCGCTTCGAGATCCGTTATTCTCACTATATGGCGTCGTCTAGTAACCAGCTGCTACTGTCCCTGAACATCGAAGCTCGTATAACAGTAGGTATTCCTTATTTTGAGTAAAATGCTTAGGTGGGCTATTAGTTGGGTCTAGAGTGGCCACGCCGTCTTACCTGTTGATTATCATATCATACTTCGTCGTTTCAGAGTCAGACCGGGAAGGGCGGCTTGACCCATGAGCAAATTGGTCGATATTACACCGGTGAATTCCCTTATTTCTTGGTTCTAGTCACATAAATAAGGGTGCTTACGTATGTCAAAAACGATTTCTACCCGGGTTTCCTGTGGATCTTACTCGCTACTCGATGCCACCCCTGAGGTACTTGCCGCACAGATGATATTTACAATATACGCTACTGTTAATTTAATAGGATATTGAGGCTGTAAAAGATTCAGTAAGTGTTGAACCGTCTTATCTAGAAGTTGTTCCTGCGCTGTATCTAGTAGAGTAGGTTGAGTGTCTCACATGTGTACTCTCAATCTTCAACACAGTCCATGGGTTAAACCAAATCTCATTTGCCTTCCTCTACGTTCACAACTTGCTGTTTTAGCCCCGGTGACTAGCTTGGCATTGAGCTCACTACTGACTAGATACGAGACACCGGCATGAGTGCCACAAGACTTCTCTTACAGACTTATTATGCATAAAGGTTTGGGGTGCTACAGGTCTCCGTCAGTAGCCATTCTAGATAGATCCTAGCGACACTAAACCCTTGAAGAACAAGACAGCTCCAAGACGGTTGAGAAAAGCTTATTTGTGAGCTACGCATGTTTATCTTATTATAAGTGTTGGCTGCTTATACCGAGCCACCAAGAAACCCATGCTTTTCGTAACCTATATTATTAAAGTTCAGCTTTCATTTAATATATATTAAGTAGTTTAAAAATTTACGCTCACCAACATTCGATCTTAGCAATGCTACGATGATGTCCTTCGCTTCAATGTCTCACCTCACAGACCTATGCAGAGACATGACATGGGTTAGATCTGAGCATTGAGCCTGCGGACCTTGTGAGTCCTACTGTGGCTGAAATAGTGAGATAAAAAGCAAATGTTACCCCCTGAAACTCACGTATAATCCAACTTCCTGAGGGTTCGTTGGTAACAAATATCCAGTGTTACCAGGACATTTGTGGCTGATGGCCTCTACTTGAAGATGTGAGACTTGGAACGGACATAACTAGCAAATGGTATAAATATATAGAAAATATTTAAGTCCTATGCAATTGCTCCAGGATATACACGAGTTCTAAATACGCCGATTTTTTCTCGCCGCCATATTGTTGTCTAAGGGGTCATGCCCACTTCCGGACGACTTCCCCTATCTCAGCTAATAGTTCTTGTTTCCTACTCTCGGAACACCAACTGCCCATGACAGCACCATTCGCAATGGTCTCCCAATCCCCCACACTCAATTGGAACGTTTCCTGTAATGCACAGTAGTTATCGAGGATGTAACCATCGAAATATGCTGGGTCGTCGCTATTGATACTAAACCTCACTCCAGCGTCAAGCAACCTCCTCAATGGGAACTCCGCCATCGAAGAGATAACGTTTAACTTTACGTTCGAGAGAGGACACGTAGTCAAAAGTGTCTTCTGCTCTGCAAGTCGTGCTATCAGCTGGTCGTCCCCATCCAAGAAAGCGTGAACACCGTGGTCGATACGCTGTGCGTCTAGCACGTCTAGAGCTTCGGTCATGTACGACGCTGGGCCCTCCTCACCGGCGTGTACCGTACGCTTAATACCGGCTGCTCTTGCGGCATCGTACAACTCTTTCCACATCCGTGGTGGGAACGGAACCTCTGACGAGTCCATACCCACCGCGGCAAGAGTGCCGTCTGCAAAGTAGCCCGCCCCTCGGGCATGCGCAAATGTCTCCATCGCGCTCGAGAGCGGCAGATGTCTCAATAAACACATGATCAGCTCCGTCGTCATGCCGAAATCGGCACTTGCTTGCGCCTGGGCTTTCTTAAAGCCCTCTACTAACGTTGCGAGGTCCACTCCTCGGCTTGTGTGTGCTTGCGGATCGAAAAAGACCTCTGCATGCCGCACATTCTGCGATGCGGCTTTAGAGAAGTAGGTATATGCTAAGGCTTCAAAGTCGGAAACAGTAAGCAAGACTGACATGCCGATATAATAATACCCAAGGAAATCGTCCAGGTTCTTAAAGCTCTTATAGCGTTCACGTAGAGTCTCTACAGACTCAAAGGCCGGATCTGTAGATGCAGGAAGCGTGATGTTGTTCTTCCCCGCGAGCTCCAAGAGGAGTTCGGGCTCCAGTGAGCCCTCGAGGTGCAGATGGTGCTCGCATTTGGGCAAAGCTGCGAGGAATGGGTGTAGTGGAGTTTGACACATCTTTGTCGGGCTCGTGAGGATATTGAGCAATATTTGGACTTGATCACTGCCTAAATCATTCACGAGGATCGTGGAAAAGCAGAAGATAATCTCAGTTACTATATAATCATCGACCGTTCACTAGGTATTGGATGGAACGCTAGCAAATTGTGCTGTTAGTGCTTCATCACTTGAAGCCTAGTATTCGTCGCGTTACCTGGAGTTACGAGCAAAGACAGCGCACAGCTACGACATTTGGAAGCAAAATTTCTGTCTGCCGTAAAACCTCGGGGAATGCCGCGACGAGAAATATCGGCATCTGACGAGAGAGGCGTCTTCTCCAATCCTGCTTTGAGAAGAAGCGCATGAAAGAGACGGCACTCCGCCCGCTGGTCGTAACGCATTAAGGGAGAGTGGTCAAGATTAGGTAGATAGAAAAAAAAAATAACTCAACCGCGAAAGCCGTCGTGAAGTGTGAAAGCCCACACCCCCCAGTGACAATAAACTACGCCCATTAGTGTAAAGTCGAAGCGACGAAGAAACGCCGATCGAATTAAAAAGGGATGGCGCTGCCGACGAACCGTTGATCTTGTCAAGGATAGGCAAACCCTTTTCGGCTCCGTTCCGATGGGAATGAAAGGGGGGACCCAGTGGGGGGATCAGTTTAAAAATAAAATCTTGCGCTGTCGATCAGGACGAGATAAAACGAGGCCTTGAAAAAAAGATCGTAGCAAACACAGATATGACCAGCAGGAGATCAGCGGCCGAGTGTCTCTGTCCGTCTTCGCCTTGCAGTAGTGTGCAATTGTAAGCGACCTACCTTCGCCAATTGAAGCCTATAAACTCTTTGCTACGAGATCTAGACCAAATACCGCCGGTTATGCCCTGGTTAGTCTAGCGATGGCCCCATGCTGTTGGACTTACTAAGTACATCTGTAAGTAAGGGGTGGGAAAACAAGCGGCTGGAACCTGACAGTCCCGAACAGTGTTGCGCGGCCGTGTTGCGCTGCCGCGATTCCAACACTCCGACTCCTTCCCTTCCCCGGTCTCGCAGGCTTGTCCATGTTCCAAACCTCCAGGCATTCGCAGGTTGTTGTCAGGGGCGGAAGCAAGCGATGCGAGATGCAAATCTATTCCTAGGTGTAGCTATCAGACGTCCCAGGAGGAGGGAAACTGCCCACAACAACGGACCATTCAGCGAAAGGAAGAAATAATCCTACTCGTGATCCCTGGCGTGCGTCGCCGTGAAACCCCAGGATGCCGATTCGTGAGCCTACTTCTTCTTAGGTAATGCACGACATGCATGGCTGTTCAAAAATAGGTCTGGGGGTGAAGCTTAGTTGATGTGCGGGTAGGATCATGTCCGAAGCGAATGGGAATCGGCTGTTCTTGAGCCTTTTTTCCCTTTTTTCTTATTCGGTGCTTTCACGTCACCAGGGTGCGAGCATGGGTTTTAAGCTACTGGGCTTGTTTCGAATATCCGAGCCGCTGGCGATATGCGTGCAACCCGCAAGCTTGCGAGATCGTGACGCCTGCCTCGGGCAAGGACCCTATCTAGCAAACTCAGCCGCACCCAGACAGATGTTGCATTTCATGCGAGCGTGGGCCTGCGGCTCTGGTCCCTTGCGAACTCAAAGTTGCATACAGCCCTTCTGGCTCACCGACGACGAGCTCTAGGGGACCGGACCCGGGGGGGGGGGGGGGGGGAGCTGATGCCAGGTGGAACTATTGCGAATCGGAAGACCTCCTCTCCGACTCAAACCGATGTTGTTAGAACACCCTTCGTTGCGGTGGTTGTACAAGGTCGTTCGTGCCACCGCAGGTGAGAAACATACCTGTACCACTTCCATCTCCGAGGCCATCTATCTTGTCCCGCATAGCAAGCACGCATAGGGTGAACGGCCGTGGTACCACGTCGACACATGCGATGCAAGCACAAGCACACGCTCGGTTGTGTACACAGTCAATTGGTGGGTGTCGCCCGTGAAGAGTTCATGTTACGCCGGTATGAGGAAGATCTTCAGACTATACGCGTGCCGGTGCGGGTGGGAAGTATGGGAACTGCCGTGGTCGTATGCCACCCGCTTCCTTGGCCAAGGCACCGGGGAGCTCAGGGCGTGGTCAGATTTCCCCAGACGGTATTCCTGGCCCTTTGACGGTATCGCTAGTGTAGATCCAGCCCCTCAATAGAGTAGGATTCTCGAGATCTTGGGTGTCTGTGTTCCGTCACACGGACGGCACATTTTCATTGTAACACGGGGTGGATTGCGACTTTGGGAAATACGAAGGACAATCAATCTTCTCGCCCTTACTAGGCTCGTCACGTCACCGTGAGAGGCAAGGCAGATGGGTTTTGGGACAGGACACAACGGATCAAGGGTAGCAGCATGATTTTTTGGATGTAAGGTGTAGGAGAAAGACGGCAACGCAGCTTAGGTTGTCTATTACTACCCTATCGTCCCATTCCTCTCAGGGCCATTGATGCAAGTGACAAGGGCATCGTCCGTGTTGTTTAGGCATTGGCGGAGCCGATCTGCTCGTGAAATCGTCCCGCGGATTCGGCAATCGGGCACAACCTAACTGGCAGTCGGGTCCATGCCTCCATTGGGTAAAATCCACTTAGCTCCCTAGTGTTTGTTATGCGACCTGGCGCCATCTTTTGACTATTGGAAGACGGCCGTTGTCGATGTAACCTCACTTCATGGGAACAAGAGTCATGTCTAGACGAATAGGACCAGTTGACGGAATGCAGCCACCCATCGAACATTCCACACCTAAGAGTTGCATGAAAACGTGATGACGGTTGAGTCTAGGGCTGCACAGTTTAAACAATACCGATTCATGACACTGCTAACCTAAGGTTAGAAAACTACTGACAAAGGAAGACCCCTGCCTAATCCCTATAACGATCATTGTGTGGCTGAAACCTGCGGCGACAGTAAGGTACATAAAGAGTGGGAGATTGATCACAACGACCGGTATTCGCAAGGCAATATCAAGCTAATGAATTGATTGCTCATATACCATTACTATCAGAAGTGAAGAAAATACATGTATCGCTAGATACAAGAAAGATCGGGCCGGCTTTGCATCCCACGCTAGAAAGTCAAGGAGGAGCTTGGTGTGTAGTCTAGGCGAAGAGTATTGAGTGCCTGGATATTCCGACCAAATCAGAGTTTTACTTCAGCAACTAGTCGTGTAATACTATGCATGCCTCGGAATGGGAAAGAGACGGCTTGCTGCCGTATCGTGGCTTTCATCTTCACCAGTCGTTCCCTGAAAGCATATGCTGCCCCTGTCGACATTTAAAAAGACTTATAGACTGCGCCTTGGTTTGATGAGCCAGAATGTACTGAGAACCTCGGCGTCCTGCTCTTCGGTGAGTAGCCTAGTCGATCCTTGATGTGCGTAGCCGGGATGTGGGAAAACCCTTGTTAACGGCGAAAACATGGACAAGTGCATAGAAGACGCAAATGGCCGTTTACAGGGGGTCGTTAGGATTTCCCGTTGGGTGATGTCTATCTAGCACTTATCTCTAGGTTATACATGTCACGACAAGTTGCTGCTAGATTACGTCGTAGTCTTGGATAATAACGAAACCTACCTAGATGAGTATAATGATAGGACGAGGCCCTAACATGCATCATCTTGCACACTATATGCGTAGCAAACTTACAATGGATAATTAGAACATAATATAGGAGTAAGTTGTAGGAGTTGTTCTGCTAGAAGCTGTTCCCCATAATTACCCCAACTTATGCTTGTGTTGGTGATGTTGCAACCAGTTACAATCGTACAATCGAGACTGTCACCTAGCGTTATAGAATCAGATATAGGCCTAAGGCAGCCGGATCAAACCGAACAATTCACGCACCAGTCGTCTAACCAAATTGACACTAATTCCCATCGACAAGAGACGCTAACTTAGGTCTTTAGTAAGTCTAGACACACGCAAGGGGTTAGAAGCAAATGTAAGTCTTGTCTTGTACTGAATCGCCCTCCTAACAACTTGACCATCGGCGAGCTACAGACAGCCGGTCGAAAAGACCACGGTTGATCGCTTGTTGGTTATCCACTAGCGGGTACCATGATTTCTTGGGTCTGTTGGTTTCCGTCAACCTCGCCTTTCTAGATAGCCACCATGCGCTAAGAGCAGAGGATGCCAGCACGCCTCATAGGTCTGGTCTAGAATGGACGACAAAGGCAGCAGTTAGCGTAATTATATAGACTCGACCGCAGTTCCTAGCAGCTTTATTCCGTTTTCGCGAGTTGAATACGCGGAGGGCTTGATTAGTCCTTAATCTAAACTCACACTGCATATAGGACCATGACAAGATTGAATACTGCACGATGATGCCAAGACCACAAGTAAAGACTCGCGGTGAGATGAGAGGTGGTACAAGCCATGCGGGTTACTAGGATGGGCGTAAATCTAGGCGTTGTTGCAGATATATTAATATGAAACACTCAGGGAAGCAGTAAAGAAACGTTCTGGAAGGCCAGAATAAGTCATTTCATTAGAGCCTGCAGCTGTAATGTAAGCACATATGTTAAAACTGATTTATCAAAATGTCCGGTCGGAAGGCTTCCGACGACAGGCCCTTGGAAATTGGTAACGTTTATAGTGTAACATGGTTCCTATAGCGGGACACATATATGCTCTCGTTACTTAGTAACAAAAAAGCTGTTACGTTCCATGTTCCCTACCTTATGCACTTCATTTAAAATTCTATATTGCCTTTCCATGCCGTCTTTCTGTGTATAGACTAAATGCATGTAGTAGGTACCGGTTCAACATTCCTCAATGCTATCAGATGTAGTATGCAAGGCTACCTATTAAACCGATTAATCAGCTCTCATCAATATCATCATAGTGCTTCTAAGAGGAACTGAGATCTTAATGTGGCGCACTGATGGAACCGCCGGCCGGGGAGGTGAAGAATCCACCGACGTGCCGAATTCCTCTCTAACCGCCACCTTGCGGCGTTATACCTCACGGATTGGTGATTTGAAAACTTGATGATATGGCTGACGAGAGCATATTTGTGAACTTTTGGTAAGCTGCTACATCCTGTTTTCCGTGTCAAATGTCTACTACCACTCTCAGTATGTTCCGTCCATTGCTTTCTAGGGCTACTGTCAGAAATAAGGTCTCTAGATAACGCATTAACTCGAAAGTCCGTATAACAAGAAATGTTGAAATTGAGATACGTAACATAATTTAGCAAAGTACATGCGGTGGGTGGATGTATTCTCCAGAGCGCACACGTGTGGAAGAAAAAGGCTTGTCTTTGCGCAACAATACCCTTGGTGGCCCAGCGTCCGGGGTTAATATGCAAAGAGTCAGGGCCCCCCTACTCGTGTGAAATGAGTAGGTATCACTATACCCTGGTCTGTAGGCCTTTCTCGGTGGTCATTCTACTAATTAGAAAGAAACTCGTTTCCCCTGGCGATCTTGATATTTGACATCCGCGGCTATCTGCCGGTTTGTGTCCATAATGGTACTACGTCGTAGGTAACAACTGCATTGTGAGCGGGTTCCGCCAAGTAACCGCCGGTCGCGATAAACGGCTTGCTTCGAGACGACTCTGAGAGACCGGTATACCGTCCTCATGGAGTCCCAATATGGCAAATATAAGCATTCTTCTATTTCAACTTCGCAAACAACAAGAAAGAAAACAGTTGTGTTCCGGCCATCCTTGTTCGACGATCAGGCACTTACACACTGAGTCGTGAGAGGGATCCTCCACGAAGATTTCGCACGATACAACGCCTCTTTGTTAATACCCCTGCCTGCCCTTAGCTTCACGTTGACTGCCGTTGCTACCTATCCGCGTGGCCTCGTTGACCCGCTGTTGTCGCCATCGACCTAGACTATGATAATAAGTGCCTATGGTATCATGGATTCTACGCTTAATATGTATACACCTTCGGGTCTTTTTTTAATTGTACACATCTCCGCTGTACGTACCTTTACCGGTTGATCATTTGTCAGGGTTACCGTATTTTTCTGCCTTGTATATTGCTACGCTATTCAAGGTGTGCGATAGCGCAAGGGAAATACTCATTCTGTGTCCGAGAGAAGAGGCATGTCTGGAAAGTAGGTACATATGCAGGACTAGCAGAGAAAAGAACTCTATAGCAGGATCATGCTCTTCTCATCCCTTGACGTTTATGAACTGTATATAAAGAGTCGTCGGTATTATAGGTACATAATGACCCTGGTCATGAAACTACCGATAGCACTTACACCTGGCAGCATCCTACGTAGGGATCTATAATAACGGTTTCCCAGTCCGTACAGCGTAGTGGTTGATATGTTTCGTTCCATGTATTGTTTCCATTTTTCATGTTACTCTGCATTCCCGAGGCCGCTCTATTCGCGAATTGTATTGCTAGTTTCTTGCTTTAGATGCCGACTGGAGCTTTATTTCCTTAACTCGCCGGGGCCTTAAACTTTTAGACTACTATAGTACATACAAGTCTTCCAGTTTCCACCCAGCTTAATCCACTAACCGCACTTGATATCTCGATTTCAAGGTGTCGTCTTCCTGGGGATCCTGGCCTGAGTACGGGCACATATCAAAGGATATCTAGGACCCTGACGAATTAGCACACCAAATGCTAGTTTTGGATCTTATGGGGCAGGTAGCCAAGGCACAAGCATGAAGATCTTGCGCTATCGGTTCGCGGCCGGCCACTAGAGCAGCGAGGGACGATTGCCCATCCTCTTCTCCCTTCCGCATATAGTAAGTAAGTATTATTGCTAACTCAAGGGACAATTGTGAACCGCAGCGGAAAACTCCACCCCCTGTCTGCCTACCATTCCGGAAACCCCTCCATTGCGTGGCCGGCGGGCCAGAGTACTAGTGCCAGTGACATGTTTGCGGAACCTTGCATGCTCCCATGTTCTTCATTAAGCCAGGCCACATTTGGAGCGTGGTGAGGTATGGGAACTCATACATGGGGATCATTACTTGTGAAGAGGATTGAAGGGCGAGTTGATGTACCTGCGTTGCGTACTTGAGGATTCTCTGAGCTGGGACCGCCATCGAACGCCACAATTCTGGACGAGCTGGGAACGGATCACGTAGCTTACATGTCCAAATACTTCCTCCAGGGATAAAAAAAGCATCCGTCGAACAATCCGTCTGGAATCGGCAGGGCCAGCCACGCAATTGGCTTCTGTCTCCGGTTAACGATTAGGTTGCATCAAAGTCCACCGAGCATAAGCATGGCAGGCATTTGATCTTTGGTACGTTTCAAAACTATCCAAGTTTATTGCCCTGTTGGTAGCAGTTATCCCCCAGCAAGTCACGAGGTTCCCCTTTTCATATTTCATGTCTTATTAGAGCGATCGGGTCACAGACATTCATCTACCACGGTCCATAACGAGATGCCTGGCCCTAACTATGCTGGCCCGATGCTACAGGGCGACAATGAAGCAAGGCCGCTAACAGAGAAACGGCCGGGTTATTTAACATTACACGGGCAACAGCCAGTACGCGAAACAATTGTCGCCAAGCTATCCGGTGCATAGCTGAACGACCGACTAGTTGGGGTCCCGGGTAACATAGGGCTATTTCGCAACAACGATAGTAAAATGAAATGCGCCCCTGTGAGCGCGCAAAATATACACGATCACACGTGCTGGTTCCGAATGCACATCATGCCCCCGGGCGGGCCTGGTTCGAAAACACACAACCGAGAGAATGCCGACTCGGCAGGCTTTCCTACATATTCTGTGCGCTAAAGGTGCAGCCATGATAGGTACATACCTCTGTAGATACTTTCCAATGCGGAGGTTGCATGTTCCTAGGATTCGCCTATGATTTGGGCAGCTGAACTAACTTACCAGCGACGCAGGATGCTGCATGAATGTATTTGGAGAATTCCAGTTCATCCCTAGCGCAGCATGTGGTCTCTGATGCCATTGAGAATCCTCTCATCGGGTGGGATATCCTATCCTGCCGCGGCGCGCGTGGCCACTGCAGTTTCGTTCCCATATAGCCAGCTAGTAGCTTATCACTGTCCCCCTCCCCCTACCACTCAACCCCCCCAACGGGTTTCAGACGTTAATATTTACTTGATGAGGGGGGGCTGGCGTGTAGACATGAACTACATAGCTACCTAGTTGGCCACGGCGCAACATCCTTATAGTTTCTACAGTAATTGGGCGCCTGGTAGTTGCCGGCCCGCCATCACGGGATGCTTTTCTTGGTCTGGCATGGATCTGGGATCCTCTCCGTAGTGACTTGTCCGAGGTCAGGACCAGATAGGCCCACCACCTCTCTGCTCAGAACACGTTGGTTAGCGGGCTTTGGCGTCGATGGACATCAGTCACAGCCCTGCTCGGTTTTTCCCTTCTGTCATTTACAGGGATTGTTCTTAAGTGGTACTGTAGTGGAAGGATTCGCCCCTCCAGATTATATTTCCGATTTCTGGTTTGGCGCACGGAGAGCCCCGGACCAGGGAGAGAACCTAGATGGATAACGAAACGACCTTAACTATCCGCGAACAGACTAGTTGGACTACGGAACGCCTTCCTCTCCTCAAATCATAGCCTCTTCCAGACTTACTCTTCTTCTGTCACCAATTCTTCCTGCCGCAGTTGGCACTCTTTGCCAAACACATCATGGTGGGTTTTCTCAAGTGACACCACTGAAAACCATATGAGTTTCGAGACTCCGTCCTTTGACTTGCACATGACCTTATCGCCTGCCGGCAGTCAGCCCTTCCCGTTTAGGCAATCGTTCTCTTCGAGGCTCCATATCTAGACGGCATACCTGCAGACAAGTCAGAGAGCCGCACTATTAGATGCTGGAGTTTGCGAGCGTCTGTTAGCGCCTCGAGGTTCAGCTCCCAAACTCGGTTGTACGTCCAGAGCTCCGCGGAAACCTGGGCTGGTTGTGTTGGGTCTATAGAGCACGAAGAAGTCAAGACTAGAGTGGCATTGTAGTAGCACAGCGCTGCAGCAGCGCTGCGCAGGACTGGTCGTCAGGATTTCCAAGGACGGACACCGAGGGCTCGCCTGAACTTAGCCTGGACCTTGTGGTATCGGCACGAGGGTATCTCTTTGTATGTTCGCTATTCCTAACCTGACTGCGGCGGAAGCAGTTTGACCACCTCCTCTTATACCTATCCGCTCCCAGAACGACACCTACAATACTTATCTATATGTTCCTTGAGCGGAAACTCCCCAGAATCCACTCACCTGGGGAGCCCGTGGACACACTACCCGATCAGGTTGCGAACTACTGGCGCTTCGAAATCTCGACGATGGCAGCTTCGTCACACAACCTGTTCACCCGCTCGCCCAACCCATCCACAAGGTCATACGATTCTTCCTCAGTCTCGTCCGCAACTTCACCTAGGCCGCAGACCCAGTACCTCAGCAACTTGATGGGTACGAACGTGAGATCGAACACCGCACACCCTCCGCAGCCCATAGGGATTCCGCCACTGCCCTCCGTGAGCCAGTCATCATTCCAGCCGTACACGCCAGTGACAGCAACTTCTGTAATGGGCCGCGACTCGTTGCCGTCTAATGAATCAGTGGCAGGTACTCCAGGCCTATCAAGTGCTCAGTTGTCGGCGAACGTTCAAGCGCAGAAGAGAGCCTACCGACAGAGGAGGAAGGATCCAAGGTGTGTATTATTTCGAAAGGGCTCATCTCGTGAATTCTTTACTAAACAAGCATAAGCTGTGACGCGTGCCGGGAAAGGAAGGTCAAATGTGATGCCACGGAGACGACAAGTTGCTCAGAATGCTCGAGCCGCAATGTTAAGTGCCAGTTCACCAAGGAAACAAACCGGCGGATGTCATCCATCAAACAGGTGCAGGACCTCGAGAAGCAGATTGAACGAGTACGGAAAGACAACACTCTCCTGCGGCGCACGCTAGCTGAGCGAGATGGCCAAGTGGATGTGGACATGGAGGGGGTCGAGCAACTGGCGCTTCATCTTCCCGATTTGCACTCCGAACCTAGAAAACGAAAACGAGCACCCCCTTTACACGACTATTCTCGAGCGAGGGCACATTTTCGAAATGTCTCGAGAGGCATCATGAAGGCCCCAGTGCCACATCGCCAGCCGCCACAGCTCACTCCGTATGACCAGACTAGACCACAACTACCTGCTAGGGACACGGCGGATCGTCTTCTCACTGCTTATTATGGGGCTGTACACATCATGATGCCGATTCTGCATTGGCCATCATTGCAACACGAATTCGAAAGGCTTTACCAGAACGGCGATCTACGGCAAATCCCAGCCTCGTGGCTGTCTATGTTCTATGCGGTGCTTGCAGTGGGAAGCTTGTTCAGCAGTGACCCATTTCCGGACCGAACAGACCGAGCGAGTGAACTATTAGAGGCATCTCGAAGTCTTACGGATCCGTGGAATAATGACTTTGTTTTAGACGACGTTCGGGTATTTTTCCTGGTATCGCTCGCCTTGAACGAGTTAAACTTGAAGTCAGCGGCTTGGACATGGTTGGGAAAGGCTGTAAGAAGTGCGCAGGATTTGGATCTTCACTTGGAAGTCGGCATTCGGTCAAGAGTTGAGGCGGACATGCGGCGTAGAGTGTGGTGGGCGATTTACGTGTTAGACCGAACACTCTCTTTGGACTTGGGACGGCCGTTCATGATCGATGATGCCGACTGCGATACCGCTCTCCCCGAGCCCTGCGACGACCATTTCCTCTATCCGGAGGGCCCCGTTCATCCACTAAACGCCAATCCACTTACCCATTCTCTACATGTGATCATCAACGTGGTGCGAACCTTTACGGAGTTGAGGAGAGCCTTCTCGAGCCCTGTCATTGAGCGCCCACATCTCGCAACATTTGATAGCTACTTCACCTCCTGTCAGAAAAGCTTCGCGCCAGCTTGTGAACCAAACAGTACCCTCTCTGTTGCTCCCCACATGCTGATGCCACTAGCATACCTCCTGAACGCCCGACTACATCTACACCGGCACAACCTGGCTCCGGGATGCCCCCCAGAAGCCCGAGGCGAGGCGATAGAACAATGTATGGTGGTTGCGATAGACACAGCTCAACTGATTGCTCGTACTAGTGCGACTCTCGCCGACTCTGCTACTGCTCTACTCGCAACCCATATCTTCCGATCAGCTCTATTCCTATTATTCACAGGCTACTATGAGTTTGCTTGTACGTGTATACGAGCTTTAAAGTCGATCGATTCACGGCGAGACATTGTGATCCCTTGTGGGCGCTTTCTGTCCTTCTTCATCCGCACCTTGGCTGCTAAGCAACAGGAGCTAGCAACCATACTACCGCGACCAGCTGCGCCCAGCTACCCCCCGCAATCTGTCCCAGTCGACCCTCGAGCCATTCAGGAGGCGTTAATACGGGACGAAGAGCTGCTCATTTACGTCAGCACCGATATGCAGGCCGCGCCCGAGACTGCGTGGGTGTGGATAGGGGCGGAACGCGACCCTCATGGGCTAATACCACCAGTAGCAGTTAGTAGGGGGCTCGCACGGGCCGAAAAGAGGACTGGGCTAAACGCCGACGAGCGACAAGACTGGGGTGGATGGGACAGTTTGGTTGAGCTCGCAAGAGGGTTGGCGCCAGCGACGCCCGGTTCGATTCACGGCTACGGGCTCCCACTGCAGCAGACGCTACCACCGATCAAAATGGAACAAGGTGCAAGCATACCCCGAAGTGGCACGGCAGGTACGGAGAGTAGCAGGAATAGCCCAAACGCCGGGTCAAGTTCAAGGATCAGCATTGCAAACATCATCTAATCGAAAATAACCCCTAGCACCACTATATGAACCATCGAGTTTCATCAGGTTTCTCTGACGAGATTACGAATCTAATGAACGAGCGAGCCGAAACGTTATTCATTACCAGACTACGAAATACTGTGGCAGTTATACGACGCATCTTACACGACTGTATTTATATACTCATCCGACCTTTGCATCACCATGATTGAAAGGAGGGGAACCGGTCTACGCATCTTTCATATGTTTTTAGAACATTCGTCGGGGAATTTCTTAATATTCCTCTCATGGCATCATTTCGTTCCTCCTGCCAACTATTATTGACATACCTTTCAAATTTCTACGCATTTCTTTAAAGATTTTGGATACCATTTTCTTCACTTCAACTCTCTGGCTCTCTGAGCCTATTTTCAACTTCTGTTTTTAGGGGGCGTAATAGCGACGTCAATACCCACGGAAATCGGGTGGCTTAGATTATTGGGAAGATCGGGATGTCGAACATCCTTTTTACGAATTTACATGTCATTCTTGTATGGCGGTTACCTTTTTTTCAGCACCAGGCGCAGACAATGAATCTCAAGATCTCTTTCTACGCGATTAGCATACCAGTGTGTTTCCAAATGTGTTAGATTAGCATGTAACCTAGGCATTTTGATTCAAGGATTCATGTACATGGGGCTCACTTGGACAGAGGTACTCTACCTACACTTACATGAAGTAGGACCAAATGTCCCTTATTTCAGAACTACCCTTTCCTTTTTGCATCCATGACCCAGTTACATCTAGGAACAAGCAGGTACCTTGACCTTGACTTGCGGTAATTCGTGACCCTAGCTGCTTGGTCACTGCTTTACCTTCTACCGGGATTAGCGAGCCGTAGCTTATAGCCTAGACGGCTGAGTCTCCGTGCACCAACATGCCTTTCCAAGGATTCTTGTCATTTCCTGATCCGGGTCTAAAAGCTCAGTAATTCCACTAATCCTTTGTCGATCGGATCTGCCGAAAACTCGAAACATTACGTTTAATGAGCCGCATCTGACGATCGATCTACGTAGCATTCTATGTAACGCAGTATGACATGCCTACACTCGGGGAGCCCGCCCAGCAGGTAAGCTACTAACAGAAGAATTTCCAGAAATGCAGAAGAGGCTATCCGTGGTCTAAAGATCCTTAAATTGCGGTAACTACTCAACGGGTCTAACCGTTCAACTAGGACACTGACTAAGTTGTACTCCTTTTCTGAGGGGAGGGGTCCAGGGTCCGACGAGGTTTAGTTGCGGCTATCAACAAGATACGGCCACTAGAGGTAGCATTCAGGAACGGGCTTGGCCATTGCAACACCAACACGAATTCGTCGTAGAGCGGTTTGCAACTCTATCGATTGGACATCATGCGCCCCAAAGACCTATTTGAGTCATTCAAAGGAGTATACTGAGATAGTGCTTAGTCAGCTGTTTATAAAAAAGGGCATGCGGTGAGATTGAAGTGGTAGAACGGGTACCCGAGATTTTGGGACTTGAAACATAGCCAACCATGGTACTATTGTGATGATCCCCTCAGCTGAATGCCGGGATAGCCACAATTTTCATCAACGTCTATTCCGTACGCGTACTCAACTAACTTCGATAGCACAGAAAACACTATTTCGGCAACTCCCCCCAATGAAAAGCTACTTACGACATCTCGTAACCCTTGTTTCAAACCTGGTTATGCACTCACCTGGTTCTAGGGATTTTAGGACATTCCTCATTGTCTAGGGTTATCCGAGAAGGCGGTCACGATGGGTCTCGGGTCTCCCTATAATTCGTGGGGGTCATTCTAGGATCCACTAGGCATTGCTCTCGATATAGCGCCGTCTCGATGCTGAGGGCCCAGGCGGACGAAATAGCCATGTGACTTTTAAAGTGTTCATTCTATCCAAACCACCGAGCGCTCCGTGAAACTACAGGGTTTATATTTACCAATTCCGAGCATATTCGAACGGCTGGCGGGAATAGGTGGATAATGAGCAAATTTCTGTATTCATGAAGATAGTGGCTCTTGTTTCATTAGTGTATACCCATCGATAATTATTCCACCATGCATGGAAAACGGCACTGCTTCTCAAATGCTATCTGCTAGGTAAATTGTACACCTCTACGGAACGTGTATCTCCGTGTTATTCCCTTCAGGTCTAATACTGCCGACGAGGCGTCTGGAATATAGCTTGGGTCAAATTTGACAAAGTTGCGTGGCTGAATAGAAATATTCTTAATTAACTTGAATGTTGAGGGTGATATCTAGCACCTGCGAGCCTGTCTAGATAAGGATACTAAATCTGCTGCCTACCGTGGTCTACATGATATGTATGCAACAACGATAACGAAAACAATACCACATCTGCCATTGTCTGCGATCTCCGTAGCAATATAGGCTTCATATGTAACCTTGGTCCAGCCTTACAGGTCTATGTAGCCCTTATGTATGTAGCTAATTAATATAAGGCCAGGATGGCGGGAGTTGGGGGAACACAACGGATCAAAAGACGAGGGCATGGGCAACGGTTAGACGTGGGTTTCTCCAAGACTTCCTTTTAAGCTACTATGCATGTACAAATTGACTTCAGAATCGCCCTCCCTCCATCCCTGAAGCTACCTGCTAGACCCCTGACAGTCAGTCAGCTAGTTTACCAAAAGGGTTGTACGCGAATAAGGCTAAAGAACAAAGCATCTGCCTAATATGCAGCGTAAAAATCACCCAAAGCCTCTCGTTCATAGGTGATGATGTATACAACGAGACCATCAACATATTACTCAAGACATGTGTAGTTTGCTTCTAAATTGATGATAGCTCTGAACCGTAGTATGGAAAAAAGAGAAAAGGGGGCCGAAGATTCAAAATCCTAGTTACGGAGACAAACTATCTTGGCGCCTCTATAGGCATTCACAACGCTCAGTGGGGATAGAATTCAATACAAGCTTATATATGCCTTTGTGGTATAATTAGGACTCAAAAACAATCCTACACTCCCAGTTTTAGAATTAGGCTTTGCAATAGTAATTAGGAATAATGATATATTGAAGGTTCCCGAGAGATATCAATAGAAATGCTAAACGAAAACACAAAGAGGGTATCCCGCCCAAAATAATAGCTTAGGTGGTTGAAAACACTTGCGATTACGTTATGAGCTACAACTGTATTGATTTCTATTTCGTATATCACCGTCAAAAATCCCACTAAAAGTCTTATAGTGCTCATTTTCAGGAAGCATACTATATGGAGTACATGATAACATGGCTGTCATGTGAGGAACTCGGACGAGGGATAGATGGACGAGTGGCCCTGTACAAATCAATAGCTCCTTGATCACTCCACCAATACACTGGGTACATACGACTCGCCCTCTTCATCTCTATACGCCCCCGCTGGTAAGAACCACAGCAGCCTTCGAGGGTGCTAGCCTCAGCCATGTCTGGTTCTAAGGGTGCTATTACTGGGTAACTACGGTGGGAAGTTAGGCACAGTGGGAAAGGGGAGCCCTGTATTCGTAGCAGAGTGACTCCTGTAAACTCTCCTGACCAAAAACAAAAAAGAATCGAGTCCGTAAGAACCACAGCAGGCTATTCACGGCAGAAGGCTTTCGGGGACCACATCCCTGAGACTTCTCACTTCTGTGCCGTCTAGATAACAATGCCCCACAGGGACAAGTTCTCAGTTTAGGCGTCGTGTACAAGAGCCATCCGGACGATGCTTCTGGTAGACTACCCAGAACACAGACAAGTACTACTACGTACATAACTAGGTATACACTGTAGCACGCCTAGAGGGAATCCATTTTGATCCATTACCATGTGCCTTCAGCTTCTATGCCGGGGGTTTGCTGTTCCTGCTCCCCCCGGAGTCCGAAATCACCATAAAGCCCTATACTGACAAACTGGTTTGATTCCTGTATAATCTGTAAATTGTACGTGTGACAAATTGTTAAAAATCTGTATATCTTTTCACGTGTATACCGGCTATAATCCACAGAGTCTTACGTGGTCACAAAAGTCACAACTAGATTACCCTCATTGTAGCAACATAGATACCTACCTACCATTGTCGTCTACAATTTTCGAAGCCTGTATCAAGTAACTACCTAACATACAACTGAACAAAATCAACTGGTCGAACCCAGCCAGCCAAGTCAGCCTAGCAGCTAGGGGTTTATTATCACATGATTGGGGGGGTGGCCAGAAACGCGATGTTCCTTTCCAAGCCTTGCTCCCCCTGTAACTATCTGCACCAAGCTACATACATCTTACCTATCCTCTCCACCGGCATATCTCCAACTTTGACACCTTCCTCGCCTGTGTATCAAAAACAGGGCCCAAACGCCAACAAAACGCCGGTATTCCCAACGTCGCAACCCCATCCCATCCCATGCCATGCGATGCCGTCCCATCCTGTCACGTCCCATCCATCCCCCTGTTCTCCCGTTCCTCTTCGCCTATGTATTAAGAACCCACCGTATACTTCACGGCTCAGCCTGGCTTCGGGGCGAATCGTCCTTACCCCCTTCCCTCACTCCCTCCCTTCCACCTTCCACCTTCCCCGCAAGCAAGTCGAAATCAAAAGAAACCCAGGTCCTGTCCCGTCCAGTCCACCCCTGAACACGAGCAAACACCTAGGTTCATCAGTCCTAGCCCACCAACCGGCTGCTTACAATCCGATCCCAAAGTCATCCTCGTCCATACAGTGTCATTTTCCTTTTCTGCTTTTGATTCCTTTCCCTCCCTCCTACTATTTAGCCCCAGTCTTCCAGAACCAGGGGTCACCAGAAAAAAAAAGTCCATTTTGCCCTCGGAGAAAGCCGTAGACTGCACCCACCCCTCCCCCCTCTCTATCTCCATCTTCTTCTTCCCAATTCCTCCTCCTCCTCCTCCTTCAGACATCAAGGGCTAGGAACTGGTGACTAGAAGGGACGGGACGGGGAAGGGGAGGTTGGTGTCAGACGGCCCTAATTACGACTAAATCCGTACGTTCGTAGTCTAAGAAAAATAATTTCCGATGAAGTGGGCAGGGGGGACCCTCCTATCTGTGTATGTATGTACCTACCTACCTACCTACCTACTTCTTTCGCCTTGTTCTTTCACGGAGGATGCCATGACATGGTGTATATACACAATAAAAAACATACGAGCAGCATAAGCCATAGGTAGGCAATAATATCGTGATTTCGCGCGCGAGAGAGAGAGCCAGGTAGAAAAGAACTCCCTATGTACACTGGAGATAACTTCCGTATCAAAGATAGTCGGTCCCAATAATTTCTTTCTTCTTTTGTTACCTAGGTACCTAGATATGCAAAATTAATCCTCTTCGTTTCCTGCCAGATACCTACTTGGATATGTTACCTAGGTAGATATAGTATAGATAAGCCCCTGTATTTTTACCCGTAGTCACGTCCCATCCCATCTCATACCATCCCATCCCTCGTTCACCGCCCTAGAATCTCACGCAAGCACGCAAAAGCCTCGTGGCGATGATGTGGTTGCCGGCGAGGGGCTTCCGATGATGGGGGGAGTTCGGAGACTGGCCGGCTAAAGTACGGCTCAGCGGACAGTGTGGATGCATGCATGTGCCAGGGTATAGTTCCTGACAACAGAGTACATACATACATATGTACATGGAGCCTCTTGGGAGTCAGGGGTTGTGTTAAATCTACTCTTTCCTTTTTTTATTTTTTTATTATTTACAAAAACGGTTTATCGTCTGGACAATCTCGTACATGGATTCATGTGTGTGATTTTCTTTTTCTTTTTTTCTGGGTTCGGGTTTTAGCTCCCGCACCCCGATGCCGACGAATACAACCAAACTGACCATGCTTTAGGTATGCAGTTCGGCGGGACTGCATAGAGAGTGCGAGAGCGAGATAGTGTGTGTGTGTGTGCGCGTGTGAGAGAGTGTGAGAGAGTGTGTGAAAGTGAGAAAAAGCGCTACCTAGCTCAATCACGTAGTCAAGAAAAACCGGGGAGGGCTCGGGGCTGTCGTCCGAAGTAACGAACCTAAAGGTCGAGATGCATGTATGTAGGCATGTGTCAGGGACAAGGCAGAAAGTCTAGACTGTGCACTACGCAGATCACTGCTCAGTACATATCCTAGATGGGAATAATACATAAAGGATTCTATATACCGATATCCATGTCGAGCACATACCTCCATATGCATCAACCGCCTACCAACACTACCCCGGGGTCAGTCTAGACCTACCTAGGCATACCCTACCTAGTCCTCGTCGTGTACACCGGTCAGGGGTCCTGCGAGACCTTGCATGCGCCTGCCAAGCAGATCATCCGAGCTGTCGAGTTTGACGATGCTCTTGGACTTCTGGCCGAACCCGGTCCGCCCATTGGACTTCTGCTTCTTCTTGGCGGTCGGCTTATCATCACCATTCGTGGTAGTAGCCGCAGTAGCATACCCAGCCTCGCTGTCGTCGACGACAGCCTGCTCTGCCTCCGCTTTCCCTTCTGTAGGATCTCTCTTCGCCTTGGCCCCGCCGTCGCCGCCGCCGCCGACAGTCCTGCCCCTGGCCCTAGTCATGTTGATCTCGAGCGGGCGATCCTCATCACCGCTGGACTCGGCGCGTACGTGGTGATGGTACAGTTTTCGTGCGAGGCGCTGCCTCTCGCGCTGCTCTCGCGTCTCCGCGGCGCTGAGGAGCTCCATCGCCCAGTGCGCGCAGCGGTCGATGAGCTTCCACGCCGGCGGGTACACGGATGGAAACTGAGTAAATCCGTGGCTTATACCCGGGATGAGGACCACCTCCGCGACGTCCTTCTCGTCGAAGTCGGTTACGTCATATAGGCCCTCCATGCCCTGCGAGGTACATTGCGAGTGGAAGGCATGCTTCGCGCGGCGCAGGCGGCCCGCGAAGATGACGGTATCGTCTACTAGGGGGTCACGTTCGCCCGTGAGGAAGTAGGTCTTTGGGAACCGCTCCAGCAGGATGTCCGGAGCTAGGATGGGTGATAGGAGGTAGTCTTGAGAGAAGTCTGGCCGGTTGTGCGGGCCGATATACAAAATGATCATGGCGCGCATCATCTCTGGTGTGAGTACGCGATCGTTGAAATATGAGATCATGGAAGCCATAGCTAATCGCGTACGCATAGGTTCAGGCCGGTGTGATACTGTTTCGGTGTCCCGTTTGGTCACTGGCGACGATGGCCGAATCTTCGCCCATGTTTGTGGGCTTGCATGTGAGAATTCTGGGTGTGGGCTTCGCAACCCATTACCATTAGCATCAGCTTTTCCATTAGTCGTCTGAGTGCTGGAGCCCCGTGGGAAGGGATATTCCTCTTCATCGTCTGATTGATGAGGCGTCCCAACTAAGTCGTTGTATTGCATGCTCTTGCCGCGAAGATAATCTTTGTTCGTAACACGCATCCTTCTATCCTTTATTAGAGACATTTGCTCATCAGACATCCAGTTGCCAATATTCATATCCAGACCGGGATATAGAAGTACAAGCCCATCAGGGACAGGAAGTTCGGTCTGGGGCAGAAAGGGCCGCCGGTTCGTGGTGCCGCTCTCGATAATCATCAGCGTCATAGCCGTAGCAAGGTTACCTCCGGCACTATCACCCGTGACTACAATCTTTGGAGTCTTGTGTCCCGACATTCCTATGCATCGACCCTTACTCCTGATAATCGTCGTATACACATCGAAACACTCGTTTAAAGCATACGGATATGGGAACTCGGGTGCTTTCTTGTAATCCAGGCTAAGCACCGGCAGCCCTGTCTTGCCGGCCCAAGCAAACAGCTTATCATCGTTGCATCTTGGATCCATAGCAACAAACCCGCCTCCCGGAATATCCAAAATCATCTTGGTTATGTGCTCTAAATCTGATATAGGCCCGTCGTAATACAGCCAGCCAGAGACGGGATCTTTGTAGTCGCTGGTGTTAGGTCGTGGTATACGGATGGCTCGGGGCGGCCACCGAGTAAACCGGGGGCGCATGAAATTTTGCAGAGTCCGCAGGTAAGGTGTCTTTCCCTTGTTCCAACTCACCCGCAGATGCTCAACGGTCAACATGCCCCTGACCTTTCGAACCTTCTCGTCCGCCTGTTCCGCAGCTACCATGTAGAAGAGAGAAAAGACCATGCTGGCTATATCTCTCAGCCACTTTTGCTTGATCCTCATGGCGGTCCAAAACCCGGCGTCAAGTCCGGTCAAAACCCAGGTTGCCCGGAAGTATGCCGAATCGTACATGTTGGCCATGGGCTCGGGACTAGCGAGTCCGACGAGGGTGCTGAAGTTTCGAGCAGCGTACAAATACATCATGGTGAAGACGACGGTCTGCCATGTTGTCAAGACCTTGGATGATAACTTGGATAGGTATCGGACAAATGGTGGCCCATGACGATTACCCCTGATGTTTCGGCGTTAGTTGCGTACGGACTGAGTAGCCCGCATGGGTAGATAGAGGTGCTCACCGGGACAGGTAGAAGGACCAAAAAGCAAGCACAGCCAAGACCTGAAGCCGTCGCGACTTTACCGAAGGCCTACCGAGGACATGGTCTATCATTTTGTACAATGAAAGGGGAGATAAAAGATAAGTATAGTGCAGAGTCAAAAAGGTGTAAGAGAGTGAGAGGAGGATATGGTCGTCGCCACATCAACGGCTCGGGGTGAGACAAATGCGCAGAAGCCGATCCGATCCGCAGATGCAATATCTAAAAGGTAAAATATGCTTTCTTAGAGGGTTGTGCTGCATGGCTTGCGGCATGGTTTCTTGCGAAATCCTACGACACGGGGACGGTCGAGTCAGGGCACCCAAGCTAAAGCAGGGCAGACACGTGGGTGGAAGAGCCGGATCGCAATTGCATTGACAGCGGCATCCGTCGGGGTCGAGAGCAGTAACAGAGATCGGAAGACCGGAGAATAAGAGGTGGAATAAGCCCGAGGGCCAAGCTGATTGACCGGGGCTGACTGAGCACAGCGAGTCTCAGACAGGAGTTTTATTGTTGCGTGGATGGTAAGAAGATAGAAGGCATGCATCGTCGGTAATCGGTGACGTTTGCATCTGGGTAAAGGAGACGGCTCGTGGGTCTTGGCTGACATGTGAAAGTGCGAGTGTGCGTGGTGCGTGGTGCTGCTGTCACATGTCGCTGCCTGTCAGCGAGTCCCCCGTCCAGCACTGTACCTGCCTAGGTAGTACCTGCCCTAGCAAGCCTAGGCACTTGTACGCATAGCTAATAACTCGTGCGTTATAGGGCAAAGCTGATGCTGGTCTCCAAATTTCCCCCAATTCCCAACCCCAAGGAACCGTCTTCTTTCCCCCCACCCCCACCCGACGCTAAACGTTTGTCAGGTCGCTAGCTGAGCGCCGGTAGGCTGGCAAGCAGGCTTGGTTCGACCAACCACGTTTTGGGGGAATGCAACCCCCCACTAGCAAAAAACATACTAGACCTACACTACCAGGTAGCTTGTGATAGTTACGGAATACAAATGCTTAACATATTAAATCAAGACTGCGTTTAGGTGCGACAATCCTTCCTTTACCTTTGCCTTCATGTCTATTCTTCTATTTTGCTTCTTCTTCTTCTTTTTTCATGCCCAAACATAATGATAAATGCTAACCAGGGAAGTCGAGCGCTTAGAACTTAGAGACAGTTGATTTTATATAATTACCTAACGTTCCTTTGTGGAGACTCTTCTACACATAAGTGGCTGATGGAAGTCTATATATATATAACTAAGTCAAAGCAGAGGGGATAACACAAGAAAAGACACTATAGGTACAAGTACCGACTATGGAGTTCAGTCTAGTTGTCGGTGGCTTACTAGGGTATTACTGTAATACTGTAGTGTATCAGAAAGACCAACCCCCCAAGAGAACAACACCACAGCCTGTAGGTAGGTAGTGTTCTTAGTAGGTATATTGAAGCAATTATAACTTGGTCATTCAGAGATTTGAACTTAATAACCCCTGAATAGTTGACATTAACACACCGCATTGAAAATTGTTTATACTTCTAAACATTATTGAAGTCATACACGTAGATGACTACGTCATTATTGCTTCAATATACCAGACCTACCGAGAATACCACCTGCAGGCTGGGTGATGTGTTTTTGGGCTTTCTTTCTGCGTATTAATGTAAGGTACATATGTATTAAGAAGGTGCATATCAAGAATAGGAGAGTAGGGTGGGGTGAGGAAATTGATTGGAGAAAATTTACAGGAGCGAGGTCGGACTCCAACTGCTTTATCGATAAGTGAATTTTAGCCGTGATTCATTTCGTCCACCCGTCGCATCGCACTTTTCTCCATCACATCTTTTCCATATTTCGTGTAAATACCTGTATTTGTTTAGTTGCCATTGCGCCGAGTCGTCTTCATACTTTGTAAATTGGGGAAGAAACCAAAAAAAAAACAGAAACAAAAAACCAAAATGGCTCATCGTCTGCCCGCGCGGCAATTCGTTTCCATAGGTGTCCGATCTCTATCCTCTCAAGCAACTGCTGCTTCGAATCTGCCGCAACATGTTCAACAGGCCATCTCTCGAGAAGCTTCGCTACCCAACCCGGACCCCTCAGATGACTCGGCGAGCGCGAACCTGGTGAAGCAGCACTCGAAGTATATGTTGGCGACCTATGCGAGGCCGCCGCCCGTGTTCGTCAGAGGCGATGGCTCGTATCTGTGGGATATGGAGAACCGCAAATATCTCGACTTCACCTCCGGCATCGCAGTCAATGCACTGGGCCACTCCGACCCTGGCGTGGCTAGGATTCTTGCCGACCAGTCGACAACTCTACTACACGCCTCCAACCTATACTTTAACCCGTGGACCGGCGCGCTGTCGCAATTGCTAGTCGAGAAGACCCTCGAGTCGGGCGCCATGCACGATGCTGCCACGGTATTTGTCTGCAATTCCGGCTCCGAGGCAAACGAGGCCGCCATCAAGTTCTCCCGTAAGGTCGGCAAGGTCCTAGATCCCACCGGCTCCAAGCATGAATTCGTTTCCTTCAAAGGCTCCTTCCACGGGCGAACCATGGGAAGCTTGTCCGCGACGCCGAACCCGAAATACCAAGAGCCCTTCGCGCCGATGCTTCCCGGCTTCAAGTACGGGACATACAACGATGTCGGGGCGATCAACGATCTGGTGACCGAGAAGACGTGCGGCGTGATAATCGAGCCCATCCAGGGAGAGGGGGGCGTCAACGTCGCGACCGACGAGTTTCTGATCGCGCTGGCGAAGCGATGCCGCGAGGTCGGCGCGGTCCTGGTCTATGACGAGATTCAGTGCGGCCTGTCGCGAACGGGTACTCTCTGGGCCCACGGCCATCTACCCAAGGAGGCTCACCCGGACATCATCACCACGGCGAAGGCGCTTGGCAATGGGTTCCCAATCGGCGCCACTATAGTCAACTCCACGGTTAGCGACAGGATAAAGATCGGCGACCACGGTACGACGTTCGGCGGCAACCCCATGGCTTGCCGTCTGGCGTCATACGTGGTCTCTCGTCTAGCTGACCCGAAGATGCAGGAGGACGTCCTCGCAAAGTCCGAGATCTTCAGGCAGCGATTCGAACACCTGCGCGAGCGGTTCCCTGACCTGATCACCGAGGTCCGTGGCCGGGGCTTGATCTTGGGTCTCCAGCTGACCCGGGATCCGTCGCCGATCATCAAGGCTGCCCGGGAGAGGGGCCTCTTGGTAATCACTTGTGGTACCAATACTCTGCGGTTCGTGCCCCCGCTCACTGTGAGCGAGGAGGAGATCAGGAGCGGACTGGATATACTGGAGGAGGCTATTGCGGTAGAGATAGGAGAGGGGAGTTTGTCTTTATAGAAGGGAGGTTATTTTTCTTTCATGTGGGCACGGCGTTTTGAGGTACCCCTAAAAAAAGTCTGCAATTTATTTTGTTTCTCATGTTTTTATGATCACCCTAGATGACGGTTGATGCGCGGATGAATGAAATGTGTATTGAATGAATGGGTTAGTTAGATGATGTATATACCTACCTTCCGGTGGAAATATCTGAAAGCAATCAGGAAATAGATTCCCCTAAAAATGCCTTCGGGGGGCATCTCTTGACCTTCACTCGCGTCACGGGTGTATTCGGAAACGAACAAACACCTTGTTGAGCTCCCACAGGAGAATCAATGCCTTGATGACGCCTCGAACACGGGGGGTTCTTGTCTACTATGATTAACATCGATTTTTGATCTCCTATCTTGAATCACCTAGTATATAGGTTAGGTGGGGATACATAAGCATGGATATATAATATATCTATTAAGGCTAACGTCCACGAACGAGATGTTGTTTGGTAGTATGTAGCAGGAGAAAGAAGTTGGAGGGTTTGGGCTGTGAATGAGCCAACCGCTTCAACCCCCTCCAACAAACCCCCTAAATTATTTTTTTCCATTTTGAATTGATCGTTTTACTCAAGATATCCATCTTAGAAGGATAATAGAACATTAAAGTGTTGTAAAACTTCGGAATGCATATCGAACCCACAAAAGGACCTCGATGCTCGAGTATACAGGGTATAGAGATATATTATTTGTCTCTGGGAGACATTTGTACCCGCCTCTAGTAGCCTATTTTAGCTCGGGTTGATAAATAGAAAAGAAGTTTTTTGTGGCTTAAAAATGAAAAGACATCCAAGTTGGATGCTAGTTAGGGAATATATATCAATGTTTCAGTATTTTAAGCCAGTATCCGAGGCGCTTATGTAGAGGGGTGCGTCCTTGGGAGTGTAAGCTAGGACTGAAATACAAAAGTCTTCTTTTTTTTTCTTCTTCTTTTTTTTTTCGCCTCGTGATACTTGGAAATAAGTTGTCGACGAGGAAGAGCTACGTGAATCACATGTGGCGTGGTGCTGCCGCCGTTGTTATTGTTACTATTTAAGATGCAGAACCGTATGAGGTGAGAAGGGCAGGTGGTTATGCTATAAACGATGACGGCGACGGCGACGATCTAGAGGGCTATGAGTTGGCACTAAATTAATACACTCCCAAGGGAATGCTGTGCTCCGAGACGGGCCTCGACTCGAGAATGACTCTGAAGCTACCTATGACGGCCTCTTACCGACAATGGGTTATTAGTCTTGGCTCGGCGCCAAACTGTAGCAATCGGGAGATGAGGGAAAGTACTGGGTAGATACCTACTACCTACGTATCTAGTCAGTCTGAGAGAATAGCCTAGAATAGGCAGGCGATAATAAAGTACCATGAGGATTCGCGATCGCGAGCGAGAGAAGATTATTATGAAATGGGAACATGTAATTAATTAGGTATTCATAAGAAGGGACTTGCTTATCATTTGCCATGGCCGCTTGATTGTGAAGCCAAGAAGAGGGCTGAACGAATAGGGCGCTCCGCTCAGCCGGCCAAGTCCCCCAAAGCGTGCCTTAGTTTTATCTGCAATACGCAAGCCACATTGGATATTTCTATAAAAGGATTCACTTCGACGTTAGGAGAACGAGACACAGACACAGACACGCGCGCACGTCCAACCCAACCAACCAACCAGTCCCCCCCCTTTTCCCCAACCACAGCCCGCTTAATCTACGCATGACTTCTGAACACCTTTGACATAACATAGCGCGTTAGGATATATATACAAAAAGAATTATCAAACTGCTAACGGGCCGTTTCGTTCTCGACCAAGGACCTTCCGAGTTGCGGGTCACGATTGTGACATCAACTACACCCTGGCAGGGGTAGTATAAATGTTGACGAGAGGGCGCGCGTAGTGGGGTATCTAATACCATCTAGATCTAGGATCTAATTCTTTCTTTTACACTTTTTCTTGTTTATTCATTCATCCCTTAGGCTGTTGCCCGCTCTATTATGAGAATGGAGCACAGGTGAAGGCGCCTCGAACGGAACCATTGTTGTAGCTGTCCATCTACAGACGCATTGTCAGTACTTTGAAAAAAACTCATCTGAGCGAAAAAAAAAAAAAAAAGGAACTGGGAGAACACTTACGATGTCGGTTACACTGGAGTATGTCCCGCCAACGAGGACAACGATACCAATGATGAAAACCAGCGCGTTGGCGATGGTCCGGACCAGGTTCTCCTTGGCGTACCAAGAGCCCTGGCGGACGAGCATGAACCACATCATCGCGGGGAAGTAGAAGGTGAAGCCGGAGATGAAGAGCGACGAGGATATTGAGAGCAGGTCGTCGAAGAAGGGGATGGCTTCGGCGATGACAAAGCCGACGACCGTGATGATCGAGATGAGGGCCAGCCAGGTCGCCCAGCCCTTGGGGGTGTTGATGAACCGGACAACCGAGTTCTCGTACATGCGGCCATGGATGTACCGACCGGCCACCGTGGTGTTGATGGAGCCCGAGATGAAGATGACGGGCAGGGCTATGCCAAATGCCACCTTGGATAGGAGCGGACCGGCTGACAGCAGAGCTGGGGACTTGACGTCTGGGCCGATGAAGGCATAGATCAACGCGCCGGTCAGGGTATAGATGATGATCTCGATGATGCCGAGAGCCCAGATGGATTTGACAAAGTGCTTGGGCGTGTGCATCTCGTCCATGAAGGAGAACTGGCAGATGGCGAAGCTGTACGCGAACACAATGTTAGTGATGGCGATGAAGGCCTTAGCGAAGGTGACATCCTCCGCTGGCCACGCCGACCATTCGGACGAGACCGCGAGCTCAGATCTCTGCACACCGGTGGCAATGACGGTGATGCCGATGGCCAACATGATGGAGGCGAAGTCGATATATCCTAGGATCGCCACCTCGGCAAACGAGGGGGGTATGGCGAGGAGCAAGAGAATGATTGCAGAGACAACGCCGAATGCCACCGAGCACGTGCCGTTGTCAGTGAGGTTGAGAAAGGCGATAGTTCCCGTGAGCGTATGCGAGCCGACGAGGAAGGTCAATTGCAACACGAACATGGCGCCTATCAGCTCGTATCCGAACCGGCCCATCATGAGGCGTCCCGCATCGGCATAGTGCTTCACTTCAGGGAACAGCAGCTTGACCTGACCGACGACGTAACTGGTGTATATGGCTATCAAGCCTATTGCGACTGTGAGGATGACACCGGCGACCATTCCTAGCGTCGCAAAGGCCCCGGGCATACTCAGACTTCCAAGCGCGATGGCCTCGACGATCAACACAACCGTTAAACGTTTCCATCCTAACCGGTGGAAATGCGCGTCGCCCTGCTCGGCCTTTGCCTTCTCGACCTGGCCGATGTCGCGGTCCTGGCCTACGATCTCGCCGTTGGAGTCCGTGTCCAGCGAGTGAGGCTGGGAGCCAAACCCGTTGGAATTTTTCTCTTCCTTCCTCATGTCAGTCGCCATTATGTCGTCGAAGAATTACGAATTTTTTAGGGCCTATAGGCAAAGGGTTGGCGCGTTTTCGCGTAAGTTATTAGCTGTTGTGTGCTGTCGTGCTGACGAGAGGCGCTGTAGACACCGGACGGAAACAGACGAGCTGAGAGAGGAACAAAGAGTAGGCTCGACGTCTGAACTTATGGAAGAAAGGTTGGTAATCTCCGAAACTACATAGGCATCTTATCTCTCGTGGCGGGAACGAAAAGTCTAAAACTTGCGATTCAAACTTTACTTCTGGTTTTTCGACTGGTGGCTTTGCCCTCTACTTATTACGTACGGCAAACGACATGGCAATACTGAACAGGGCCTTGTAGGGTGAGGCCCTAGGACGTAGCGTCTCACGGCCGGTGGTTCCGACAGTGTGCGCCGCCTGTTCATGATGAGCTAAAATCCAGCCTATCCAGTCAATCGGTTTGGTGATCAGCATCATATGCGTAACAGATAGGTGTTGTGCCCCAGATTGGCAGAGATAGGCCTTTCTCTGGTCTTTTTCCAGGGACCTTCTGGGTCACCGAGGGGAAGAGAGCGCGTGCCTCTTTGCGCCCCCTGAGCATCGTGATGCCCCATCGCTAGTCTGGAGTCTTACCTAACTTTTACCTCGAGGAAGCAAAGCGGCTCTTAAATAGGAAGCTTGTCGATGCCCGGCACCTGGCGACACGAGCGTTCTAGCTTGGCTTAGCGACCGAAGGCAGACGATGAGATCACCTCGACCAGCCATCCCGACCGAGATGTGGGCCTTATAGAACGAGATGAGGTTGCATAGCCAGTCCTTCTGGTTACGCTAAGCCGGAGTTGTGTAGTCGAGCCGATCCGGCGAGTCATTGATTTTTGTCATTGGCGTTCGCAAACCAATGGGAGAATAAAGAGAGAAGCTTGTCTCAACCGTCCACGGATCTCCCGAGATCTGCCGCATCGCCTTGTGGCATTGCCGAGCTGTTATCGCTCATTCGAGCGCCACGCATACCGAGACGCTCCCACCACTATCAGGAATTATCCTTAAAGGTTCCTTCTAGGAAACTCTCAAACCTAAGATAAGGTAAACTTCAGAAATTGGTGATTGGACATTGGTTGACCGAATTTTGACTGAAAGCACCCTGAGAGCAAGGTGCTGTCGGCGAAAGAAAATTAGTATTTTCGATAATGTGCAATGGCTCTCAACAATCCGGGGTCGAAAACTAATAGGGCACCGAGAAAACCGCGATATCCTGGCCATTTCCCGAACGAACCAGTTTAGATGGTAATCTAAACACTCGGATTATCGTCGTGAACCATATTACCAAGGTAGGTAGCGCCGCTGCTGATGACCTCGCCGGCATTTTTATCTGTTCATGGATGCTTGAAAGCCTTGCTATTCCCGATATTGAGGATTGATTAATGCGTCATGAAATATGAAACCTGCTGTTCCTTTTTCGTGGGGGGTCATCTTCAAATAAGGCGATTACGTAGGTAGCTATTTTGGCAGCAGTTCATTCATTGACCTGGGTGCCAAAATTAGTCAAAAATACATAATGGGATGATAAATCGATCAAGTTTTCTCGAAATGAATACTTGACTATGCTCCGGGTTGTGAATTCGTGGTACGACAAAATACCCCCCTCGACCCCCCTCTTCCTCCATGCTTCAGAGTGGAGGCATTCGTAATAATAGCTATGTTATGCTACCGGTTGCACTTATGATCAAGCTCGATTGAGCTACCGAATGTTTTCCGATGACGTAAGCTTGAAACAAGTCGGAGAATTCGATAAGTTCCTGCACTATTTGGGGGACGATGTTCGTAATTCCGAAATGATGGTACGTATTCCGTCCATATGCGAGGTATGCAACCCCACGAGATGCGCCCCTCGTATGCGCGAAGATAGAATCTGCTTTCGACGTATCACTGGCACTCCAGTTCAGCCTTAAAAGGGATCTGAGAATTGCTCTTAAACCCCTTACGACACAGTAGGGGTCCATGTTCCGTAGAGATCATGAGGTTTTCCCCAACCCTCCATTTAGCCAGAAGTTCTTGACGAGGAATATTAGAGCCTTTCTTAGACTGTCGTCGGGGAGTTTGTAGAATTGCCTATTTACCATGCATTTCTCCGCTCTTGGGTTGCAGTTGTTGGGGTCGCGACGACGTTTATATTTTGCTTCTTACATTGGGGATATGAATTGCAGCCATAAATAGGGGTGGCCATCACGGTCGCCTCACCGCGCTGATATGGTAGGGGCCCTGGCCTGCGACCATTTTGAGCTCAACATGATTTGCCAATTACTCTTCATCGGCCTTGCCGTGGCTGCGGGAGTAGTATCCCGAACTACAGGCAATTATGATTATATTGTAGTAGGATCAGGACCTGGAGGAGCACCATTGGCGGCAAACCTCGCGAGAGCGGGACAAACAGTGCTGTTGCTCGAAGCCGGCGTCGACCTGGGTGACAATAAAAACTATTCAGACATCGCCAACTTCAATCTCGCGGGTAACGACGAAAAGTCGCGATGGGACTTTTTTGTGAGGCACTCCGATGACGACGAGCGTGAGGCTAAGTATGAGAAGACAACGTGGCGTAATACTGATGGCTCGTTCTACGTCGGCCTCGATCCTCCGGAGGGCGCAAAACGGCTCGGCGTGTATTATCCGCGGGCTGCGACTCTTGGCGGTTGTGCGATGCATAATGGGGGCGTGTGCACACTGCCTGCTGATGATGATTGGGATTACATCGCTGAGATCACGGGTGATGAGTCTTGGTTAGCGGAGAATATGCGCAAGTACTTTGAGAAGATGGAGGCCAACGAATACCTCCCTCCCGGCACGCCTGGCCATGGCTTCGAGGGTTATCTCAACACGACTATCAGTGATCCGTCCTTCTTGGAACAAACGTCCGACGTGCAAAAGGTTGCAAGCGAGATTATCAACCTGATCGGAGGCGACGCTTCCCGAGACATAAACGCACCCGACCCGGATCGAGACCAGAGCACCGGCGTTTTCGGCCTCGCGAGCCACGCAGACAAGAACGGGAAACGAGCCGGGACGAACACTTACATTCGGAAGACTCTCGACGACCCTGCAAAGTACCCACTCACGGTTCAACTTGAGAGCTTAGTGACCAAGGTTCTTTTCTCCGAAAACGCGGACGAGCCAACCGTAATTGGGGTCGAGTTCCTTCAAGGGCCATACCAGTACGAGGCTGACCCGCGCTACAACGGAACGAAAGGGAAGGTCGGCCAGGTCTTTGCCAACAAGGAGGTGATCATTGCGGGTGGAGCGTTCAACTCTCCACAAATCCTCAAACTTAGCGGTATCGGTCCAGCGGAGGAGCTCGAGAAATTCGACATTCCCATCGTCAAGGATCTCCCGGGAGTGGGCGAGAGGCTTGCCGACAACTACGAAGCCGGTTTGCTGGCGCTGGCAAGCAAACCTCTAAATGGCACATCAGGCCCCGTTGGCGTGCTCTTGAAGACGCCAACGGCGCGTAAGAATCGCAACATCCATGCCTGGTGTTCATCATTCTCGTTCGAGGGCTTCTACCCGGGATTCCCGACGGACTACGGTCCATCGCAATACGAATGCGCAATGGTGCACATGAACCCGCGATCACAAGCCGGATATGTGCGGCTGCGGTCGGCGAACCCCCGGGAGATGCCCGACATCAACCTCAACTTCTTTGCGGAGGGTGGGGATGAGGATCTGACGGAGATCTTAGATGGCGTGAAGACGCTGCGCAAGGCTTTCAACGCGGCCGGACCCCCCATCACCCCCTTTGACGAGAAGCACCCCTGTCCTGGTAAGAACCAGAACTGTACTGACGCGGCGCAGAAGGAGTACATCAAACTGCAATCGTACTCGCACCATGCGTCGAGTACTTGTGCAATTGGCCCAGTGGACGATAAGATGGCGGTCTTGGACTCCAAGTTTAGGGTCCACGGGGTCAAGAACTTACGTGTCGTTGATGCGTCTGCTTTCCCTACCGTTCCTGGCGCATTCCCTGTCTGTCCGACATTTATGCTTTCGGAAAAGGCGTCGGACGATATACTCAAGGAACTTGAAGCTGCCTCTGTTTAGAGTTCGCATAAGCGTTGTGTGTGGGTTGGTGGGTTATAGACAATATTCCCGTAGACTGCAAGACAAGATACCACTATGTACCGAACGAGATATACACGGGCATCTTCATAGAGAATAGAGCTGTATTTTGTTGTATATATATATATTCTCGTCGCCGAATTGAACATTGTTACTTTAATTTGCGAATCATTGCCTTGAAGTACCGATTTGAATCGTCGAATAGATAGATCCCGTAAGGGGTTGAGAAATAATAAGACGATACAGATATAAAATGTCTAATTTGAGAATCCCAGAAATGGTAGGCTGAAAAAACGTTTACATGTAAGAATAAACACCTGGGTAGTGAAATGGCCACTGTCTTGGTAGTTAGGTAAGCAAGTCGAAATGACACCCCACCTTAGGTACCTACCTGAGGTGCTCCCAAGGTATGCCCCGCAATGGGGCTGAAGTGTGGCTGGTGGGGTGGACTGCATGCAAGGTACGCTATGGAAGCCCACCTTACTCCATTGATTTTTTTTTCTTGGACAGCGTTGGAATCACCTCCAACAGACCTCACCATTTCCCCGCCAGCGCTCACGAAAATGCCCGGCAAACGGAAGGTCACAGCGCTGGAAAAGGTCGAGGCCGACCTCGCGGGCCTCCAGTACAGAATCCGAAAGGATCCTGCAGCTTACGAGAAAGAATTCCTCCAGCATTGGCAACAGTTCGAAGCTGCTCACGAGAAGTTCCTCGCCGACCCCGTTGGCGCCGACTCGAATAGTCTCATCACCTTCCGCGAACAAGTCGATTTCATTGCCCACTGCGCCGAGCTATTCCCCGATATTGCGCGACCCTTCCCCTCCGCCCTTGCCGACATCCTAACGAGACATCATGCCACCCTGGAGCCTACCTTGCGCGAGAAGCTGGTTTCCAGTCTCACCATGCTGAGACGGAAGGACGTCGTTGACAGCACCTATCTCTTGACCACCCTGTTCCCCATTCTCATCACAACCCCGTCGAAAACCCTGCGCATGCTCCTGTATCAGAGAATACTCAGTGTCATCCGTGACACCAATGCCAAGTCTTCCAATCACCGCGTGAACCGTACTATGCAGAACGTTCTCTACAATCTCGTCACGACCGACCGATCCTCGCCAAGTGCAATATGGGCTGTCAAGATAACGCGCGAACTATGGCGGCGCCAGATTTGGACAGATGCAAAGAGCGTTGATATTATGAGGCAGGCAAGTCTAGCTCATAATGAGAAGGTGGTGCATGCTGCTGTGAACTTCTTCCTCGGCGGCGATAAAGAGAGAGAGGAGTTCGAGGACGATAGTAGTGACGAAGAGGCTGTCGACATAAAGAAGGTCAAGCACCAGATCGGCATTAACAAGAAAACCAAGAAAAACAAAAAGGCCCTCGAGAAGGCTACCGATCGAGTCAAGAGACAGGAACGCAAGAAGCATGCACCGCACCCCCTCAATTTCAGTGCTCTCCATTTGCTCCAGGACCCCCAGGGTTTCAGCGAGACTCTGTTTGACCAACACCTAAATTCGAAATCGAAATTGACACTCGACACAAAACTCGCCGTTTTACAGTTGGTCACCCGCTTGGTCGGACTTCATAAGTTGACCGTCATCAACTTATATTCGTGGTTCTCCTCCCGACTACAACCTCGTGAACGTAATGTTACCTCAATAATGGCTTCTTTAGCTCAGGCAACCCATAGCCTTGTGCCCCCAGATGTCATCGAGCCTTTGATACGGAAAATCGCAAACAACTTCGTGAGCGAAGCCTCGGCGTCTGAGGTTTGCTCTGCTGGACTTAATGCAATTAGGGAAATCTGCGCCCGCCAGCCTCTCGCAATGGACGAAACCCTCTTGTAAGTGTTAGCGAGTCTATACTTTTGATAAAATACTAACTTATACACAGACAAGACCTCGTGGATTATCGAAAAAGCAAGGACAAGGGTGTCATGATGGCAGCCAAAGGCCTGCTTTCATTGTATCGTGAGAAGGGTGCGGATATGCTTAGAAAGAAAGACCGCGGAAAGGATGCCACCATAGGACTTAGAAGTGGCGATCTAAAACGACAGAAGTACGGCCAGGAAAAAGTTGGAGCAATTGAGGGCCTCGAGTTGTTGGCAAAGTGGAAAGAAGAACAAAAGAAGCGGAAACGTGCCGAGCAAGGGCTACCAGAGAATGCCGAGAATGGTGAAAAGGCAGGCGATGAAGAAGATGATGGGTACAACTCTGACGATTGGGAGGTCGCATCTACAGATAGTAGCGACTCAGGCGAATGGATAAGGGTGAGCGACTCGGAAGATGAAGCTGAACCGGATGCGAAGAAACGAAAAGTCGACGCAGAGGATGGGGAAGACGAGGACAAGGAAAACGCTGGGGACGAAGTTAAGGACTATATGGAGCTAGTGACGACCCAAATCCTTACGCCAGCTGACCTAGCAAAACTGCGCGAGTTGCGCATGGAAGCAGACATCAACAAGGAATTGGGAAATCGCAAGCGGAAGCAGGATTTGGAGGCACGCCACATGGACGAAGGCTTGACGGCGGAGCAGATCGAGGCGCCGTCGAAGTTACGTAAGAGCACAAAGGAAGAGAGGATAGCATTGGCCAAGGAGGGTAAACCGAACCGCGAGGAGCACAAGTCCTCAACGGCTATACGAAAAGCTAAGAAGGAAGCTGAGGGGAAATCTACAACCAACAAGGAGAAGGCTCGGAAGAAGAACTTCATGATGACAATTGGGAAAGCCAAATCTAAGCACAAGCGAAGTCTTGTGGAAACGAGGAACGCTCTGAAAAATCATGTGGAACGAAGCAAGTCCGGCGGAAGGCGGCGCAATGGTAGACCACGATAATGAAAGACTACCTATCAATAGCATTAATGCAAACGATGCCCACGGGGGCTCCTGGGAAGAATAACGAGAACTGCCCTTCCCCTTCAAGTCCATAATACAATCGATTCCGAAGCTCCCCTAAACCTCGATATCGAGTGCAATACATTCGACGATATGCTTTTCTTTGGTATCCAGGATCAACCCCTGCGTCACCGGTCTCACAACGGCTATCAGCTTGTATGTTCCGAATGTGTTAGGCCTCACAGGCATAACGAGCGCCTGCCGCTCTCTGAAACCGAAATATTTCTTATAAAACGGTAGGCCCTTGATCGTTGCATCAAGGTACACCTCCAGGCCTGCCTCATCAGCTTTGCGGCAACCCCAATCCACTAGGGTGAAGCCGAGACCTTTCCGTTGGTAGGCCTGATCTACTCCTAGAAACTCAAGCACTGCAAGATATAATTAGCGATGCATCCTGCTTAACACGGAGATTAGGAATAGAAACCAAGATAGTAACAAGCCGAGTCATCCATATTCCCTTGAGGGCAAGTAAGGACCTGAATTTTTAAGCCCGGTATACTTACTCCAATGTGGTTTCTTTGCCATAACGGAAGCTCGATTTCTCGGCATTCCCTCCCACAAGGCTTCTGTGAGCTCCGGATCCCAATCCAGAGGATAGTCTGGAAGGGGAATATCCTGCTTTCCATCTGTCTGTGGGGCATTCCACCTGGAGAAGGCTACAAGCTGCTTGTTACGTGTGAGGTCCTCCACCACGAAGGTCCTTAAGACACTGGAGCCCGCTCGTATGCCCATCACCCACGCATCATGCCACCATTGACGGGTTACAGCATCATCGGGGGTCGTTATGTTCCAGAAGGCGTGCGAGGGGTTAAAGGATGCGTACCATAGACGAGTCAAATCATCGACATCCTCAAGGGTGGCTTCTCTCACATGAAACCCCAGAGGAGGTTCATGAATAAGTTCTTTGTTGGGCATTGTGTACGCCAGGAAGAGTCTCGAGAACTAAAAATTACAGGTTGGGGACTAGGAGTCAAGAAAAAAGAGGACCTTGGTGAAGCTCGGAACTCGCTGCTTCTATAAAATAAGCATGAGCAGTCGTGATAATCTGACTCATTCCCCTTTTATGCTAAGATGGTAGTAATACAATATTGCTGTGCCGCTTCTTACCTTCCTTTCTCTTTCCAATAGTTTTTCGTAAATGGGTTGCAGATCTTGTCGCCTGGAACTAAAGAGGGATATGTGAAACCAACGGTCTGAGAGTTGGGAGGATATTCCGTGATATCACAGAAGGGGAGAAGACGCCTTACACCAATGGGAGCATGAGATAGTATAAATCTTCGAGGCACAATACATGGATCCTGGCTAAGTGCTGACTAGCTGTCGTATCTAGCGCTTGCTTAACGATGACAACCTATATATGACCAAGCACGCTCTCAACAGATTTGGAGAGCTAATGTTGAGACAATACATCTTTTCCGGGCAAGCGGCCAAGTTAGTTGGGCGTGGGCCATTGCCTGTTTTAGTAAGTGTTGGTATTCTCTGTCTAGGAAGAACGTATGGAACCAACGATCAGTAGGAACGATTGGGTAGGACTTGATATTACGCTTCCATAGTGTGGTGTGCCCAGCAAGGCTAGGACGTGACCATGCGAAGTTTTCCGGAACATTACCAGCCCATCACATGGCCTACGATGCCTATCACATAGGTCCACTCTCGGGCACGTAAGGGGACATAAAATGAGACAATCACTCTATAAATTAAAAAGGCAAGACGGTAGTCATATCCAGAGAGAAAGGCGGTTCGCTAGTCTTTGGTGTTAATCCATTACTGAAGCTTAGCATCTACCATGGCTATCTCACAGTGTCAGGCGATGCCGCCGGACGGACTTCATCGTGAATCTCTAGCGTCGGTCATCCTGATAGACAATGAAGAAATATCATCTATGCTTAATGGTATATAGTCTACGAGTAAATCTAGTGGTCACTGCTAACAATTACGGGCAGAAGAATTATCCAAGGAGACTATCGCTATCGCTATCGCTGAACAAGAACTCGATTCAAGTTCGGAGAGTGGGTATACAGAATCACCACCAACGGAACCCAGTCTAAACCCTGAGTTAATCACCAAAAACATCATACAAAAGGCGTTCCAAGAGTCAAAATCCCAGTGGATAGATGATCCTGTCATCAGTGAATGGCGGAACCCCAAGCACCAAATTCGCAATTTCCTACCCCAACTAGATGACTTGCACTCTACGTGGAGCAGAATGCAACCGTCGAGATTACTCTTGAGCCCATTGTCTCCGGATACGTTCTGGCTCGAGATCGGCCGCGCACTGGCCTCGGCTGGCCTCCCTTGGCACAATAACCAGATCAACATGCCAGACGAAATCGACAGCAGCTGGCCCTTCCACTTCAAGTCGTTCGAGACAGCAGTCTTGCGCGCGAAAGGCTCCCGCGTCGGCGACCCGCGGCCCTCGGGCTACGTGTGTTGCCCGAGCGAAGCGAATTGGTACTGTATCCGCGCGCTGCAGCAGGAGCTCCGGATGACGGTGCCTACGCGCCAGCCAGTACTAGTGTATGACTGCTTAGATGTTGGGATTATCGAGGCAGCAGGGACATTCTTCGGGCTCGAAACCCATTTTGTGAAGCTGTCTAGGGGAAAGGAGTCGGTTCTGAGGGACCTGGGAGATGTTACATCTCAGGGGCGCCGACCAATCATATTTGCAGCAACGCTGGCGAATCATCATGGCGAATGCGATAACGTAGGACTCGTGAGCGAGATTTCGGAAGTCTTCCCCCTTATTTTGCACTTAGACGCGGCGCGGAATTTTGACTACGTTACCACACTGACGGAGATTGAGCGCAAACATCTCGGGATTGAGAAGTTCACCCTTGGAGTCAGGTCTCTGGAGGGCTCACTTCGAGCCCAGGACGGATCCATTGTAGCTAGTACCATCGTTGCCGGGAGCTCTAGTCACGCTCCATGGGCACCCGCAGCTGCGCTAAAGCCGGCGTCGATTGGCGAGAAGCAGCAAAAGGTGGCATATATCAGAGCCTCGGATTCAACACTGGCGGGATCGCGAGATGCCATTGCGCCCCTATGGATGGCGGTCCACGAGATCCGATTTGGAAAATCCGGGCTTCGGGAAATTCATCAACAGTGCTTTGCAATACGCGTTATGTTGATGCAGGCTCTTGAGGAGAGGGGAATAACAGCAGTGGCCCCTACATATACTCTCGATCTTATTATTAAAAGCTGCTCATACGAGCAGAGGGAAAGGCTGATTGAATTAGGTGGTGTTCTGGTCCATAATAACGATACCATGCTTATGATAAAACCAAGCACTAAGTTGACTGACATTAAATTGATGATGGAAATTCTATCGCCGGGGCGCAGTCCATCATTCGGAGAAGATGCAATGTCTCATTCCAAGAACTTCTCCATCATGTACCCAATACCACAGGATATCATTGTCGAGCTGAAAGAAACAGTCCAGGCCTGGAAAGTCGCCACCCGCTCGGCAGCGGGCTATCCCTTTAACATGGGCTCCTGCTCAGCCCTCGGTCCCGTTATAGGATGCTTCCTCGACCTCGTCATCCCGCCGTCCTGGATCCAAGCCAAGGAATCCGAGATCATAAGCTCCCGGCTAGAGATGTTCGGCCTGTCCACCCCAGAGGCCAAGGCAGACTTCAAGGGCGTATTCACAAACGGCAGCACCATGGGTAACCGCATCGGGATCCACGCCGCGCTGTCCCACTTCCCCGGTGCACACGTCTACTTCTCCGCGGAGTCGCACTACAGCGTGAGCAAGACGCTGCGCGACTGCGACACGCTCTCGAACCGCTGGTCTCCATCCTCGTTGCCCAGGTACGCGCGGATCCATTGCGCTGCAGACGGAAGTCTCTGCGCGGACGCGCTCGTGGAACAGGCCCTCGCCGACAAGGAACGATGTCTACAAGGCGGCGAGGAGTACCGCGTGGTGTTATTCGCGAATATGGGCACGACCTTCGTCGGCGCCCGGGACGACCTGGAGAGTATCTGCTCGGCCCTGGGCCGCGTTGGCATCGAGATCGCGTATATACACGTCGACGGGGCGCTAGACTTCGGCTTCGACAGCTGCGGCGTCGCCCTGGGACCGCCGGGCAAGATAAGGTCCGACGGCGTGCCGTTCGTACAGGGCGTCACGCTGAGCCACCACAAGGCGCTGGGGACTATGGTCTCGGGGGAGGTGCTGTACTACAGCCCGGGAGGAGAAGAACAAAGACAACAACGACAACAACAACGACAACAGAAACTCCCCTTCCTCCCAAACCTGACCTCCTCGCCCGCCTTCGCCGCCGACCCGCGCGCCGTCTTCGAGACGTGGCTGTACGCGCAGGCCTACACGCCCGCCGACACGGCCCTCCTGAAGCGGACCTGCGAGGCCAACGCCGCGCGCCTCGAGACCGCGCTGCGGCGGTGCGGCACCGCCGGGCTCGCGACGAAGCGGGACGCGGGCGCGCGCAGCAGCAGCAGCACGATAACCACGGTGCTCGAGCGGCCCACGGCGTGGATCACGGAGGAGTTCTCGCTGCGCCCCGAGGGCGACTGGGTGCACTTCATCGCCATGCCGCACGTCTCGCGCGCGACGGTCGACCTGTTCGTCGACCGCGTCGCGGCCGCCGAGGCGCAGTGCCGCGTCGCGCTCGGCTACGTCGCGCCCCTGTTCGCCGCGGTGCTGGGGGCGCCCGTCGGGCTGCGGCGGCTCCGCTGTCGGGACGGGCTGGCGGGGGATCTTGCCGCGCTGGCGCGGAGGGCTGTCCCGCTTGGTGGTGGTGGTGGTGGGAAGGGATCACCTGTACGAGTGGCTGCTGGTAGTCTCGTGGCCGTTCTCAAAGTAAGTCTTCGGGGCGCCGTGTCCGTCGCCGTGCTCGACGGGGATGAGCAGTTGCTGGCGGTGGTGCTGGCGGAGTCGGGCCGCGATAGGTCGATTCGCGCGGGGCCGGTGCTCATCGCGGCTCGGTATTCTGATAAGGGCGGCGCTGTGGTCGATATTGCCAGGCAACTGACTGGGTTTATGGCGCGGAACATGAACGTCTTGTTGAAGACGGACGACGCGAGCTACTCGGTGTATATATTTTAGCTCATTTTGGGATTCTCAGTATAGAATCGGGGGCTGGTGCGTGCACATATATGGTCTTGATGGGGGGCATAATAGGGAGCGTGCTGGTATTCACAGCAATCATAAGCCCCGTTTTTTGATTCATCGACCTCTAGGTAGAAATGCTCAAAGGTCGAAGCTCGTTCACTTCAAGAGCCCGCCATATCTGGTGTAGCTGTGACTGCAGACTATACGAGGAGTAATCATAACTTACGTGGAAGCAGTCTCTCCTGTTGGTTGATGATACCCAGGAAGCATACTGTAGCTAATTGACATCAGCATTGATAAATAATTAAGGGAAGCTCCTTGAGAAATATGCCTACCTTATAAAGTCTTAACAAGAACGGTGCCGGGATCAACTAGACGTTATATCTGGTAATCTACTGACTTCCATGTAGCCACAGCCGCCGTGCAATATCTCGCGGAACTGAAAATGTCAGAATTCTCTATCTTGAGATCCTCTTCGGAGCTTTGTAGTCGTAGTTACTAGTGGTTACAAATGAGATCATCATTTATTTTTCTAAAATATTCATCTTTGCCAGAAACTTTGCTGTTTCTAGCTTTCCTGGCATATGGATGTGATTCAAGGGTTCTTCGTGGTACCTGAACCATACTGCCAACTCCGACCACGATCTCGCATTACTCTTGTCAGCTTGAAACCCGTCTATTAGTTATACCTATTTATAAATGCATACGTCTTTGGCTAAGCTAATCGTTCTTCTAGTAAATTCATGTCAAAAACCATTACAACTATATGCAATAGAACACACGCAGCACACGCAAGGCTAGGGTACAAGCCTGGAGTGACTGGAAGGGTTCTATTCCTAAGCAAGAGCGTCTAGTCTAGTATGCAATGTGTGCTGTTGTTTCTACTGTTAACATATCAGTGCTAGTAGATGGACTGTGTGCATTCTCTAATTGTTTATATGTACTTGATCTAAGGAGCGCACCCGTTGTGACATGTAATAACGTCTTTGCTATTTCATACTAAGCGCAGCTAAATCTGCGCACCAACTTCAGCGCTATCTTCTTAGGAAGAAATTTCGGACTGCGTTTATACTCAATCGTATCAGCTGTTGAAATACGGGGCTACGCCCCTACACGGTCCTACATGTAGCTTCGTATATATAGGTGGGCGTAGTAGACTTACCTTTAGACTAATCAATCATCATCTTCGTCTCATCTCAAGTTCAGCAAGTCCAAGTAATAACCCGTAAAAGCTTCTTTCTCGCTAGCGTAGACTGGGTCGCATATCTATTTACTAGATCCGTAGATGTCTTAATGAGCATAAGATTCATCCTCTGTTGCTCGTCGTGCTTGGTGCTGATATAGCCGTATAACTGTATATGCAATGTTTGATATTGACTGCCGCAGATGTCATCTGAGACCGGGGACTTTGGATACACGTAAGGCGCGTGGGTTGCTAGCAACACTATGTGAAGTCGGCCAGAGTGGAACAACTCCTTGAGGGGGCTGGCTATCTGAGTCTTCGTATTAAGTCTAGCTGGATGTCTAACACAATATTGATTTAGAATCAAAGAGGATTGTCAGTGAAGCTAACGAGGACACCCGCGTCTCTAAGACAGATACTAAGATAGATGTCTTGCTATTTAGTTACACGAAATATGCCAAAAGCTTCCTTTAGGGACTTAAACTTAAGGACCTTTTGTGTTAGTTCCCCATGTATAGCAGCACGGTTTTTGTAAATCGAAGGACCAAGGCAAGAATGAAAATTTACTGTAAGTGAAGGGGGAAGGTTTGACTTAAGGCTAAAGAAGCTGGACAAAGTTGGCCAACTGAGAGAAGTTATTATGACGCTATTTCAAGTTATGATATACAAAACTTTCAACTGGTATGAATTAGCGTGACTTACAGTTTTTATAGGTTCTAGGGGTTTCATTCGTCATCAAGATCTCGCGATGCTGTTTTACACACTTACGGAGACTACCGCCCGAAGCGCGCAGATCATTCCTTGGAGAATCCCTTTCCCCGACCCCAAGAGCTATCTAAGTAGCTTTTCTACCTACCTATGTAGCTTTAGTGTCACGTTTCATTAATGACCATTGCCCGGCTACTTAGGTATGTACTCCCCGCAGCTTCGTAAATTCACATGCATGATGTCTCATTGGTGTGTTAATCGAGACCGAAGGCCCGACTAATAAGTACAAACGTACCTAAGTAGGGTTAAACGATAGAAGATAGCCCAACGCTTATACATTCCATGGCGATGCATCTGGTGAATCGATAGAAATGGCTGAAGAAATAGTAAGGCTTATAGGCTTGGGTAGGTACATAGGTATATGTAGTGAGCCATGTGATGTGACGCAGACCAGATCTTTGGACCTACTAGGTAGTACCATTGATAAACAGTCGTACGTACCTACGCATTGAGGTCATCCAGGCTCCCTAGTTTTGACTTACATCGGCATATTACGCAACTAGGGATGCTCATTCATCAGGATAGGGTCATTGTTACATCCACCGTGTGTGTTTCTGACCTGATGGAAGTAGTACCGAGGTGTACTAAGATAACCAAGCAAGCACTAGCATCCCTTGGCCATCTGACAGGTAAGTATCTGATGCGTATAGTATGTATCTGAATAGGCATTTAGTCATCGGTATGCTACTTGCCGTTCTTTCTTGATTGTTACTAGCAACAATTCAGGCCGTACGTACGTATATACCCTGACACAAAGCAGCAAACAAACCAATCAGATACAGTTACCAAGACAAGGAAATCACTTGACCGAATCCTCTACACTGACGCTATGCATGTGGTAGCTCTCTTTCTCTCTTGGCGCTCGGCCTAAGAAACCTAGCTAGCGGCCTCCCCGTCCCCGTTTCTCCCTCTCTCTTCCCCCGTAAACTACTAACTTAGCGCCAGGAATTACTTACATGGAGACTCCCCCACACGAAGATCCCCCTCATACCCCAGTATCATCATTTCCTGTATATGGGGTAATGGCATGAACGGGGGTTACCACGTTGACTTGTGGATCCCACACCTAAATCTCGGGTACCCTCGTTCTTGGTCTCCAAGTTGGAGAAAAGGTATCGATCAGCCTAATAGCCAGGCCAGAGAAGGATTCGAGAATCCTCGTGCATACATATAATCTGGGTCTTCCTGTCAACTCTCCCGAGTCGTCGGACTCAGTCTTAGACCCGCTTCTCTGCTAGAGCTCTCGTGAGGAAACCAACCGTTCCCCGTGTCGCCATTTCGTTAAGCTTTCTTTGAGGGGGGAAAAAGCCTCGGTTCCTCCCGTCAGTCTCTCTATACGCCAGGGCAGAGCAGAGCAGACAATATGAGTTTCAAGGAGTTTCTCAAGCGACGCTCGCTAAAGGCCCCGGACGACAAGCGAACTAAAGCCGCTGAACTCTCTTTGAGAGAGTCGCTATACCCGATTTGCTTGGTTACCGTTTTGTTCTTCCTCTGGGGCTTCTCGTACGGCTTGCTTGACACGTTAAATGTAAGCTTGCTGTCCAGATTCACTATAATCTTACCTACTATGCATAGCTCCTAGCCAGTTCCAGGCGCATAACGGTGCCACAGACTCTTTGGAGATAACTTCTACTAATCCGAACCTACCATCATAGAAACACTTCCAAAATACCCTTGGAATTAGTAAGGCTAGATCTTCAGGTCTCCAGGCCGCTTATTTCGGGTACGTTGACTACTCCCACCTAGATCATACCCAAGGCGGCGCGCAAATCTAATCTAATTGGTTCGCATCACAGCGCGTATCCCCTCGCCTCTCTCGGCCACGCGAACTGGCTTCTGAGACACTACGGCTACCGAGCAACTTTCATATGGGGGCTCTGCCTGTACGGTATGTAACGCTGCCATGTGATTATTATGAGAAGAACCTCATTTTTCTGACCGGCTCTTGAAAACAAAAAAGGCATTGGCGCATTTATTGCAATCCCATGCATTCTAGCTCACTCCTTTGCTGGGTTTTGCGTCGCCATCTTCGTAATTGGCAATGGTCTCGGATCCCTCGAAACAGCCGCCAACCCCTATATCACCGGTGAGAATTCACACTCCTAACATCCTTAGCCCCCCCCCCCCCAAAAAAAAACACTCTACCATGATCCAGTTGCGTATGCTAACGTCTGTATCCAGTATGCGGCCCGCCCAAGTATGCCGAGATACGCATCAATATTTCTCAAGCCTTCAACGGAATCGGTACCGTGGTTGCGCCCGTCCTGGGCTCTTACGTCTTCTTCACGTTCAGTGACGAGGAGGCGATCAAGAACGTGCAGTGGGTCTACATAGCCATCGGGGTCTTCGTCCTACTCCTCGCGATCGTGTTCTTCCTGTCCACGATCCCCGAGATCACCGACGCCGACATGGCCTACCAGGCCACCGAGACCCACGCCAACGCCGACGACAAGCCCTTCTGGAAGCAGTACCGCCTCTTCCACGCCTCCTTCGCCCAGTTCTGCTACACGGGCGCGCAGATAGCCATCGCCGGTTACTTCATCAACTACGTCCGGGACACGCAGCCGTCCTCGGACGACCCCACGGCGGCGCGTCTCCTCGCCGGCGCGCAGGGGACGTTCGCCGCGGGCCGCTTCGTCGGGGTCCTGATCATGAGGTACGTCCGGCCGCGCTGGGTGTTCCTCGCGTTCCTGACGAGCTGCGTCGTCTTCATCGCGCCGTCGATCACGCAGTGGGGGTGGAAGGGCGTCTCGCTGCTCTTCGTGACCCTGTTCTTCGAGTCCATCTGCTTCCCGACCATCGTCGCCCTCGGCATGCGCGGCCTCGGCCGCCACACCAAGCGCGGGTCCGGCTGGATCGTCGGCGGCGTCGTCGGCGGCGCCTGCGTCCCGCCCCTGACCGGCGTCGCCGCCGACATCCACGGCAGCACCGCCCTCGCCATGGTCGTGCCGCTGTGCTTCTTCGTCGCCGCCGAGTCCTACGCCATCGCCGTCAACTTCGTCCCCGCCTACCGGAACCCGGCAGACGCCTTCTCCACCACCGAGCTCGGCCTGAGGGACGGTTCGCCCGGTGCCGACGAGGAGAGCGTCGGCGTCATTGGCGAGAAGGTCGCCGAGGCGGAACACAAGTCATGAGAGAGGAGGAGAAAGGACATTGTCGTGCCTAGCTTTTCTTCCTTCAAAAAATTTTTTTTGGCGGAGGCGATGAATCTACGGCCAGAGAAATTGTCGACTAGATAGTCGACGGATGATACCTATGTTTAACACGGGATAGAAGTCCTGTGAAGTCCTAGCGTGACCTTTATAGCGATGTAACAGCAAGTGGAATACCAATACATATTATTATTGGCGTGATCCAGACGGCACGGCGCGGACCCGTGTTTGCATAACTTGATTGATACATGTAATAATGCACGATTAGTTAGGTAGATCCCAAATTCAGATCCCAATACTTACCTAAATGTAAATATTCTTTATTAATTCATAATTGTCGAGTTTGTGGTCGGTTCATACCTGGGTTGCTTCATAATTCTATATCTACCTGTGTATCCAGCGCCGCCATTTAACGTATATATCAGTTATAACTCTCTGCCGCCGTATATGTAATACCTACCTAACAACAAGAAAAAAAAAGCCTCCCTCAAAAACAAAAGTAAAGGCTGGTTTTTTTTTCTTCCCTTTTTGAAAATAGAGTGAGTGTAGCATAAATACGAAAACGCCGAGCTAACAGGGGAAACCCCCTCTCTCCAGGTTGTTAAACGCCTCCTAAATTCCATGTGTACCTGTTTATAAATTCAAGCCATACTCGTCTTCCTAGTAATGATATACCCCGTAAAACCTAGGACCTGAAAATGCGGGTATAATGTTTGTATCAATCAGGGAATTCCCCTATCCCCGCTACCTGGTAAACAACCCCCACCGCACGAAATGTTGCCCCGTTCCCAAGAACTCCTGACCTGTCTATCCTTTCCCTTACCTATTTCTCTCGTTCCCTTCCTTCCTTTCCTTACAGAGAGCGTGTGGTTGTGCAAGAAAGGCGGAGTAGACAATATACTGAAATATCATAAAAGAAGAGGAAAAGGAAAAAACCCTCCGAAAGAAACCCGGCTTGGTAGCATGGTCGTATCGGGATGCGAGAGATCTAATGTTCCGTGTCGTCAACATCCCCAGATAACCCCTCATATGATATATAATCAACGACTGAATCTCCCAATTGTCCCTATCTAGTGTGGATAATCACGAAGGACTGCCACCGGGGGTCCCGCCAACCGACGACTCCCCCTTAGCCAGCCTCGCGGCCGTCTGACCCCGGGCCAGGTCCTTGGGGCCGTAGTAGCCGTGCAGCTCGAGCGGGATCTCGCTGACGGTGCCGAGCGGGGGCTGCGCGACGACGGCCGCGCCGCGGCCACCGCTGCTCTCGCTCCTTGACCTCGCCGCTGCCGCCGGGTCGCTGCTCCGTCGCACGTGCGCTAATCCCGGCCTCGTGCTGCTGCTCGACCGCCGCCGTGACGCCGCATCATTGGCGTCGTTGGCGTCGAGCTCCGACACGCCGTGCGCGCCGTTCTCGCTGCCGACCACCTCGCTGACGTTGCTCCAGTGGTACCCGTTATGACCGGTGTACGACGACGATACCTGCGACTCGTAGCTGACACGCTGCACGGTCTGCTGCGAATACCGCGTGTTATTGTCGTCGTGCTTGTTATCGCCGCCGTACGTGTCGAGGCTTGACTGGCGACCGTTGGAGGCGTCGGACGGTGGCACGGTGTTGAAGATACCCTGGCCCCATGTGGGTGGAGACGAAGTTCTCGAGCTGGCGTCGCCGCCGTGAGTTATCATAAAATTGGGGGTCAGGGATTGCGAGCGATCGCCTATGCTCGAGTCTGACTGCGATCGCATGTGCGGCGACAATGTCCTTCGTTTCAGGGGGTCAACATCTACCCCATCGACCTCGGAAATAGAAGGTTGTCCGAATCCGGACTTGTGAGATCCGGATATGTGCGAGTTTGTTGCTTGCCCAGTCGAATTATCTCGCCGCGACTCGGCCGCGGCTTGGGCTGCCCTCTCTGTCTTTCGTAGTCGTCGGATGATGAATACGGCCGCGGCTACGATGGCGAGTAGTAAGACAATAACACCTGCGATGATACCACCGAGCGCGGCCGCGGTGAGGTCGCCATTGTTGCCATTATCACTGTTGTCCGTCGTACTAGCAGGCAATTTCGATACAGTGCTAGGGATTAGTTTTGGGACCCCTACAGCGGCATACGCGCTTGAAGTGAGGTCGGGGCCCGGCGTTATGACCTCTGAAGTCGTAATCGTTGTTGTTATTATGTCACCATTCGAATCCGTGGTTGTCAATGTTGAGCTAACCGGCAGTGTTGTCGGGGTGGTATCGTAGCATACGCCGTCGCCACACGCCTTACCGTTCTGACAGCATCCGTATCCGAGCGAGGATGGACAAGCGAAGTAGTTAGTAGGGCATGACAGAGACTGCCCGTCTGGTGGAGCGCAGTCATCACTCGAGCCACAAATGTACCCGACTGGACAGCAACTACCTTTATATGATGTTAGTATTTAGATATGACTAAACCCGTATCATCTCCTTGGGTGTTAGAACGTACCTGCGCCTGCGGTAAGTGGACAGCTGAAATATTCGGCTCTACCACACGCTGTCGTTGGACCCGCTGTCGTTGCGTAACAGGACGAATCGCCGCACTCGTAACTACCTGGACAGCACCCGCTACCAGCGGAATCTGGGCATAACGACCAGCCAGTTTGCTGGCAATAGCTATCACGCTTTGGGTGTCGGAAAACATGATGATCCTTATCGACCCAGTGTACCTCATATTGGTCGTCGTAGCTCGCTCCCGACTCGCGCGTCAAAGCCGTCAACGCCACCAATCCCACGCAACCTAAATGGCCCCAGGGGTTTTGCATGATAGGTAATTTCGATGTCGTCGGTAATCGGCGGAAAGTTTCTGCTGAAAGCAAATCGCTCAGGAAGAGTCTCGTCGTCTTATCAAACGCAACTCACTTGATCGGTCCAAATATGTCTATACCTCAGCTAGTTTAATCATGTCCCATATGAGTGTGCCCCCCAGCTGATTACCTATTCTTTCAGTATTCGGTTCCAGTAGTGCTACGATAATTGCGAATGAAGATGGAGTTGTGAGGTTGAAGATAATGCTATAAGCAGAGTCTTAGTAGAGACCGTTGAAAGATAGCTGATGATCCTTCGAATAAAGGAAGTAAGCAAGCGCAAGGCTGCGAACTAGCAACCTCACGCACTCATGAATACAGCTAGCAATGCTCTTCTCCGTACAGCAGGCTAGGCAGGCAATCAAGATGTCCCATTCAAAGTATAGTCATGAACACACAGGGTGCGGGACCGACAGCGTAGATCGACAGGATACTACTCCGAGTTGACAAGGGTTCACAGATATTGACTTCTCAGGATAGGATATTTTCGAAGAAGATCAGCAGTGTTGGTTGTTTCCCATACCTATAAGGAAGGGGGAGTCGGGAGAGCGATACCAATGGGACAGCAGAAAGCGGTCTGACCAACTGCAGTGTGTCCCAGCAGCTGCGATGTCACTCGTACATGTCCGCCCATTTGTACGCAACCTCAGCCGTCTAACCTCATACTACCTGAGTCGGGCCACCCATGATGCGAGTAGAAGACATCTGAGTCGCTTTGGACCCCAATAATGCATCCCCACCGCAAGCCCGTCAGCCTTTGTCAGCTTGGTGATTGGGCCGATACAAGCCAAAGGGGGGTATCCTCAGTCGAGAAGATTCAGTTGGTGTGACTACACCTTGTGAACGCTTGTTGACCGTGTTGAACGGGCTGTCGGCTGCCGCAGTCGTACAGCACGAGGGTACATTTATTATCTTGCCACCTTGATAGAAGACTAGAGCAACTAGGTCCCGATTGACTGAGGGGGTTTCTTGGGAGTTTGGGGTAGCATGGAAGCTAGGTATTGGATTCTAGGGAGAATCCCGCCCCCGCTGTGTGAGCTGAGCGGAGCGAAGGAGGAGCTGAGTCTTTGAGAATAGAGAAGAGGAAAAAATGAACAAGCCCTGGTTGCATTCCTAGACTGCGGCGATTTGCCCTATATTGTACTTAGCTCTTCTTGGTTGACACATACCTGAACGTGGGTATAGCCCTTTTCAGGATGTAAGTACCCTCTGCGGTGGGTTACCTAGGATAATAGAGAGAAATTTGGTAGGCCCATCGTAAGTCCAAGAGACAGGCTCTGACCAGAGCCTCATTCTACGTAGGACTGGGTGTCACAATATGTATGTAGATAGATTGGGTATAAACTAGGTAGATATATTGTTTCTGCGTTGATGTCTTCGATAACCGGGATGAATTGTTGGAGAAGAGACAGAGAGAGAGGAGATAGGGGGGAAGGGTGGGGAGGGAAAAAGGCGGGGAGGAAAAGGTGGCTGCGCTAAAGTCGGAAAGCCCCACGCTTGCTGCAAGTCGGGCAGCAACTCGGCGGATTCTATCGTGATTATTTGAATTTTCTTGGTTGGTCACATGCGATCAGCCTTAATAGCTATAGTATCCCCGCCCTTTTAGACGTTGTCGCGCTCACTCCTTGTACGCTAATGTATGTACCAGTAGGTAGCCCTCTGCTTAGGTAAGTACCTACCGAAGGTGTAGTTAAAGTGGTCAATACGTAGGTATCGCGGTGTGGGCTGTTATATATGTATGCATGAGTTGGAAGACAAGTGGCAAGAAATATGTAACTAGTGATAACTATACGTATATTAATAGAATATTTTATTTAGATATAGATATCTATTATGCATATCTCCTGTATGTAGGTATTTATATGAAGGTTTCTCGCTGCCTTCGGGTTGACATGACATCTATCTTGTAACCCAGGTTAGTTCACCTCCTTACCTACGCATGCTCCTCAGCATATATTGAATTCATGTGTGCATTAAGTATATAGCGCAACCTTCGAATCAAACCCAGAAACGATGAATAATTCATTATACCGAGCAGGCGGTTTTTCAATGCCCGAAACTTTGCACTGGGTTACCAGAGAAGGAAACTACCCGAGTATCTCAGTTCTTTGGTCATTCGTGGGTGTAGCGAATACGTGCAAGGCGAAACATCACAGCGCTTCAATTCACAAGCTAGCCTTCGGGAGAGATCCAAGTCAGTAGTTACCACCGAGAGACCGCGGGACGAACTTCGAGTTTTGTACGTGTAATTTCAAAGCCAGTCCACAGGTGGTAATACAGGTGTCCCGCCAAGTATGGGATATAACACGAACTTGATAAAAAAAGTCGCGCATACGATCCGGATGGGATAGGATATTCGACTCCTAAGGCGACTCTAAGGAGGGTTAAGTCTCGCGAGGTCGTGATGCTGGGGGTTGTCGCAAACGACATAGCGTGACTGATTCCCCCGGTCGACTTTACTCTACCCCGCCGCTTGAGCGCTTCAGTTAGTTCAATTACACCTATAACTAAGGTATCGTGTCGTGACACCACCTTCCTATGCGGTATTGAATGGTTAAAGCATTCCCGCTTGAGAATAGTTGACGTTTCAGTATCAAGTCTTTTGGCTCTCTATAACGAGACTGATTATACCTCGTGACATGGGACGAACCGCGTGGATGGGATTAACATGTTTACTATAAATGTACTATAGCCCCTAACCTCAGTTCAAATACGGCAAGTCTGCATTGCATTATGCACCCCGATCGGATGGTAACGTTAACCTTGTGTAAACTTACACAAGTCTTTGTCTACACCGAACGTACATACCAATGTTACTATTTTAGATGTAGGTACGTATACTGTCTGATATTAGTAATTATTTATACATACATGTGCTCGACATCTCGTACTACCCTTTTTGTCTTTTACATGTACTCGCCAAGGAGATCTTTGTCGATGAAATATCCATCTAATAATTACACGTAATATTGATGACTCTCGAGGCATGACGCACGACGATTTACATGTAGGCCAAGATCTTGACTTCTTCCGAGCACTCCCTCCCCCCTCAGGAAAATCAGGGGGAGCCATACGGTAAGCTCCGTTTTGCACACTACAACACATCTTGGATCCCTGTCTCCCCTGCTCGTATCCAGCCATTCCGTTCCTACCCCGCAAAAAGCCTTCGATGTTCTGATGCTAACCTCCACCTTCACGGCTCGTGTACAATGTAAAGGGTGGGTGAAGCTTCTAGACTTTGCACTAGGCAAGGTACTATCAGGTAGCAGATGCAGCCCACCCAGATGACCCCAAGCATACCAGGCGTCATGCTCGGAAGCCTTGTCCGGAAAGGGGTCGCCTGGACAGGGTATGGTAGTCGTTCTCCGCCCGTCACGATGATGGTTCTTGTCAGCTTTCTGAACAGCTTGTTGTCCGGCGCCATTAGACCGTGTCTTCTTCTCTTGTCTCTTGTTTCACTCAACTTTATCTCTTGCCAGTCTTGGAACCAAGCCGACCTCTGCGGTCCCTCCCGTTTTCCGTCTCAGACATACCAGGCAATTGCACTAGAGCTTTGGCGCTCCGCGTTTGAGCATCATATCCTGAGCGTTTTTACACGTCCACGATAGCGACGAAAGTACGCCGAATATGTTCATGCCGCTGCGCATTTCTGGCCGGCAATATGTTGCTGTATACTAGGCTCGCCCCGCCCAAGGTGCCTAAGAGACGGTCCCGAGCAGGTCAGTTCGGCATTTGACAATTGTTTTCTTTTCCTATACTACTCGAGAAGTATAGTCGCGGCTCTCGTTCAGCCCTCAAGCCTCCTGTGACGTTTTACATACATACATACACCTACATTTACAGAACTAGAGCTAATTGATAGGATCTATTTCATAGGCTGCACTTTTTGGTACGTGAACTACTGCTTTATACTCCTCCAATTGCATGTTTCGTTGACGAAAACCCGATTTCCTGACGTGGTTATAGTAAGGAAAAAGTACGGACACCTGTTTCATAGTAGATGTTTTCTATGATTGGTTCTAAGAGTCTATCTCTGACTTGTCACGCCTTGCTATTAGAAGAAAAAATGCGACGAGATCCGGCCACAGTGTGCGCGTTGTGCCGAGCGCGGCGTCGAGTGCACATACGAAGCAGTGAAACCCCGTCAACGCAGGAAAAAGGAGCCGCAGTACAACTTTATTCAGAACTCCCGGTCGCCGGACGAACCGAGGCTAGATAACTGTCTAGACAGTAGTCAATGGCAAGACGATGAGGTCGAGGATGTGTGCGTGTCCGACTTTGTTATCCCGTTCGACGGCAAACCCGCCACCACGATACTCTCGAATCTGCCTCCTGTTACCGGCGAGAATGCGGTGTCTCCTACGAATACGGTGGCATATGAGTTCGATGTCTCTAAAGACGAGAAGATTCAAAGCCAGAGTATGATATGGAGAAACTCGAATAACAGTCTCGTTTCGTACGCGCGGTCCTTGCCTCCAGATCTTGCCATGATCGCGCCAAGTCCTATAGCATCTCCAGCGGTAGAGTTTTGCATACCAGTGTTCTCGGAATTCTCAGATCGCTCCAACCGTCGCGCACTGGTCGATCATTTCTGCAATGTGCTGTCGCATCTTATCGTATTCCGGGAGGAATCGGGCAATCCATTCCAGCAATTGGTCCTGCCGCTCTCGCACGAGAGTACGTCCGTCATGAACGCGATATACGCACTAGCAAGTGCTCACCTAGAGTACCGTGGTGTGGGAAATGTCGAGAAGTCTATATATTTCCACAATCAAGCTATACAAGGCTTGGCGCGACTGATCGAGAAGGGCGATAGGGTGAACAAGAATGAGCTTCTGGCTGCTATTATGCTACTCGTATATTACGAAGTGGTAAGCACATCCCTTATTCCGACTCCTGAAGACCGCGAGGAAAAACTAACAAGACTTCCTTTTAGCTCGTACAACGTGGACGGTCAAGTATCGTAGATGGCCACCTCAAAGGGGCCCTAACTATTATGGCCTCGTCACAAGACTCTAGCCCGGCCAGTCTCTTCCTCGAGCGTGTATGTATCCACCACTCACGCTCCACGTCGTTCTGTAGTTCTGTCATTCTGACTAGACTTTAGGCGTTCCGGTTTTATGATGTTATCACGGCGCTGTCTTTAGGGAAGCCACCGCTTTCCACGGCTCCAGCTGCTGGATGTCTTCTACCGTTCCCTCCCCTCGACGCTCCGCCTGCATCTCCTCTGAGCAATGTAGATAGTCTACTAGGCATGGCTACGACGTTATGGCCGATTATGCACCGCCTATCGAGCCTGCTATCCGTGAAAGTCGAGCTAGGGCAAGCCCTTCGAATGAACCAATCGTCAAAGGTCGCAGTTCTTCGGACAGAATTTGAAACCACCTCCCAAGCCATCGAAGCCGCACTTACCCAGTGGGAGCCATGTCTCCCGGCAAACGTTACCGTTGAGGAGGGCGTGCTTGAGGTTGTCGAGGGAGAGGTTTCGGAGAGACAGCGACTGCAGTCAATATTGAATAATGCACTCGCATATCGTCACAGTGCATTCGTCTATCTTTATCGTACCATCTACGAATATTTGCCAGGCCATGCGCTGGTACAGAAGCACGCTCACACGTCGCTGCTCCATTGTGTTGAGACGGTTGCTCACAGAGGGCCCATGGGAGCCTTACTATGGCCCCTTTTCGTGGCTGCGTGCGAGGCAACAAGCGAGGAAGACCGAGCGCTGGCGGAGAAGGCGTTTGTCGCAATCGAGTTGCGACAAGGAATGACCAACATCGAGCAAGCATGGGGCATCATTCGCGAGGTCTGGAAGAGACTAGATCTTCTAAGCGAATCTTCTATGGAAGGGGAAGACACCGATCTCTGGAGGAAGGTCAGCGCCGAAATGGGGGTTAATATTGTGTTCGGCTGAGGTTCTTCCGGGTCTTCCTTCGACCAGCGGAAGCAGTGTTTCCAGGCAAAAATGGCGTTAGGACCGATCTACACGAGCGCAGGCATGTTCATACTCGTGACCAGCACATATCCTGCAACTTTTCCCCTTTTCATATCAAGCAATGTCTATAAATCCGCGGGGAAAGATATGGCGTTTACTTCTTAAGAGGGAGGGAGGCAGGGGTGGAGGGGAGGGGGAAAGGGGTATTTACTACCTGAGGAGTGCAAAATCAACATAATGATACCCCTATTACTAAGAGAAAACTCCCCATCCAAACAGACGGGCTTATATGCAGCTAGTAAACAGACAGAGTCACTTTCGGGTTTAGGTAAGACTTACGTTCCCAAGTTGACTGACACTTCGTCCCATTAGTAGTCCGTGTAAGAAAACTACATGTGAGAAGAGATCTGGTAGAATGATCATTGTCTGACTGGCATCAGACTGCCGTTATGAGTGTACTTAGTAAAGCCTCGACTTCGACTTCGACTTTAAAAAATACCAAGCTACAAAATCGATTTCGCGGGGTTTCAATGTGACAGAATCCTCAGCCCATTCCCCTTCAAGCTTGACTCTGCCGTTTTGAGAAATATGCCCGAAGACGGACCCCTGGGCCACCTACATAGACGAGTAGTAGTTCTCGCGTAGAGATAATTATACATGAGACTGAACCCTTACCCAAATGCCATGTAGTGGCTACAGCTAAGGTAGCAGCTCTCCGCTCTCGACATCTACATCGAGTCTAGCTAGCCTGCATAGTCCACGCCGCATCCCTGTGACAGCCATTGTCTTTTCTACCAATACTCGGCCACCTCCTTCTTCCAATTGAGACATGGAATTTGCAAAACCGATTAATAGATGGGAAATTCTCAAGTTTCCGATGCGAGCGCGAATGGTATTGTCGCCTATCATCATCGGGCGGGCAGGGTAGCCCTCCTTCTCTTCTCATCGGGCCGCTATGGGATCTGCCGTGATTGTGTGTGATGGACGAGGGGGGGATGTACATGTGTCGAGACTCATTCGACGATGACGGACCCTGCTGTCCCATCCAGGTGGTACGCGGAGCGGAGGGGAAAGCTACGCGACGGACCGGAAAAAGATTGACGGAGAAAAAAAAAGGTCACATGGACCTTCGTTCATGATGACCCGAGGTGTTGTTTTTTTCGTTCTTAAAGAAAAGGCCCCCATCCCCCAACCGACCAACCCCAGGCCGGCCCCCCGTGGGCTTGTTAGACACGGGGGAGATAACCGACTGGCTCCTTCAGTGTCACCCCAACCAGGCAAGGCTATCAGACTAAGGCAGAGAGACGTGTACTCGTACATGACCGATGCGACCAGGGTCTGCGCGTTCTGACCTTATCTCGAGGTTTTAGGTACCTAAGAGTTAGGTTCCAGCGTAAGAGATCCCACAGACGGGTGGGAGAGAGGCTTACCAATTCCCCGTTAACGAGAATGGTGATGTCGTAGACGAGACCGAATCTCGGACCGTGAGCCCCTCGCGACTTTTTTTTTTTTTTTTTTTCACTTTTATCTCCGGGCTACTTCGTTTCTGCTCAACCCTAAGCAATACTCACGATGATGTTTACTCTTCCTTTCCCCCCCTCCCGTGCTGGTTGCCCTTGTGAAAAGTTCATATAGATGCTATTAGACGGCGACCTGCATATGTATGTCGTCCATACACTTCCCCTATGCACTACCCTAGTCCATGAAGTACCATACTTACAGTCTGGTTCTTCGGTCAACTGCATACCTAGGCATAACCCTCTCCTGCCGAGGAGCAATAGCTCCTTAAGTCCGTTGTGGGTTACCTAAGGTACACATCGGTCATGCAATTGGAGCATTTCGGTATAGACGTAATTCCCGTAACACCACCATTTCCTCTCTCTCTCTCTCTCTCTCTCTCTCTCTCTGTGTGTGTGTGTGTGTGTGTGTCTCGGGGGGACTTGATTCTTCACAACGTACAACATGCCTTCTTTGATCAAATTCAATGCTAGTTCGTTAGTTTTTAACTTACAAGGAGTTGCCGACAACAACGTCTTAAATACTGTTATCCCTCCCCCCCTCTGATTAGCGTCGGTTAACCCCTATACGGCTTCGATCAGCTCTCCGCAACTCAAATCATCCTCCCGGTAGTGCCGATTATAACATACATATGACCAGCAAGCCAAGCAGCCAACGCTGACAAGCGCCCACCCCCGGAGCTTTTTTTGCTAAGTTGCTATTCCCCACAAATGGCCGTGACTTCATTGAGATGGGGTCTGTCGCCACGACGGAGAGCCTTTTTTTTTTTCCTTTCTTCTCGCGTTAGCAACTTGGTTTGCCTGATGCCTCTCATGTCGTTGTGTATTCACGAGTTCCGTTAGTCACACCGCCTTGAAACTTGCAATATGGCGTATTCGTTTGGCGATTAGTCCAAGTTGTTAGCTTGTAATTCATAATAATTATACATGTCATTGCAAACATGAGATACCTTGGGTAGGTCCTTTCCTTCGTTGAATTGATATGATCAATGGATTGACCCAATAAATATCACCAGATGAGATACAATGGATGCAGGTAGTCATAATGGATACCCACTCTTAATTAAGCTACACTAATCTGTAGGTACCTAGGTAGCTATACTTAGGTACATTCGGCAAGCCTCCTGCAGTGCAATCTACCTGTGATAATCCGCCTATCTACATGCTGCGTTAGGCCGTACAAGCACACACACAACGACGTCGTACGACGCAGGTCGGAGGGGTTTTATTTCTTATTCCTCCTACCTTGCCTCGCAGCACATATCCATCTACAACCTACATACTTCAGTTGCATGCTACTGCTACCCTGACAAGCTCACCTACCTACCTACCTATCTAACCTAAGCCTCGAAACGCACAACTCTACACGCAACTCTACCACACACTACCTCGCCCTACCTAATTGCCTGTAGATGTAGATGTAGATGTAGCGCCCACCCCCGACCCTTGATGTGCGCGATGGTGGGCTCCAGAACAGAAAGCCACACCCCACAGTCTGATTCGCGAGCCCACAATAAAAAAACGCCGCCCCACGGACCGACACACGATGGTACTTCGACGGTAGAGCTCCCTTAAGTACCGCCCATTCCCTCCCTTACAAGTTCCCACGACGCCGCCGCGCCGAACGATGGCGACTCTTGCCAACAACAACAGCCAGGAGGTGCTGCCCACACCCAAGCAGATCCGCTTCGTCAACAACCAGGGCCAGCCCCCGACGAAACGCAGGAGGATAAATGCGGCATGTCTCACCTGTCGCAAGAGGAAGACACGCTGTGCTGGCGAGCACCCGACCTGTTCGACCTGCACCAAGAACGGCCACACCTGCCTGGGCTATTCGGACGGGGCTGAGAAGAAGAAGGACGTCGGGGGGCAGAGTTCGGGGGTCGACACGGCCCAGGTCGAGCCCGACGACGACGACTACATGGACGAAGATGCCGAAGTCGACCGTAGACAGCCCCAGCCGAAGGAGGCTGAGAAGCCCCAGCACCGGCACCGGCACCAACAGCGGCACCAACAGCAGCAAAAACAAAAACCGCAGCAAAATGAGAGCAAGCAGAAACAATTACTTCAACAATTCGAGCAGGCAGTCGAGGACGACAGCCCCTCGGAGCCCACCACGCCCGCTATGCAATTGAAGTCGGAGAGTATGGAGTGGGAAGAACACCAGTCGCAAGCTACACCGCGGCCCGAGGCCCTCGTCCAGCGACCGACAAATCCGCGCAACCACTCGTTCTCGACCGAGGACGGCCGCAGCACCGCCAGTCGCTCACCCGTGCAACATCACAATGAGAGCCACCGCGTCCCCTACTTCCGCTACTTTGGCCCGACTGCCATCATGCCCGGCTTCAAGCAGATGGTCGTCAAGGTGCGGGACCGGAGACACAACTCCATGTCGGCCACGTCGCCGAGCACCGGCTCCGTCTACGGCGGGTTGCTGACCGCGACGAACCCGGACCACGAGCTCGGCCATATTGAAGACATGCCTGTCTACGACCCCAACGATACGAATCCTGTCCACCCCTTGATTATTAACCTCGTTGAGACCTTTTTCATACGGCTGGGGAGCAATTACCCCTTTCTGCATCGCAACAAATTCCCCACCCTTGTTCAGGAGAAACGCGTTGAGCCGATACTAGTTGATGCCGTATGTGCTCTGGCCGCTCGCTTCTCTGACGTGCCCGTATTCAAGAAGTGGAATGACGGAAAGCTTGCGAAATCAGACTACGGCCGCTTCTACGCACAGCGAGCCAAGGCATCCACCGTGGATACCTTTCCGTGCCCGTCGGTCGCCGCCGTCCAAGCCTGCTTGCTGATGGCATACAATGGCTTTGGCGCTGACCAGGACAGCGCGCTCTGGATGTATCTGGGAGTAGCGATACGTATGGCTGTGGACCTCGGCCTGTCAAAAGAGGACGGAATCAAGTATCGAGGCGCCAAGGATCCTTGGTACACTCGTTGGTACGACAGGCAGCCGACTGACGATTTCTTTAATCCTGGCCAGCCGAACCCCGATGACGGCACGTTAAGCCCAGAGGAGCAGAAGGAGGTCGAACAAGAGCGAATTGACACATTTTGGGCTGTATTCTTTCTGGATCGGGCCATTTCCTCCGGTACTGGCCGTCCAGTCACGCTCAAGGATGATGATTTCGATCTCGAACTCCCAAAGACGTCTATTGATCCCGTGTCGGGCTGGCCCGACCCGAAGGCGTCACTGCTCAGAATTATACACTTGTATGGACGCGTATCAGATGTTTTAAACGTCATAAAACACCCCAAGGATCTGACGAAAGACAAATTGAACCAACTCGTCCAAATGGAAAACGAGCTGACGAAACTTCACCAGCTAATGGAACCACGGCTCCGATTTGATGCTAACAACTTCCAAGCACACGTCAAGAACGGCCAAGGCACGACCTTCATTTTACTGCATTTTTGGTTCCACGCATTGATCATTGTTCTCCACCAGCCGACGCTACTCACGCGGCAGGGAACGATCGACCGGAAGCATCAATTGAAGCCTCATAGTCGGGAGCTCTCCATGTCTAGTGCCAAGACAATTACTGACATCCTCGCCTTTGCCGAATTGCTCGACCCGAAATGTTTCATTGGAAATCCATTCACATCACAACCGATTTACATCGCCGCATGCGCATTCCTCATGGAGTCCAAGGTAACCGCCTCGCAACCAATCTCGAGAGACTTGTCACCACCTGGAGCAAAAAGTTCCGGTTTCAGGAGTGGAACGGCTGCTACCGAGCCAAGCGCATCCTCAAAGCATCTGCTGTTGGCGTCGGCAGCGAACCAGAATTATCAAGTGTGTTACAAGGCCTTAAAACAGATGCACACGTATTGGGGCGGCGTGCGTTACATCCTAACTGTCCTAGACCACAAAGCACAAGGCAAATGGGACTGCGAGACGTACACTAATGAGGAATACGAAAGCACCAAACGCAGTCGTCGGAATAGCGCCGTTCAGAGGTATACGAACGGACTAGAATATCCGGCCTCACCTATTCCAGACAATGGGCCTCCGTTGGCGTGGTCGTTGACAGGGACGACCAATTCACCCAATTCAAGTTTAACCCTCCTTTTCCAGAATCCCGTTAGCGGAACGGGCCAGCATTATCATGGCCATCATGGTCATCACCACCACCCCCATCATCGTCAACATCATCAGCCGCAGCATCAGCAGCAGCATCAACACACCACTCAGTCCTCTCAATCAAGTACAACAACCACGATACCTACATCGGCGCCTACACCCCCTGGGAACATGATATACGACCCTATACGCCAAAGCCTGCCAGAAACTACGACCATGTTCCCACCAGCCTATCCCCAACCTAACATGTCGGCTCTGCGGCACGGGGTCAATCGTCCCCGTCGAGTTTCAAGCTCATCAGCCCAAGGGAAACCACACATGCACTATGAAGGCTTGCCTTCAGATGACAGCATTAAAGCACCTTCGACGCCGGACAGCAAGATGCCTATATCCGTAACGGCGCAAACCTCTACAGCTGCCGCTCCCACGTCGTATACACCCTCGTCCCAACACTCATCAGGGTATGATCAGTCTACTTATCCTACTGGCGTCTCCCCCTCGAGCACTCAGAGCCACACTTTCGGATCTACTAATCATTCGACACCCGGCGGAGGTACTGCATATTCATCTGAAGGGGGACCGTCCAACTTTGCTCAAAGTGGTAGCGGCCTCGCCTCTAGTGGGTATTCGTATCTAGGTCCGACAGGCTCCAATCTGCATTTGCTCACTTATAACAACGAAACGGACATAGGCCAGCACCTCACAAGCTTCGAACACACAGAAATGATGAGCTGGTTCGGAGATTACTTCCCGAATGATGTTTTGGGACTGTACCCTGGAGATTCCAATATCTGATGAACCTCTTAACGATCGAATATCTTGCATCTGAGACAGGGAGGTGAATCACTCGGCGTTACTAAAAGTTTTTATACGTTTTCTCTCCTTTTCCGGCCGAGCCTTGTTCCCCCTGAACCAGGTGGTAATTTGTGCACGTCATCGAGCATTGATAACCAGGGGAGAAGTTTTCCATCTATATTCCATTTCCACATCCAGCGAGAGTTCCGCTGGGATCATGAAGGGTAAATTGCGAGGCGTCTTGGATATTTGTTTTTATATAAAATGTCTATTTGCTATTTATGATGGGTTTCAGCATAATGAGGCGGGAAGATAGCTCTATTGTCCTACTTTCTCTTTTTTGTTTTATTTTTACCGGGACACGGGGGGGTCTGGGAGAGCAAGCATATAATGGGGACTAGAGGCGTAAGAAAAAGAGAGGATGCCTCACGACTAAACATTTTATTTTTTCCACTCTTATACATGTCATTCCTTGCATTTTCCCGCGTCCTGCATCTCCGGTCCTACCTCTCAGGTCGGCTAGAGCAAGGAACACAGCACTGCAACAACAAGGCGTTCTCACTTCCCCCAGACAATACATTTTCTTTATATATCCCAATGCTTCTTTCCCTCCATGCAGAACGAGATCGGGGAAAGGCGAGAGAATGAATTTTCAGGGACAGTGCTTTTTACGGCCTAAGGGAGTTCACGGTGATGATAGGCAAGGAAGAGCGGGATTACCTCTACCTAGCAGTAGCGGCAACGCTAGGAGAATATAGTATGGAGTTACCTACCAGGTTAGTGCCAGTAGAAAATATGAGGACCTCGGCCAGGGAAAGGGGGGCGTGTCCGAATTTACTACCCACTTACTTACACTCACACTATACTAAAGTTAGTATACCTACCTACATATATACAGATACCATTGCTCAGACAGTCTAGAAAGTAGAGTTATGAAAGAGCATTACGGAGAAGCAACTCAACCGCCCCCCCCTCCCGTATCAAAGACCCTGATGATCATAAGTCCCTGCATACATTACTCGGGTAGGAAGTTCTCCATTGTGGGAAGACGCGCATATTGGACTCTCGAGAGAGTTATTAAGAGGGTAATACCTAGGTAAACCATGATATATGGATACACTAGGTAATGCATACTATTTCTAGAACATTAGGTACACTTAATAAGATATACGCTTTAAGTTTCGCTGCTTGTAATAGGTACGTAGGTACAATAAAGAAGGTAGGCATGTACACAGACAATTATTATTAACTACCTAAGGTATGATAATACTTGTTCGATTATGACTTATGCGAGGCGATCTAGGAGGCATTAGTGTAATTCTCATGGTAAAGATTTTCTTTTTCCTTGAAATTAAATTTTTGGTTTTTGTTTTCGCCTCCTTGTACTACGTAGCACTATCAAACGTGTTAGGTGGTTATAATGTTTGCTTCTTCTTCTTCTTTTTTATTGGGTCGTGCGGCGGCGTCCACGTCGTTGACGTCGTTGCTTAACCGGGTAGTTTCTTTTTCTAAGGGTTTTTCTTCTTTTGACCGATAAGAGAAAAAAGTATAGCGCCGATCCAGTGATCAAGATCAGCCGCATTATGGAGCCTTTACCTACCTAGTGCGTACTACGTAAGGTTAGACGGGAGGGTGACATCAAAGCCGGGCGATCTCGTCACGGCCCGTCGTGACGTAATTGGACCCTGCAGGGTCGTAGGTTCGTTTACATCCTGAGGTCTAGTGGCATTCATCATGGTTACGCTATCTTTCTTAGGTAGGTAGGTAGGTAGGTATACGTAATCTACAACGTACAAGGTGAACCTTTTGAGGTGCTTAATTACCAGGACTGACAATTCACCTCTTGCGATTTCTCATCTTCGTTTCTTAGGTATCTATGCGTGCGTATTTCACCACACTGGAGAAATAGTAAATAAAAGTTACACCAAAAGGTATGCAACGCGATGGTTAAGTCTTCTTATAGTCGTCCTTATTAGGTACCTGCAGACACACTTACACTTACACGTATCTCAAGCCCACTAGGTACATATTACAGACAAGACATCAAGATGACCGGATCCAAGACCCCTGGCCAGAACGGCGCTGCCAGCGACAAGTTCCTCAAGAAGCAAGCCGAAGGTACGTTTTGCTGTTATTCTCCCTTTTCTAAATTCCCAAGTATCATTCATGATCATCACCATACCACATTCCCTACCTTACATACCTACCTATCTTTGGAAACAGCAACAACATATACGCCATACGAAGAATATCAAACTTTCAAGCCCACCTCCGCCTCCTCTTTTTTTCCTTCTTAATTTTCCACCGATCCACCACTATACTATTATCAGCCCAAAGCCCACCTGGAAAGAGAAATATATAAATTTTTGTGCGGCAAAGACGGAATAAAAGGGGAAGAAACCAAAATGAAGGGAGAGAGCAAACTAATAAGAGAGGCAACATGACAGCGCAAGGCCTAGGCGCCCCCAACGCGCCAGCGCACAAAGAGGGCCACGCCCCCGGCGAGGCCCCCGTGGCCTCGGACTCGGCGGCCCCGACCGGCGTCGGCGTCGAGGGCGGCCGCACCAACGTCCCCGGGGAGAAGGGCATCGGCGGCGTCCCCGTGAGGGAGGAGCTGGAGCGGCCGGGGAACGGTATGACGTGAGGGTTCCTTTCTTCCCCCCCCCCCAACACCGTTAGGGATTAGAAGGGACTCTTTGTTACTTGCCCACATACATACGCGCACGCGCGCGCGTGGAGGATCCTGTTTTTTTATGGGGAGAGGAATGGGGGGGGGAGTTTGGTGGTATTATGATGAACAACGGTAAAAGGGAGAAAGGGAGTATGCTTAACTATTTGGGTAGGAGATTGGTTAAGTTAGGAATTTCGCGGGTGGACCAATTGGGAAGGGTAGGTTGCCAATTCAGCTACCTACCTACCTACATGATTACCTAGGTTCGTTAGGGCTATCAACAAGTAGTTATGGATTAATGAGAGGGTATCAACCCCCATTACATTTTTGAAACGTCGTGCTGTCCTTGTGCTCCCTTGCCCTTTATTATTATTATTATCCTCTACCACATGAGTATATTCATGGGATATGTCTATAGGACCTGTATTCGGTATTACGATGATCCACATCCATTGTTGCTATCAATTGCATCGGAAGGATCTCGCTAACAAGTCTGAGAATTGGGAAGAACAGTTGACGACTGGTTTTGGGGGAGGAGAGGGGGGGTTCTATATAGCCGCCGGGAGTCATGTTGAAGAACATCGTAGTCGGGGGAGAATATCGCAGAGTCAACGAAAGGAGCACGTGTAGGTAGGTAGGCATTGTCAAGAAAATGTATTATGGGAGCATTTATTTTGGTCCTTGAACTAACGCAAGCAATTTAATTTCGACTTAAGCTAGAAATTTTGAATTAATAGTTAGGAAAAATTACCTACCTTGACTATCAATCCTATCGTGCGTTGCATCTTTTTTTTTTGTTAATATATATTTCACCGTACTAAAAGACGACGAACCTTGGGCTCTAATATATCATTTCTAAATAATGGATCGAAAAAGCACTTAAAGTAGTAAAAACTTTCATCAGGGGAAGACCGGTGTCCCACGTTACGGTATCAAAATACTATGTAACGTATATTTCTTGGGTTCTTACTGCATAGTCTGTCTGGTTTTCATCCATCATAGCTAGGTTAGGTCTCTCAGGAGCCGGCCCTTTACGTTGCTGCGCGTCATGGCTATTGTGTTAGAAAAGCCGATGAATATTCCGTATAAAAGTATTTTAGTACTGTTCAGGGCTCTTTTCCCCACCAGAGCCCTATGTGTGTGTATATACCACGATTAATAAGTATATTACACGCTTGGTCTCCTCTCCTCTGTCTCATCGGGTAGCCCTTCCATGCCTCAGAATCAACAAATAGTATTCTGGTGAAAGCCATCTCGAATAGCATATCGCCAGAATAATTCCCATATAATGCTCGGTGTCTTGACATTGTTTATTATCGGAGTAGGATTTATAGTGGCGTATATAATAGAAAGATAGAATTTTGATGCCCCCGTAGATTTGCCGATAATCATTTTTTGGAAATCGGAAGTTTTCCAAATGTGTTTGTGGTGGCAGGCATGATATGGAGTTGTTATTCACCCGGGGATTATGCGATAACATTGACTATATGGTAGCCTCGTTTCTACCCTCATTGTAGATTAGCTGGGGGCACAATTAACTGTGACCGCATCATCTTTTATACATATCTAGACCCAATCATAGCGTCTATAATTCGGAGTATCACACCTTAGGCCAGACTGGCTCCTTGCACTGCCCCTGCTTCTGGACCCAAGCATTAATCTTGTCTATAGCCCACCCACTCATCCATCGCTCATTCTCCTTATCTGTCTTCTTCTTTGGCTTGCCTAGCAGAAACCCCTTGTGATACGCACAAATCCCGCTGTGGTATGAAAACTGGAAGCAATCTTTAACCTTGTCACACATCTTTTGGCAGTGCTCGAAAGACTTGTGCGCATTCTTCTCGACCGTCGTGAGACCTTCTTTCTTGGCACGCGCTAATTGTAGCTGATCGTGCTCGCCTTCCGGGTCGAGGTAATGTACATCCTCGCTGAGGTTATCCCAGTCTTGGCGCATGGGCTGTAGTTTGGCGGCAAGAAACTCTTCGTAAATGTCCTTGAATACTAGGGAGCGCTGGTGAGTTACAGAAGACACCTGAGAATGAAAAAATCGCTTCTCAAATTCCCAAAACGAGGACATCTCTTCGGAGTTAACGTGGTGCATAGTAACCATAGGGTTACACCATTCCTTAGGGCCAAAAGGCATGGTATGAGGTTTCTCGCCATTGATCGTGGGCCACTATGAAGGTCAACATCAATTGATTCCCGTTAACGGAACGTTCTGTGCGCCTAAATTGAGGGGAGAAAGGCAAGGGAGAAGACTCACGGCTTGAGAGACATGGATGCCGGTTGTTTCGTTCAATGCGACTCCTAGCATATAGTCACCGCAGCACGAATCCTTGATACGCGCGTCGAAGCGGTTCGCAGTGCCCATACGAGAACCGACGAACTCATGCATCGCAGCTTGCGAGAGGAGATATCCACTCCCACCATGAGCGAAACGAAAGCCACCAATGAGCGTCACGCTTCCGATGTAGAGCTTCTTGGTTGGATCGAGTCTGGGTAGCCATTGGGAAAGATTGTGCCATAATACATAACTGTCTGCATCTATGAAGAGATACCAGTCGTAATTTGGACGCATGTGGTATGTTTTCTCGGCGATGTGGATGTTCTTGTATTTGTCCAAGTTCCAAGCCTCAGATGAAGAACTATAGCCATTACCAAAATGACAGTTCTCTTGATCGATAGGGCAAGCCTTCTGACGGTGGTAGAGATCGAAATCAGCGTTCCCTTCCTTGGCCTCAGCTACCACAGTTTCAAGACTGTCGTGTATGTCGAACCCGGCAATACGCTGTCGCATATCAGAGAATAGAAGAAAGTCCTCTACGCATCTAAGGTTGGTCATGAGTTGGGTAGGTATCTTCGCATAGGATTCGGATGCGCCGGTCTTGACTACCACAAGGATGTTGGACACGTTGGGGAAGGTATCGCAGACAGGGTCATACGGACGAAGGGGAGGTCTCCCAGTGTCGTAACCGCTCCAGGTTGAAGAGTTGGCGCCGACTTGATCGGAGTCGTAAGGATATCGGAACGACGGGACTCGGTAAAATGGTCTTGGGATTGACCATTCGCCAAGACGTTTCGAAGTGAGGAAGAGAAAGAAGAAGCAGACCGTGGTCAAGACGAAGCCACCGTAATGGTGGCGGGAGAGTATCATATTGAAGAGCTTCATCTCATTGCTGTCGCTGTAGGGTGATTAGTAGGAGCGAATGCACTCTTAGGTAGGATGGAGCAGGTACTCACTTGGAAGGAAAGGAAAGGAATAGAATAAAAGGTCAAAAGAATGAATCATTAGCATACTCAGGCTCGGGTGCTAGGTAGAGGTGATGGCGAGTAAGAGGGGTGGTGATTTAGAGAGTGGTTGCAATGACAACGCCAAGAGGGAAAGCCGAAGACGAAGAACAGAAGACGTCGAAGAGGGTGGTACAATTCAGGTCGTATGTTATTAATGGAATCGCCCCATTATAGATGCAACAACCTTTAGGTAGGTATCGATGTACACAGAGGAAGTACATGTACTTTGTATTCATACGACACTAAGAATGGTGGTGCATTGACACTCCGAGAAAGGGCAGTTGCAACTTCAATCATCCCTTCGATATTCCCTTCGATGTTCTTAGATACATTGGTCAGGTGCATATCAAATAGTACCTAAGGATGATATTGGGAGAACCAAGTTATTCATCGCCCATAACCCCTTGTTTTGTTTTTTTCTTTTCCAATTTTCTCACCGCAAATTTATTACTAGATATATCTGTCCTTATCCTAGGAAGTGAGCTTATAAGTGAATGAGGCTATCCAATGCATTTCATCGCTATGATGAATTATGTGTTACATTCACTTGAACTGGGGGTTTTAAACCCTTGAAACAAGGTACATACAAGGGGTTTATAAAACTTACACATTAAATATAATTATCACATTATTTCCTTTTTTCAACTCCTTTTCAAAGGGTCAAACTTATATATAACATCATATTTATTATATGCTTACTCCTTATGGCATAGTAACTTCCAGTTTAAACCATAGTTTCTAAGATTTATTATAGCTAGTAAACTGATACCATTGAGGGTTTGCCGATTTTGATACTTGAGTATGTATCATGAGACAACAAGCTCTCATTGTAGAAAGTTGGGAATGCCCATGTGACAGCGAAGTGAAGGCGACGCGAATAGGAGGTGAATGGCCCTATTGTCCAAAAGGGTATCAGAATATCAAGCCCGGCGGGATGGTATTCCATGTGGCCAGTCACACCCCCTTATAATTGCTACCCTATTCAAGATCCGAGCTCTTACAAGTCACTTCTGAGGTGAGAGTCATGTCAAATTTCCAAGTGTGTAATGCAAAAATGGGGCCTGTATCAACAGGTAATCTTGCTGAGCCTTCTGGGACCTCCACGGAACAACCAGGTTAGAGGCTCAGAGGTAAAACACTCACAAGTCGAATACATTCTTGACATATATGATCAAACCTTCCAGTGCCACCATACTGGAAGATGATGTCCAAGATGCCGGGTAGGGAAGCTGCCGGAAGACTCCGACTGCTTCTTCTCTACAACTCAATGGTACTTGAGTGCCACATAGAGACGACTCGGCGATAGCCTCGTGTGGCATTTCTATGGACAAACACGTAGTTACTCATTCTTTTTTACACTAATGATGTCGTTCCATAACCTGGGCACGAGATAATTCACACAACCTCTTATTTTACGGACTTCTTCCAAAAACTATAAACCCTTTCTCCCTCCCAGTCCCCCACACTTCTTCACACGCTGAAAATCATGGTGTGAATTCCCTTACTTCCTTTGTTGCCTCTCCCTCCCTTTTACCCGAAGCACCTAGACCAAGCTATCTGCAAGCAAGACGAGTTCCCCTGCTGGCAACAAAAAGGACGTCTCCAAGATGGAATCCTCCTCTGGTGAGCAATGGCTGAAGGATGATACCGAACCTCAGTATCAACTCCCGAAGCCACGCCCAACATCTATTTTCATGAGCAACTTCGAGTTTCCTGGAACTACCGAGACGGAGCAGACCACCGCGCCGCCCTTGGTTCCCCGATCTCGAGTCGAGACCTTGTACCGAGTCGGTGCGCGCATCTGGACCAAGCAGGACTTCCATGGCATTGAAGAGCACGTGAAGGCTCTCGTTCGCAATACCAAGGAACCCAAAGTCATCCCTTTCCGCTGCATCGATGATTCCATCGTCATGGTACAGGACCTTAATCCGCGCTTCGCTGTTGGGTAAGTCGACTGCCATACTTTACCTTGCCTCATTTCCTTCACATTTCAAAATAATCAAGGGAGACAAAATATGTGTTACATCTAGAAGATAGAACTGACCTGAACTTTTCCCGTATCCTAGTAAACCAATCATCGACTTTCGTACGTACCAGGACCTCTTGTACAGCGAGGCCGAGGTACGCGACAAGAATTCGATGCGTGGTCTTGCCATCTGTAGCCAGGGCACTTCGACCCTGCCTACTAACACTCTCACGGAGTTTCAGCTTCTGAACCTTTGGCTGAAGGAGAAGGCTGCTTGGGACGAGAGCAAGGCTTGTGCTGACCTCAAGTTGCTCCTCTCTACCTCAGCGCTGCCGATGAACACCAAAAGGATCGTCTGCTTCGGATTAGGCAATCTCGAAACCCAGTTCTTATTTGACCCCAAGTCCACTCATCACCGCTCGAGTAAGTGACATATAATTATTATATATATATATATATTTTCCTCCTGGGCCCTTTCCCCGTCCGCTGAATTACGGATTCCTCCCTCCCTAAAGGAAATAATGCTAATTCCGGTTGCCACAGTCGTCCAGCATTGTGCGGCTCTGACCATCGCCACCGCCGTAAGCAAAAAGGTTCACCGACACATCCAGATTTATGCGCAGGACCCCGAGTATAGTATCGACACCAAGCGCATCCTCGCTCGTCAAGAAATCAAGGTCATCGACTGCTACGGCGCCGAGGGCTTCACCTACGTCGACGACGACGCCTTCGTCTTCACGGTTAGCCCCAACGTTCCCGTCAAGCAGGTTGTCGCGGACCTCGCAAAGCCGACGGCCATGATCTGGGAGAAGGTCAGCACCCCCGAGGAAGAGGAGGCAAAGCTCGCGCAGCCGCGCAGCTTCAAAGGTGGCTACCTAAGGTGAGTCCCATCAGTCTATGCGTGGTTTATACCATCTGCGCGATCTGGCAGCTGACAAGAAGTGAGTAGTCCCTGGACGACGGACAACGATTCCCCTCGCACTCAGGAGCTCGTTAAGGGCTACAAGGAGGCTCCGTTCCCTGGCGACAAAGATCATTTCACTGACAGCCTCACCGTCTACATTCGAAAGGATTAGTTAGGTCGCTTTGTGCAATTTCTCCTATGCTACAAAGATGGCGTTTCTAAGGAGAACGGTCATCAGAACGCGACGTGGGCGGTGGATGCTGGTATGACAACGGTGGATTCTACTTTGCTATGGATGATCCATTTCTCGAGGCCCAAATACAGTTGCATATTGCACTATTTCGTCGGGGCCATCCAGTTGTTCACTTGACATGAAGAAGGCGAGCTTGCAGGGAATGGAAAAGTGGTATGGTAGACATGGTTGTGACCATGATTGTCGATGAATTGACATAAACTTTTGGTACCCGATGGCACGTATCTCCCATCACATGTGAGTTGGCCAGTAGATTGTGACCTCTTCTCCAAGAAGAAAGAGCAGTTAAGAGGAACATGAAGGCAATAGTATACTTTATTTGAGGCTGTTCTGTGTGGGTGGTTAACGGTGGAGTGTGTATTGGGGATAGAAGATTAGATAAGCTCTAGGTTACTTCGTAGACGCCCTCCCCTGAGAGGTGCCCTTATCTATGGGCGGGCCACTGACCCTATAACTGAGGGCTGGTGGGTTGTGGGGCTCGGTCGGTCGGTGGCCCGCCTATAAATAAAATACCTAGGGCACCTCGTAGGGTAATTGTACACCATCTCACTATCATCCTTACACATCCCGTAGTACCTCATAATAGAACCTCGTAACTTGCTATAAAAGTTCTGCCATCGTAACGACAAAGCCAATTTATCAGCTTCCCTCTCTTCTCGACATATCACAGGTCCCGCAAACTTGAGTTGTAGCCACAAAGCCCCCAAATTGTTCTTCTACAAATGGCCCTCGACAATGAAAACGGCGGAGCTGTTACGGATCCGATGTCATACCCGTCGTTTCCAAAGTTCTCCGATTTGCCCCTTGAGCTGAGACTCGCGATATGGGACTGCACTCGGCCACGGCGAATCCTCGAGATAACGACGTATTTAATGTCTAGGGAAGAATCTATGCGTGGCGGGCGTCTCAGCGGTCAAGGTGCCCACATCACGAGGCCCTTGCGTGTCCCAGCGGCTGCACAGTCCTGCTCCGAAGCCAGATACAAGCTGCTCGGCTCGAAAGATTTACCCCAAGACTGCTACCGTGTCTTATCCCTGGAGAGAGAATCCGGACCTCTCTACCTCACCATCTCTCCCGAGCTATGGGGCTTCATAGGTATCGATATACCACACAAAATATACAGGAATTCTTGGTTTGACACGGAATGCGATATGTTATACTGGAATATGCCTGACCTTCATGTGAATGACTGGGACGATGAGCTGAGGACATCTGTGCAAGCACTGTCAGTCAAACACCTAATGCTACCTTATTTATGGATTGGTGATATTCTACAGTCCAAGCTAGATGCCAATAGCGGTATACGAGAGGCGTGTATGAAATCAGCAGCAGCCATTTTCACTGGCTTGGAGCGTGTGAGCTTCGTGGCAGGAGGGCTAGATTTGGACGTCCCTCGAGCCGAAAGCAACGATTCCAGCAGCCCCCAAAACTATGTTCTTATCGACATCAACGATAGGAATGAGATGGAAAAGGTTGAGAGTCTGATAAATAGCCTTCCTAAGTCAACAAAGACATCGAGGCACCGGCAGCAGTGGGATCGCATTCGGCAACGAAGAGAACTCCCTATGAAATGGGGACTAAGCACCTGGTGTGCGGATTTTCTCGAACTATGGTGTTCAGCCGGGGAGAACTGGGAAGATGTAAAAAGCCTCTGCCAGGGCCTCTGGGAAGAAGTGAGGCGCGGTGGTGAACATCTAGGAACCGTCCCTAGGTTCCAGGAGATGCTAGTATTAAGAGTACATGGTGTCTCTCCAGGAAGCCTTGGCTTCAATAGTGATGTCTTCGAAATAGAAATATAGATATATCATCTCCTCCTGAGAGATGCATTACTGCTGTCACACGGAATAACACCTGTAAGCGCCGCCAAGGCTAGTTGGTCACGAGCTTGAAGGTCATTGGGGATGGATACCAAGGTTGGATTCAATGGTATCAACGTGCATAGGATGAGAGATGCATCGGGCAGCAAACCGTGTATATATAAACAGCATATTCCTAAAGGACCTCAGGAGAGAACTTAGACTCTTAAGTCCCTTGACCAAAGAGAATTATTAGTTAAAATTAAGCTACAGTTCCAAGTCTAGCAGCCCTTGTCACAATTGCTTACAAGTGTAAGTGAAGAATGGGAGCAAAAGACATAGATTAAACTTGGGACATCTATACCTACTTAGTAGAACGGGTAGATAGAGTTTATCACAGTAGATCTTAAACAGATCTTGTAAAGTATGGACATTCTTGACACATTAATCCAACTTTAACCTCACCCACTAGAGCTTATCGTCAATTCCTTCCTAGTCCGACTTTTCTCTTTTGTACCTATGAATCCTCTAGCTAGCATCTTCGTAATATTGCATATCTAATCGAATTATCACCATGGTAATAAAATAAAGTATTATCAAATTGTCCCTGAGACCCCTAATTTACCATACACAACCAAGTCCGAGGTCGTTCGCTTGCTTCAACAGGTTGCCCCTAGAACTCTGACTCGGGATCTGGGAGTTCGCATAAAGCCCGGACGGTGGTTCCCGAGGCACAAGTCACGGAAGAGACAATTCGTCCTTTCTTGTCTAACGCCGCCGCCTCCTTCGCGTCACGGGAAGCGAGGTTACGCCGGACTCGGCAACAGCCCGGTGGGCGAGATAGCGGAGGGTGCCAGCAGTGTGTGTATACACGCGATTTAATGAGCGGAACAGCGTCGACTAGTGGCAAAAGGGCGGAGGGGGGCAAAGTTGACGAATGAAATAAACAGACCTATGTAGAGAGAAGTTATGAGATTTGACATGCAATTCTTATAACCAACCCCTTGAGGTTGGTACAAAAGGAGAATTCAAGACTTGCGTCAATCTAAAATATATTTCCTACGAGATATATCAATGATAACCCCCATATGCAGCGCCGCCGAATCTTTGCTTCTGCCTATATTCGTTAGCCGAAGTTGCAACATCGTAGCCTCCGTTATGTATGTATTACTGTGACCTGCGGATCGGCATCAAGGGTCATTACGCGTAATAAGTTGAAAGCAGCCATGTGCCATGGAGGTTTGATAGGATTGGCGCGATCTTTGGGAATTAACAAAAAGGTAACGACGCAGACCTGAGAATACAGGATCGAGTCATGGATCGGTAGTTCAAGGGACTTGCTTCAATTGATTATCTCTAATGCTAATATGGTTAGTATTTGGCACAGAGCGTAACGTCGCCTTGCAGCTGCTGTGATATGCGTGAAGTAAAAATCTTTTCTTTCCAGGCTCAAAATTTTCGGGATCAAACGCTTTCTCATCGCCGTAGGAGGTGCTTGGGTAGGGTATCCGGAAGAACAATAAGGTACGCAAAAGAAGCACTTAAGCACCCATCTCAGTTGACGGTAACGACTGTGGTAAATTGTTTAAGCTAAGGCTTTGCAGGGTAAGTACAGCAACGAGTTACACTATGTACAGATAACCAGGGTCCTCCTCCACCTCTGGCCCTCTCTTGAAAACATCGTCTATTCTCTTCTAGCGCTCAAGGTAGCTAGCTCCCTTAGAAAGGGGGGGCCGTGCCGTTAGGAGGTCGGCCAGGACCACCAGGACCGCCGGGGCCGCCGGGACCACCGGGGAAGCCAGTGTTGTTGTTAGCAACACCGCCGCCCTCGTAGTAGTGGGCCGCGGCGCGAGCCTGGCCGGTGACATTGGCCGTCGTATCGATGAAGACAGTGAGGTACGCGAGCAGGCCGGCGGTGAGGTCGTCGCCGAGGCGCACGTACTCGACGAAGGGGTCGTAGTCCTCGGTGGCCTCGCCGGCGCCGATGCCGTCGTCCTCGTTGAGCGTGAGCCGCTGCTGGTTGCTCACGTAGGGGGAGTACGTCTCGACCTCGTAGATGAGCTCCTGGTCGAAGAAGATCTGCCCGATGTGCGTCGCGGTGCCGTCGTCGAGGATCGTGTTGTTCTCCAGGATCGTCGACTCCTGGGTGCTCAGCACGTGGATGTGCGGCGTCCGCCCCGTGTAGTGGCCCGGGAAGATCGTGTCGAACTCGGCTACGCCGTCGGCGTCCGTGATCTGGAGGCCTCGGCCGTGCGTCGTGTTGAGGCCGCCCTGTCCGGCTGACGCGACGCCGGAGTAGATGCCTGTCGCGTTGCAGGCCCAGATGTCGATGAGGATGTCGGGGATGGCCTCGCAGCTGTTGATGTCCAAGAACTGCAGGTCGAGATGGAGAGGCACACCCGCCTCACCGTCGGTGATGTCGGTCTACGGAAAACCCCTTTTAGTTAGCATCCGATCATAGGCGGAACAGAACTTCCCGATATATCCGTCAAAGGGGTCTTAGGTACAAAGGCTACTTACCCTGATCAACTCGCCGGACACCCAGTAGGGTCCAATCGTGGTCTCGGGGACAAGGGTGCAAGTAGCGTTGGAGGAGAAGATAGTATCCAGGGGAGTGTCGAGGTCATATCCAAGTTCGGACTTGTCGTGTTCGACCTGTTCCCACTTCTCAAGATCCTCCTGGTCTCTCTTGGTCCTCATGCGTTCTGGAAGACAAGTTAATCACACTACGAACATATCAGGATGTCGTATCACAGTGACTCACGGCCGTTCACTCCACGCTTCTCACGGAGCGCAGCAGCAGTGGCAGCACGACGGGCAACGGAGCGAGCCTTGAGGGCCGCGGTGTTGGGAGAGTTCGCGCATTGGTTGATAGCCCGGCGAGCGTGAGGACGAGCCCGCTTATGAGCTGCAAGTTCTCGCTTGACTGAATCCGCAGGCTCACCGGGATGGGCGACTACTTCTCCAAAGGCCGATACGAGGGCCAACGAAGCCGCAAGGCTGCGTACATTGACCATTTTCGAGACAGGGAGAAAAGAATAAAACCTGAGGGTGACTGAAAGAGTGAAGGGCTCGGCCAGGATAGCGATCAGATAGGCTACTAGAAGCATCATGGGGTAACGTCGCCTTTTTATATATTCTCAACTCCTATATCTCCTACATCTCCTATATACAAAGTGTAGCCGCCTAGTAAACATATGCTCACGTGGAATAACTTGCATATCGCGGAATGTCTAAATTGAAAAGCTTTCTTTCTAGTTCCCCATTCAATACAACGATGCCTTACGACCCTCCTAAATTGGACGCCATTCCGACGATCATCCATGCTTGAATTTTGAGTTTAAGCATCTTGAATTATTCTGAAAGCCTCAGACTTGATATCAAGGTGGAGGTGAGGAAGCCAGATGGCGATCGGTTAGTCGGCCAGAAAGGGTAGGTAAATTCGGACCAATCAATTTGCTCGATTAACAATCATTGATGTGCCAAGCTCCCAATTGTGCCTATTCACAAGGGAAAAATAGTCGGCTAGGTAGTATTGTCGGCGGGATCTTAGTCGCAAAGTCGTCGGGATGTGGGAGAGACTTACGCGGCTCGCTCATGGCGACATGAGTGCCAAGCAGCCGAAAACGACGATGTAGCGTAGAGGTGAGATTCCTTCTAGCGGCCGAGGTATCTCCAACATCATACTGAAGAAATTTGCAGTCCCGTTTGAGAATGTGTGATGAAAATCCCGCCGTTTAAACAAACAGACGGCATTAGCAGATATTAGGTACACGCAAGACCCCTTTTTGAGATGGATCTGGATGATTCCGCGCGGAGCAACCTATTATATCTCTCGATAGGGCGGTCTGGGTAGTCGGGCCCTGATTTTAGCAAGGGATCCGAGATATGCAATTTTTGGACATGGGTGAGGATAGAGAACCAATGAGGGTGTAGGTGAGAAGTAGCCAGTGACATGTCGATGGAGAGAAAGGAGCGTTGCGAAAGATTCGCAGTAATCGGTAGATGCCTTTGCCTCGTAGCGGCTGATACCTGGTGAGTTGGGTAGTCTCCACCATCTATCGCGTTATGTTGGCAGAGATACGAAGTTATCTTTTCACATGATAATTCAAGTTAGATGCCTGCGTAGACAGTCCATAGCAGTAACATGTCTTTTACGCCATCTTCCCTGGCACAAACGGAAGGCCAGCACTAAGCCCTCCATCAACTGCCCAGGCCTGGCCATTAACATAACTGGCCTCGTCACTTGCCAGGAAAAGAGCAACTCGAGCAATCTCATCAGCATTCCCGCCTCTCTTAAGTGGGTTCAACTGCCCAATTTTCTTCTCGGTGCCTCGAGCTCGCGCGGTCTCAAAAGTCGGTGCTGTCATGCCAGTCTCGATCAGCCCAGGACAGATCACATTCATGCGAATACCAGTCCCCGCCAGTTGGTAGGCTATAGTTTGGGCAAGCGAGATGACAGCCGCCTTGGAGGCAGAATATGGCGTCGTTCCAGCGTTCGACCTGAGACCAGCAACGGAGGCGGTCCCGATGATGCTTCCTGAAGGCGACTTCTTTTCCGCCGACGTCTTCATCATAGCCGGTGCCGCATACTTAGCCGCAAGAAACACACTAACGGCAACGTTAGACCGAGTCAAACGGTCGCTTTTACTAGTGGTAGAGATAGCGACAGCGATAGAAACCTACCTAGCGACATTGGTATCCATAACTTTCATGAACTCATCCTTCCAAATACTTGTAAATGGCGATATCGCGCCAATTATGCCGGCATTTGCGAAGAATATGTCGAGCCTCCCGTACGTCTCCAAAGCGTGATCTACCACGGCTTTCACGGCGTTCTCGTCGGCGGCGTCGAATTGCCGGGTGTGAACATCGACATTAGGATAGAGCGAATTGATTTCTCGTTTGTGAGCCTCTAGATTCTTGCTGTCGAAATCGCATATATATATAGCCTTGGCGCCGTTCTCAGCAAACTGGTGCGCGCTCGCTCGACCGATTCCCAAGTTCGAGTTGGTCCCTGTTACCGAAGCATGTTAGTTAAGTCAATAATTCAAGCCGGTCGACGTGAGAGCTCGAGCATAGAACAAACATATTGGCATACCTGTTATGATGACGACCTTCCCCTCGACCCTTGGCCCGTTAGACTTGCCGGCAATCTTTTTGATGGCCGGAACTCCGTCGGAGGAGGCGTCTGCCGTAGTGTTCTGCGGGGAAAGCTGGTTTCCCAGCGCAGCTATTCGTCGTTTTGCGTTGTCCGACATAGTATTTATTAGATAGCGCAATTACTACCGTTGCGTACGTGAATCAATTGCAAAAGAAATTCCATGAATCAAGCCTCGTGACGAGGCTGTTGCTAGCCATTCGATCACATTGACGCGGTCAATGAAGCTCTCGATAGGTGGAGAGACTCCAAAGAGCCGAGGTCTGCTTAATGAGGATTGATGCAGGGAGGGGGGGCCGGTGCTGATCTACAAAATAGACAGGCGGCTTATGCATTTCAGTAAACCTTCGCGCTTTAACAAATACTATTCTATTACTAAATTCATGCTAAGTATACACCGTCTATAAAATAAACTCCAAAATACACGTCTTCAATTGTGAGGTTCAACCATGAATGAGAGGCAGTTGGCGTCTTCACCAACTTAGGTACTGTGTCTTCAAACTCCGTCATGCCAAGCAATCCCTGTCCATTGATGTCACCGTCGTCATCCTCTTTTTAGATTGTAACTTATTATCAAAACAGGCATACACATCGCCGCTGTAATGTTTCTCCCATGCTGTTTCAATGATTTGGCTTCCACGACTAACATCACGCAGGGGAAAGGGGAGAAAATTAAAGGCAAGAGAGCTTTAGGTAGGTAAGTATACTTCGTACAAGCATAGTCCGTTTCGCATAGATTAACTCCGCTGTCGTGCTTGGATCCACGAGATTCCGCCAATCGTCTTTCACAATGCAGCTTCACGGCAGTTTGGAGTATAACTACCCCACAAATTCGCTAACCTGGAAGGCGGATCATGAGCCTCCAGAGATTGATGATGCTAACCTAGAAACATTCCTACGTGGTAAAAGGTATAGTGTCATGTCACATATATAATAGACACTAAAATAAGACTATCGGTGATGATTTAGGAGTACGATTGGGGGCTTTTTTTTCTTCTAAACGCAGTAGGCCAAGCCGGTAGCGAAAGCAAGGATACCCATTAATACGATCCTAGGATAGAGGGGCCGTCGTTGCCGGCTGGGATGAGATGCTAGACGTATGATATATACGGAAATAAATAAAAATGTCTACCTACCTACGCATTTAAAAGAAGAACCGTGTGCCGCCGTCCCTTGACGGAGAGGATAGCTCGAAGCGAAGAAAACAAAGTAGAATAGCGAAACTTTTGTAAAAACTTCTCGACTGCTTCGCCCTCTACACACACGTTGAGCATCATGAAGTCCGTATTCTTAGTCTCGGCCGCCTTCGTCGGGCTCACGCTCGCGACGCCGACTCCCACCGTCGACAAGCGAGCCGAGACTTTCTGCGGCCAGTGGGATTCCAGGGAGACGGACGCGTACATCCTGTACAACAACCTCTGGGGCCAAGAAAATGCCGACTCGGGGAGCCAGTGCACCACCCTCGACGGCCTGTCGGGCGGCAAGCTCGCGTGGTCGACGTCGTGGTCCTGGTCTGGCGGCGAGTACAGCGTCAAGTCGTACGCAAACGCCGTCGTATCGTTCACCAAGGCGCAGCTTTCCGCCATCTCCAGTATCCCCTCGACCTGGTCGTGGAGGTAAGCAGAGCTATCTCGATTTCCAAGGGGGGGGAAACCCTAACGAACGTGTGCAGTTACACAGGTGACGGTATAGTCGCCAACGTCGCGTACGACCTGTTCACGTCCTCGTCCGCCGACGGCGACGCCGAGTACGAGATCATGATCTGGCTGGCGGCTCTCGGCGGTGCGGGTCCGATCTCCGCGACCGGCAGCCCGATCGCGACGCCGACCGTCAACGGCGTCAGCTGGAGCCTTTACAACGGGGCCAACGGCAACATGAACGTCTACAGCTTCGTCGCCGGCACCCAGCAGACGAGCTTCGATGGCGACCTGACCGAGTTCATCAGCTACCTCACGAGCGAGCAGGGCCTGCCTGCCACGCAGTACCTGACGAGCGTCGGCGCGGGGACCGAGCCGTTCGTGGGCTCGGACGCCGTGCTGACTACGACTTCTTACTCTGTCTCTGTGAGTTAGATGTGGGACTATGATAAGACTCGGTCATCAATAAATTTTTATCAATTGATGGGGTTGTTGCAAACAATCCGGGATTCGATCATTCTATTGTATATATTATATATAAATGCTGCTGAGGTACGCAGGCGGTATGTAAGCCTATAAGATTAAAGGAGAGTTTTCCATACCACTCCCGATCTAGAAAATGGGCTTTCCTATATAACTCTTGCTCTATTAAAATTAGACGCGGTTGTTTAATCGAGTCTCGACTTTATAGTCTTTTCTTACTACTCTTTTAACATGATCGCGTAACAAATAAAACAGTGTATTACTGTAACAGAGAGACTAGAGCCTACGTCCGCGTACTCTATCAAACCCAACTATGATGATGGACCGGCGGTTGCGGTGTTCGTGTAGCAACTAACACAACATTTGGGGCTTCTACAAGCATAATTGCACTAGATAGAGATAAGATGTTGATTTCGACAGAGTATAAACTAGAACAAAACAGAATAATTATAAAAGGTGTTGATAACCTAGAAATGACCTCGCGACGCAGATAATGGCCATCTAAGCCTTTCAAGATATTCAAAAATTTCCCATTATCACCTCTTACTAGTGCAACAGACTCGATTCTTGTATACATGTATTACTTTACTGGCTTGGCTATTAAATATGGTGAACTCATTGATACGCGCTTAGTAAAATACTTTATCTATCTAATTCGTGTAAGGTCAAAAATTGATACTGACGTAGATTAATAACATCGCTTATACCCTCACTCTTAGTGTATTAAGAAAACTAGGTAAACTGACGTATATATTCATATATCGACGTTAACGTTATTACGACATACCACTCCAGCTTAAAGTCGCGTAATAAGACTTATCGACAAGCACTTTTAGGCCTTACATAAACACCCAAAAGCCGATAAAAGTACTAAATTTCTTGCCAGTCTTATTATTAAGAGTCGTATAAGCTGATTAAAACTAAATTTTAATATATTATGTTTGTCCCTTTTTAAGAGTGCATCGAGGGATGACTAGATGGTTTATAATATGTTCAAAATGCTTTCAGAGGTCGCTAAATGGTCCAGAATGTATTGAGATATTCTCACTTAGTTTTCCATAGCTATAAATGACGAGTCGGGCGTAAACCAGAAGTTCAGCATCCCCATCCAGCCGATGGCAGCTCCATCCTTCGCTATGTTGATGAAGGGGGCCTTCTTCTAGAGCTACCTGTAAGGAGTGGACCACTTGACGACCATGATCACATGTGTCAATGCGATAACAAAATTGCAGCGGCTGGGATATCCGCTTCGTCGCATCAACATGTACGCGACATTGTCCTACAGCTCGACACGATCCATCACGATATCGGAACATGATTCCTCTACAAAACTGGTTGCTTTCGTCGTAGAACACTTCCGCTGAGGCAACATTTGCTAGAGGGGCCCTTGAAAAGTAGGCACATTCACCAAGTGGATGAGATCTTACCTTTTGCACTACGAAGGGTTTGGGCAATTCCATCTTACTCGATAGTCCACAGTACGTACCCAAAAATGAAATTCCCTGTCCTTCTATAGGCTCATTGTAGATGAGGGTTATAGGAGGACGCCAACCTAAACATTGATTTCTTGCAGGACCTAGGACATACGACCCGATGACTACATCACCGGTCCGTTCAGTCCTGATCAAAACACTAAGTTCTCCGTGTGAAGACTCACGCACTCCAAGAACAAGAAGTCGATCATGTTCTGTGATAGGCTGATAGACCCAAACTATGCCTCGTCGACGCCTATGTGAAAAATGATGATACGTCGGCATGGCATCCGATGTGTTGGAGTAATGGGTGTGAATACCGAAGAGCCGGCCTAAGGAAAAAAAGAAGGTGATACCTGCTATGCGGCCCGTATCAACGGCAAAAAAGCGCTGCCAGGAAGGATACGCACTTATGTATGGCGTGCAGAGAGATAAGTCTGGCGGATTTGGCGTGTTCCAAATTCGGGGGGTTGGTTGACCGCGCGGTAACACGAGACGTAACAGGCCGTCCTTGAACACAGTCAGACAATTTGATGCTAGGTCAGTAGGATATAATGCGTACCTTTAACTGCGCTGCGAACTTGGCGACTGTTTGTTCTTGCTCTATAATGTAAGCAAAACTGCCGTGAGATACCTCTTTGGAAGGTTGATCAGACGTGCGCTCTATCTTGCTGATTCCATCAGAATCAATAGTAAGTCTCATTGAAGTCATGGGCAGCAAAGGCGCGTCGCTGCGCGTCTCAAGCTTCCCACCGCGTTTCCAGAAGAGAATATCACTTAGCGACATTGCAAAAAGGGGTTCTGGGCTGGTGGATGATATACGAGCGGCCAAACTATGTGCTGAGATTGCCCTCCATAGCAAGGCATGCTCGGAATAGCCTTGAATTATACCGAGTAGTTCAAGGGGAAGCTGGCATAGTTGCGGCAATTGGCAAGCCTGAGCTAGTGCCTTCAGCGAGTTGGTGTCGGGTCGGTCACCTAAGAGATAAATAGGTCGTGCTCTTCGCCACGCAGCTGCTGTCCAAAGCCGATCCAGGGCATCGATGCTTTCAATGCAACATTGTCGAATGATATTAAAGCATTCGTAATGTACAGGTATAAAGTGAGGGGAGGCGGCGCATCTCTTGCAATTCGGGTAGCGACATAATAGAAACCCGTCAACTGTGGTGATTGTAAGTTCGACGTCTGGGAAAAGGAACGGTCGCGTCTGTCCACGATACGAAGTCGAGTCATCATTGCCGAAAACTGCACTACGTCAGTAATACGATTTAAAAACATCGCGGAGGGTTCACCGTACGTGCCACGACTCGCTCGTGTCTAAATATTATATCGGTACAGATCCCGCATTGTGGGCAAAGTGCGAGGTGGTGCATCTTATGGGTGATGTGATATTTAGTAGCGGGGAGGATGCGACATAGACATATAATAAGATGGATAAATTCTTGGTCACGTGCCTTGAGTTGTTCTAAGCGTGAGGATTTATGCGCATTTATGTAGCGAAAACGTATGATAAATAGAAACGGTACCTACCTGTTTAATTATTTATTTCCGTATAGACGTAAGGATAAAAAAGCAGTTCTCAACTTCGTCCGAATTCGTCTTTCATCGACCAATAGCGCGTATATGTGACGAACTTGTCTCTATCCTGTCAGTCTGACCAAAAGAGCAGCAACGTACTAAGGTTTCTTGATTTGCAGGTAATAATGTGTAGAGGTAGGTCAAGTAATATCACAATAAGTTGTTCCTCAGAGGGAATCCAGGGCACCCTCTCACCCTCTCCTTACCTACCTAGTTCCCAAAGAGTGACTAAACACTTCAATCGATAACTGCAGTAAGGACTAACCAGATACATAACGTTCATTCGTTTCGATCTCCTATAGAGCTATGGGCTGGTCAAGATGAGGATTCGCTCCCAGCGCCAACTCCAGCAAAACTTGGACATGTTACCAGTGCACATGTGTGTCAGCGACTTTCTGAGCTAGTGAACGTATAGGCTAGTAAGGCTGTGAGCTGGTGAAAGAGAGATATCTCTACCAGTGCCGATTCCGTACTGGTAAACCATGGATATGTTAGCAGTATACGTGTGTGCCAGCGGCTTTCTAAGCTGGTGAAAACAGGAGACCGGTCCCCCTAGGGAGCCCGCCAATGCCATTCGGACCGAGTTTTGCACACCTTCTGATTTAGACTAGATATATCAGGCGGTTCATTTTAGCAGAAGCATCGTGGGGTCTGAACAATAGTATGGCACAAATAATAGGTGACGTCTGTAATGCCAAGAGTGCGCCCCTAAACAGGTGAGTACCTAGGTAAACCCATATTATTTGCTGCCTTTAACGATGATTTCAAATACGGTGGTGAAAATGTCTACAAGCTGTCAAGATCAACACTACGATTCTTGATTATGTAGTGGAAAGATATTGTGTGTCATCTGAAAAGTTAAAAGGGGTGGAAAACCTCCTTTTTTCGATTACTTTCAAGGCATTACTTATATCGATTATAAAGTAGTTTATCGTGTACGATAAAAACTTTTTCAAACTTAAGCCGTTTAATAGTCCCTTTGTTATAATATTACTATACATTGTTTAAATTAATTTTAATAACAATAAAAAGGTTTACAATGTTAATAAGGTCTTTAAAAATATTAATAACAAAGCACAAAATAAGAATGTATATATACTTATATAAGTATATATTACTTATATTTGAATTCCGCGTTTATATACTTGACTTAAAAGTAAAAAGCATTTATAAGGCAAGTGATCTTAGTAAGAGATATATACTCTGGAGGGATACGCTGAAGTATACCGAGTTGAAGCGAGAAGATACCATGATGGCCAACTAGGCATGATAAGACCGCGGCGCTTTCAAATTCACCAGGGATTCCAGACAGTTCATCAGGTTTGGCAAGGTTATCACTGAATTACCATTATTCTGATCTTCTATGTGAAGAAATATTAAGCGTTGATTCACCAAATGTGGATAGCGAAAGGTCTGGGTTTGCAAGACAGTGAGCGTACGACAATATACCGATACAACGTCAGAACGAGGATATTGATTGTATGCAAAGGAAACAATGGGAATCCTTAGCGAGACGGGGTATGACGACTGCTATATAATGTGCAGCGATTAACAACAACTCTTTCTTAATAGTTGTAAAGTAAAAGCTCATGGTGTAACGATTGTCTACGACATAGCTATGTACGCACAAGGCTATGAAATATTTCGATTCTCAGTTCATATTATCTTGATACTCCCACCTGACTAATCTTTCAACGTTCCCTGTCCAAATTTATCCTCCCCTATTACCCGACGAGCAGAATACGAGCATATCTCTTCTACTAGGGATAAACCTGTGTCGATTTCCGGCCTTCGAGTCCACCAAGGTGGTAGGCAGCGTTGAACTTCATCAACCCATCGTCCACCCTTGAACTAACCTTGATCGGTATTACCGCTGTGATGAAAATATTAGGGGTCCTCTTTGTTGTCTGAAGGCTTTGTGCTAACTGGCTGTACTTAAAACCTATCTGATTCTATGAAAACCTCACCTCTCTCAAGGATATAGAGTTAATGCCAATTTCTAGACTGTGCTTCCGCGGTCTTGGTATCCGATGGTGCCTTGTCCGGTATAATCCTGGCAAGTACGTCTTGTTACATCATCAATGTTCAATACGCAAATATATGCATTAATGGGGCGTTGTCGCGTGTTTGTTTCATGAGAATTACATGAATGTGTGTCCAGCTAGTCTAGCACTGTTCAGATCCTTTCCGTGTCTCCTAACACTGTGGCAAATTCTTCTTTCCTTTTTTCTTTTTGAGGAATCGTCTCATCCACGAAACCGCGGGCACGCCTGCAGGGCCTAGATCTATCATGGCATCCGATTTAGCCAGTTTGTTGACAGTCTATTGCCCTCGATGTCCCTGTGTCCAGGGATCGATTCAAATATGGCCTAGAACGTGCGCCGCAGCTTGATAAAGAAGGCGGGCTGAAAAATTCTAGCCTTGGGAATGTAGGGACAAGTTAGTAGCACCTTTGAAGCCTTGTTGCCTTTTTCCCCCTCCTGTAGTGGGCGCCGACATACAAGTGGATGGGTCTTGTTGATCCACCTAAGTTGGAATCTATAGCGCCATCTGATGTACTCGGCTAGGATCTTAGCCGGCGCCTCGAAGTGCAGGATTGTATTCTAGACCGGCAGGACTGCTCGGATTGCTGTTCGCAGCGGGGGACCCATTTGCTAGAGCAGCTTCTTAGCGTGATATGACAACGCCTGGCTTGTTCGTATTTCCTGTTCCTATGTACCAGACCTCTAGGCTGTAAGTGAGGACTGGTATAAGGGAGGATACCAGTCTTCCACGTTGGTTTGATCGAGAGGCCTCCAACGGTGTTGCATAGACCTACTTTTGGTGTGATTAGTTACTCGACTTGCCTCGATTGCCCAGTGCGAGACATAGTCTTGAAAGGTAAGTTTCCTATCCAGGCTCATGAAATAGTGGCAGTTATGGCATGGACGCCTTCAGAGACATATGAACCTGTAAGTGGATAGATTGGCACTACTGCTCATCGATGTAGCCGACCAGCGTCCAACGGCTTGCGACGCGCACATGACCACTCTCTGGTTAATTCAAATCTCATATCTGGATCCCCGAACTACCTACATCATGAGGGCGGCCACTCGTTAGAACCTAGAAGAATAGAATAACTATGGGGTACTACCATGCGCCATGTCCAATGAATTGGAATCGAACAGCTGCCACAGCAAATTTCTCATGAAACACTACCATGTTCAGCTACCTACAAGATTAAAACCATAAGTGTTGTGGAGAGGTATCTGTCAATACGTAACAATGAGAGAGTTGAAGCCAACCCGATCTGAAAACTTGAACCTTAACGCCAGTACTCCGAGGAGTGATATCGCGATGCCTTCGTAGTCCTCACCAACTCAACCTTCCCATCCCAGTGATCGGGCGTTCCTCTCTTTTTAAGGCGATACTCTTTAATAGCCATAGCGACGTCCCGTAACGGGGCCGTGGGCGAGTTCCTCACGGCTGCTTGGAGGTCTTGGGGAAATATCATCGCATCCCAAGCCGCGTAGAAGATGTAAGATCCCGGGGGCACCCCAGCGGCAACATGATTCGGTGTTGCTGGCCCAATGTTGGTGCGGAGGTGCGGATCTTGCAAATTCCACATATACTCGTTCACCGCAGCATGGGGCCCGATTGTCCCGGGCCCGATCCATACGGGAACCGAATAGATGTTACCAGTCCAGGAGCTCGATAGTTCCGGTTGGTAGTTGATATACTCAGCGTCTGTTTCCGAGTACGGGGGGGATTTTAGGCGACCTGAAGTCCAATGTGCGTATTGCTTTAATCCTTTGGCGCGAGCATTGGGGTTAGAGATGCCGTTATCTTCCCGGATCCGTTGGCTGGCTCTAGAGGTGATTACACGTGATTCGTCCTCAAAGAAGCTTGAGGCCTCGTTGCCGAAGTCTTCATCTCCAGGGTCAAGAAGCTTATTAAAGTCTACTTCTCGTCCGGCTAGGGAGTTGAAAGAATCCTCCTCCAAGAAGTCGGGATCTAATTCTAACCGGAGGTGACGAAGACCCCGGAGTACCGATGGGCCTCGACCACTAAATATGACCGTGGCCCTTTTGATATCCCTTTGTTGGGCAGAAGCAAGGTCAAAGAACCGGAGGAGCTGTTCGATAACTGGGCCAGTGGAACGTACCGGAATGTGTGTCAGTGTCAATGAAGCAATTCGGGGATTCATATCTGGTTCAAATCCCAGAGGATATGCTCGGCAGATGTTCTTGAACAGTGCACTCTCTACTAGCCTTGAAGCTGATGTCAAAGAAAGCCCCTCGGTCGCAAGGCCTGGAACACGTGTAACAAGAGAGTGATGGACTCGTAAAGACCGGATGTTCGACGATATAACAGGGCGAAACAAGTGTGCCGAGCCCAAGAATCCTAAAATGCGCAGTCGCTGAGCACTAATGCCCTGCTGGGTGACGACTGGCATAAACAGAGAAGCATCACATTCGAAGTGCTCTAGCCGTCCTGAAGAAGTTCGGAGGAGCCTCTCGATGCCTTGAGAAGTGAAATTGTTTCCATTTAGGTAAAGGTGTGTAATTCCACCCCTTCGTAAATGTATATCATGAGGCACACTACACCGTCCAACTAGAGTCGCGAGTGCCACGTCGAGTAGCAATTTCTTGGTCGCATTTGCATCATCTCGCTTCAAAGGAGCAAGCCCGTTCGAACGGACCACTTGCCACTCTTGCAGCTCAGCGCGATCAGCTCTTTGAGAGTAAACCGGCGCGTCTGCAAGATGTCTTTCCGGGTGCTTATAGTGAGAACTAATTTCCGATTCCACAATGAATTCAAATGGACCATAATTGCGACTGCCGATATTTCTTGGCAGGGTTAGCTTCCCCTCCCTTTCCATGTAGGCATCTGTGTGGAATGATAAGGACGAGAAGCAATGCCTGACGATATCATCAATAATATGATCGGTAAGCTTGTTGTTGCTTAGGTCGAGACTCCACAATTGCAGACCAAATGTTTGGAATAGCAGACTTGCCGTCCCATCATCCACTTCACGTCCCTGAGCCTTCAAAATACGGAGATCAGGTAGCAATTTCGGGTTAAGTGATGATTGTATTGCACTTTTAAGAGACCCAGGAACATAAGATACGTCTAGATAGATTAAATTCCTGAATAGTGCTGAGCTGAAGAGCTTCGGTGTGAGTTCTTGATGACAGCGGGCTAAATCAAACAACTCGAGTGAATTTGACGACGAAGGTGTAGTCGCAGCCAAAGAGCCAGGGTCGAGCTCTGGATGGCCATCTACTAGCAAGCAGATCAACTTTGGAAATATCTGCGGCAGATATCTAAAGCTTTCCGAAATTGCCCGTTCGCTTGCCTCGGTCGAATAAAGACCTGATGCTCTCAAGGCAAAATCTCGGAAGTCTAAAGCGCGTACCAGGCAGCGGGTTTCATGGCGTGCTGCCTTAACATGTTTATTGATGAAGCGACGATACCAGCTGAGATCTAAAAGCTATCAGCTTATGCGTAACTTGGCGTTTGCATATTGCTCTATCAAATGGACCTGTAGCTTCGCGATAGTCGCCCCTGACACCGCTTAACGAGTATCAAGCAATAGTCTAAATTTCCTCTATCTCTAGGGACTTACCATCATTTGGATGCAACCCAAAGTGTCTGATTGTGACCAGGGGATCCTGCCACAGACGAGGCGCAAATTGTCGATAGAACCGGCAACTAACGAGGCAGCATATTTTCCAGCTAGCCACAGGAACATATGGAGCAACTAAGTCTAGCCAGTCCGGAGTAGTTGTGGCTTCTTGATATGATGGAAGGTTATCCATACTAGTATCGATGTCCGAAAATGATGAACCATGATCATGGTTATGACAAATTGACAAGATGAGAACTTGGAAGCTGATGAGTCCAAAGTCCTAAAGGAGGTACAAAACGGGTGGCTGATGCCATGAATGAGGCAATGTTGAATCTGCACCGCCACAGCTATGCTTGGCAGGCATATTCGGGTGAGGTCTCCTGATAATCACTAGCAATACACACGAACTGCAACATTCTCGATTATGATAGAGGACATTCTGGTTGTCCTCAACATTCAGTAATTTGTTTTTCGTCGTGCTCTTTCTTCAACTTGAATTCCACAGATAAGATACACCTCCCCTTTCTAAAAAAGAATCATTAACCACTCCCTGGACACCTCTACACAGTTATCTAGGTACCTAGTCTAAGTAGGGGCTATAGCTGTAACTTTGAGAACTACTGTAAATTCAAGTTCACGTAGTAAATCCAAGTTTAAATAGGAAAATCAAGATTTATGACGTTTTAACCTCGTTGATTTCCTATCTAGAAGCCTCGCTTGCACCTTGGGATCCCGTAGTTCACAAATAGGTACTACAACTGGGACACAATTTTAATTATCCTTCACGAAGCCCATAGAATCCATATGGCTATTTTGTGGGCTTGTATAATACATCCCATCTTCAAATTCACGATTCATATGGGAAGATATTATGAGCAAAATGACGGCCAACGCGAAATGGGATGAGAGAAGGCAACCCCTTTAAGGTAATGTTTTCACCTTTCCGTGGTAATATTGTTTCTAAGAATAATAATCAAGATACCATGGGACTTTGCTTTGGAGAATGAATGACCCATGCTCTCACACGAAAATACGAGTACACCAGCCTCTAAGAATCTTACATGGGGTAGCTGAATGTTAGTCTCCTGTAGCTTGCCATCTCACTTGGTGACTACTCATCATACATGGCTTAGGCTCATGAATGCGGGGTTTCTTCAAGGTCATCCAGTGGCGAAACTAATCTTTACATGAAACCATTTCTTATTTGCCCCAGAAATCAAAGCCCGTGGTTTCGGTCAGCTAGCCATGATGCTTCTCGGTGTTTACTTGGAGGACTAGCTAGCCTAGTGTATCGTATCATCTAGGCTAGCTAGAACATATTTAAAATAGTTAGGTTGAAACTCATGATATTCGTTAGACATATACATTCCATTGTTTAGAAAGTAATGCATATTATATCTCGTCCTTTTTAGTTCCATACATTTATCTAGATCTTTAAGATGTCACTTTTCAGGTTCTAAGCAGCAGGTCAAGTACAGGTTGCAGTCACTACGTTAGCATGACTTTGTTGTTCACACATAAATACTGTCTACGCCAGTGTGGTCGCAAATTTTGGTCCGATTTTCTGGTCATCAGAACACTGTTGCATATTAGAATATTGTTGAGGCAATACTATCGATGTTTGATGAAGACAAGGCTCCTATCTTGCCCGTAATATTAGTGAACGCCCAAGCCGGGCGTATCAATTTCGCCTAATCCTGGAAGCCTTAGTCCAAGACATTGTCTCAGATGTCTCCTCACAATTAATAATACTATATGCTGTTATCGATGACCGGTAATTCTCTACCTGGTCACCAATGTATGCACCTAAGATTCTTCGTTGGTTGCTCTATCACGGGACGCACCAGGCCCTTCAAATTTAAGCCGCAATTCTTAGTAGATGAAAGGACGCGTATCTGACAGTTCCCGTGCCAACAATAATTGGTATATCTCATTGTTATTCGACGATTCTCTTTATTCCCCTGGTGCTTGGGCGCCAAGGTCAAGTTTCCGTGTAACGGGAACCTCGCGATCTGCTTCCCCATCTTAGAACCGTTCTGATGCTATCATTAGGAATTGACGCTATCTTCATTCCACTTTTATTTTTACCAACTTGCATATTGCTCCCAACGCACAAGGTGGTCCGGAGGCAGTACACTTGGCGTCGACTTTTTTTTCTGTCGACATCGTGATCCGGTATCTTCCCTGTACTCTGTCAGGCATCAGTCCCCACGAGTACAAGCTTAGCACAGCTTTGATGTTTATCTGACTCTCGAAATCGTGTAGGCATGTTGATCCTCTTAACCTTATTGCGTGTCACTAGTTCTAAATCACAGAAACGTAACATTAGGCGGTGATATCACCCTAGTACAGCACAGCGACTAGGTTGTACAAAGTTTGATGCAGAGATTTATGGCGCAGGTGAGCTGTCAACATCTCTCTATTGCCACCAACGTTTTCACTTCACTCGAATTAGACTCAGGGTATGATAGGTCATTGTGTACATTCTAAGAGAACGGGCAAAAACTTCAATCTTGGCATGGTTGATTTATCCTTGAACGCATCATTGCCTTGAGCAAAGCTGTTTTATCACGTTTTATAAAAATCCCCTGTCGAATCATAGTATCCCCGGTCTCTTGTTTATGGCTGTGCTGAATACATCCCGCTCTGGTCCCGCTATGGCCAACATGTTCACATAACCGGGTATTGTTGCTGCGGCATTTCTAGAAGTGGCAAGATGAACAGACTTGTGACTAGTAAGGCACCTTAGCAGTACCTATCCGATGATAGGTGTTAACTTCATAGAGGTACAATATTGTGGGATGAAGTGACACATTTGTCCGATATCACAAGTCATTTGTACCTACAAGTGTAGACCCTATACGTAGTAATCATGATTATAAATCTAACATGGTGAGTTACATTTGGTAGTCTATCTTGCACTCACAGCGTGATGATTGGGTCAGACCTTCAAATCCCGGTTGGACAGCAACTTGGACAAACTAGTTGTGTCCTTCGCCATAAAAGCTTAATTTGGACTGGTCGTGATCAAGACAGCTTAACTTGGGGCGACAATCACCTTTCACGTGGATCCAAATCATCACCCTGGCAAACAAGTACTCTTGGACTTAAAGTTGCGATATAATGGTCAAATTAAAGAGCATCTCTATATTGTCAATGCAGCGATGTAGCATGGCTGATAGCCATATGTTCTAACAATTCCTCATCCAGAATAAACAGGGTAAAGATGAGCGGTTTGAGTAATCGATCGTCGGCCTTATGCATTGATTGCCATATTCGAAACCCTTCCAGCTTCTCAGCGACAAACTCCATCCAACATATGTACCAATGTCCCGGATATGGTGCTCTCTAGGAGATCTAGACCTAAAAGAACTGGTCAGCAGGCTTGCCATGAAAAGTAAGTGCATATAACATGGTCGATGATGATATCACGACTCAAAATTGCTAGATATTAATTCCTAGTGAGAAATCTAGACTGTTTCGGCCTTTGCCTAAGTCGACGGGCTTGATATCTAACTAAGCAATTTCGCAAGTAATAATTAATATTCTCTCGAGCCTCATTCATCATCATGTGGTGTCTGATTAGAGGCGTAGATATGAATTTGTCACTACGAACGAAATGACCTGGATAATATGCTTGGGCTTTGCCAAGAGCTGTTATCTCCGGGTTTAGACCCTATTGCCACAACGTCGGATACTGCGCTGCTCCTCTTCTAACCTATCATTTTTCAGCATTGCCCCCCGTCCGCACCGCCATATGCTGAGCAGCATGTAGCTGTGTCCTGGTAAGCCCGCAAACCCGGTACTCTGGGTTCAAGGTTACAATGCATCAGTTGATGTAACTGAAATGACCAGTCCTGAAGCTTGATTCTCTATTCAAGCGCGCCTAGAACTTGGCACCTACCCAAGCCTGGGATCCTTCACGCATGCCTAACACGCCCACCATTAGGGTAGTTAGGAGAAATATGAGAAAAGCAAGTACACCACTGGGACCAACAACTGGATCGACAAATGATCGGGCCGTACTTGTCAATTTTCCACACGGGGAAGAGGAGGCCCCCTATTTTCCGCCCCCCCCCCCCCCAATGCTTACTAGTGCGGAACTTTCCGAGTTATGGACACTGGTGAGACCATGAGGCGCAAGTGTATTTTTCTCGAGAGGTAGATGTTAACTAAGTCACTGCGTGCCTAACTTGTCATGTCGTAAGACAGAATGACCGTTGATACCCTCTTCTTGTGGTACGATCAGCCGTGGTTACGTGGGGTGGGATATCTTGATGCTAGTCTCTTGTACTTAACTCCTTATCACCGTTGTACTGACATGACAGATCAATTCATCGTACGGTTGGAAGCGACAGGCCTGATGTGCACAAATGCCTGGACACCGAGTAGTTCAGGCTTCTGCTTGTCTTTCTCATTCTTGTACGCTGTCCATAGAGACAGTTTCACAAGTTTGGTCATCAGGGTCGAGTCTATCATGTGTTTGTGTTATACTCGAATGTGAAGTCGTAACCGATGTGTCGCTCAACCACCGCGATACTTTGAAGAAGATATCTTATTTCCTGATTGTCTCATGCTTTCTACTAAACGCCCATTTTTCACTGTATTCTTCGCTGGTATCACTGTGTTCCACCGCGTTAAACTATAATCTATCCATTCGTATCTGGCTAGTGTGGGCGGAACACCGTGATCCTAACCAGGAATACAGTGAAAATAGGCGTTTAGGTTTTCTATAGTGCAAACTGTTACGACCATCGAAACATTGAGCACGTGCGGATCACGTAATTACGAATAGTGAATAGTGGATTGAGAATGTGCGATTCACTATTCACTCCATTTGTATGGAAGGGAAAATGAGTATAAGAAGGATGGAATTTCCTCTGTTTCTAGTCATTCATTCTAGTTCTTTAGCTATCAATCTAAGACTACAGTCACTCTTTGATACTATAGTGAGAGTACCTTGAAATCTCTCTGACGAACAAAACATTGTGAATCACTTGAACCAATCTCAATCCACTGTTACCTTCAAATCAAGAAAACCCAGTACGTACTCACCTGTGAAGTCAGCTGACTAGGAATACACAGGGAGGTTCGTCACACAAACCAAATAAGCAATTGTGAGCCAGCAGACCATCGTAGTTATCTTGTAGCCCGAAACCTCTTCGCAGAATTCTGTTTCAGATGACGGGCATGATCTTTACGCAGATCAGCCAGTGAGATCTTCATTCTGTCTGAGTTGTGACAACAAAAATCGGGTCACGCCTAGATATTGAACACTTTACTCAAGGCTCTTGGGCTGGCTTGATAGCTGTCTCGGTGATACTCCTCGGAAGGGCAACCCATATACACAATGCTAACTGAGACAGATTTACTGTATCAGTAGATGCGGGGTGCGCCCGAGAAGCTATGCAAAGTCTTGTAGTCCACGGCCGAGTACACTCGAAGAACGCACTACGTAATAGGAACCCATCAATGCGACGGTGCTTGCTATGCTACTAGACTAAATGGAATCACTGCGGGGAGCAAACTGTCTGTGTTGGCAAACAAAGCGTTTCTACGCTACCTATGGCTAACTCCATTGTTATATGCCAACAATCCTCTACTATACATGAGTTATGTCCCGCAAACCCAACCACCGAAGAACCGAAGCCATGCATCTGGTAATCTATTAACCTCTGCAAGCCCCATCTAGGATCTCTCTGATAGCGGTGACATGATGATACATATTTTGACGCCTAGTGTGGTATCCTCAAACAAATATCCGAACGCCTAGTTAAAGAAAAAGCATTTTTTTTGCTTCGTGAAAAGAGAAGATGAAATAAAACCTGACAAAGTAAATCTGAACTCCTAAATTTTATGTTCCGAATCGTGGTATAGTGGGTAGGTAGGCGAATGTTTTTGTTGTTCTTAGAAGATAGATTGTGAATTTCGTAGTATTAATCGTCGAGATCGATTTCTTCCCCGTAATGACTCGAGGTGCTTCAAGCGCATCATTCTCAATCGCTCTCATCCTTAATGACTGACTTCTTCCGGGATTGGCTTCGCTGCTTAGTTTTCTTCATCTCAGCGTCGTACAGTGCCTTGGCCTCTGGGTGGTAGTCTGTCCGGCTGATCGCACGGTTTGGCTTGGTGTGCAATTTCAGATGTTGTCGCCAGTTGTCCTTGCGGTTGAAGCATCTCTTGCAGAATGGGCACTCTGTGTTCGACTCCTCTGGGTTTGGGTTGTGACAACTAGAGTGAAAATATTAGCTTTTTTTGTTTTTCATTTTCCCCACAGAGAATAATAGTTACTTACGTTGACTTGTGTCGTTTGAGATGTTCCTGTCTCTTGAATGGATTTCGTCCCATGGCGATACATTCTGGGTGGTCACATCGGTAGGTGCCCTTTGCGATAACCTGTATGTTCCGGGAAAATCTGTTCTTCTGTCCCTTTTCTTGCTTGACCTCGCCGCGAATTCCATACTGTGCTTGGTGTAGAGCTGAACTTTTCTGCTGCACTGGCCCTACAGAGATATATCTTTTCTCGTGGTTGCCAGTGCACGAGGGAGTAAGGCTGTTCCTCTCCCCCCGGAGAGCGAGGGGCTTGACCGGTGATAACGACGCAGGCGATTCACGCCCAACGTAGAATGGCGCGGGGCTCGTAGAGAAATCCCACATTGAGGTTCCATCGTGCTCTACTGTGTAAGCTGGCGGGGTGTGAAAGGCCATCGGCGAGGACCCCATATGTGCCATATATTGATAATGGCTTAGTGCTTGAGGATTTGTATGCTCAATGAAATGATTCTGAGATGCCAAATGTGTGGACATCATGGGAGGGTATTCGAAGTCCATCGTTGTAGTGTGTATGCTAGCCTTTCGGGTTGGAGTTTCTGGAAGGGTATCGTAGCTCCCGTAGTGATTGAGCTCCGATTTCACATCGGAAGGGAAATAACTACCAAAGGTTGATGCCGGTGGAGTCAACTCAAAGCCTCTCGAAGCACTATAAGGAACGGTGTCGTGATCCATACACACGGGTTGGACACCGGGAGTCGAGCGGCCGGATGTCGGTGTAAAAGGACCGTGCAAGGAGCTTCTGGTGGAGGCAGAGGAGAAACTACCTGAAGATGAACTGCAGGTTATGGGCTGGCCTCCAAAGGCGAAATCCTCGTCAAAGCCCACTGGTAGGTCCATATGGAGATCCATTGTCATACCTTGACTGCTAACTTGTGGAGCAAGGGTCGTTATCAAGGGCTAGGTTCAAGTAACGAGTACTAGGTCCGATAATGGAGTATGTCGAGAAGTTTGCAGTGTGTGTAAAGATGTGTGAGGTAGGGAAGGAATGAGGGGATAACCAATAGATATACTAGAGTTCCGAGGATCGGGTGTATACAAATTAAAAGTCAGATATCCCTTCGACCGCACACTAGGTTGCTAACTTGGGATAGTTGGCCAATATACTCAAGTCTTCGGCCCGGGAGGGTACGAAAGGACTAAGATTTCTGACAGGAATGCAGTCCAAGCTGCGTGGTGGCTTTTTTAGATATTGGAGAGAGAGGGAGAGAGAGCGAGACAGGAGTCGCGTAGAAAGCGTGAGCAAGAAGTGTGGGAGGCTTGGGCGGTACGTACCACAGGGGAGAATCTACACACCCAAGCTACGGTAGCTAGATGGTGGACCGTTGTCTTCAAGCCACTACCCCGACTTATTTACGGTAGTTTACTTGGTCATTGCTTTTGTTGATCGTGTCTCGAAGTACATTTAGTCTGTTAGTGATAGGCCGGGCCCCCATCCTTCCTAGACGAGTCAAGAGCCTACACTCGTTCCGATGACCTGGTTACTTGAAGACTAACATGCATGGTCAACCCAGATTGTGCATTGGCCTTAATCAAGGCGCCTACGAATTAAATTTAGCAAGAATATGCAGTTGAGGCGTACGACAGGAATATAGTCAGCAATAGAGCAAGCAATCAAGTAGTCAACTGACTTGTTTGACGGGGCCTGGCAGGGGTCGATTTCGCATAACCCGGGCTGAAGTGGTGCGTAGTCCTCTCATCTATGATACGTAAGACAAGCGCGTTAGAGAGGTTTCGGCAATGTGATCTGCTCGCCATCGTGAGAAATCACAGAACTGTCTTCTGTTGCGTATGGAATGGAGATCCAAAGCCCCGCGTTGTGGTTTTCATCTAAGCCTATCCAGAGTAAGACATGAGCAGATTGGGAGACATATTGTACCTGCCTGGGCAACATATGGGGAAACCCGCAATAGTCGCTAGACATTGGCTAAAGGAGAAGATCCACCGTAGGTTGATTCTTCATGCTACAGCGAATGTAGGCTCTCCAGTGACGCTGTTGAGAGCCACAGCTAGTCATTTCGGTACAGACTAGGCTTATCACTTTCTTGTTAACACTACGCCAGATGTCGCTGTAGGTTATGTTAGAAACAACACCTTGTATATTATAGAGCCATGAACCTTGCACGACGTTTGTTTGCTATCACTGCAGCATATACGAGACCTCCACAAGAGCTTCTGAATTATAATAGCGGACGGGTTGCGATCTAAGATTACAAATCTAGTGCTTATCAACAAGAAGATCTGCCAATAGAAATGGCATTAAAGTTCGAGTCTACGAAGATTAGGGTCTAAGGAGGGATAATGGTGGGCAAAAGGGATTTCCTGAAATGAAAATGTGTGTTCTCAAATTCTCAGGAGGGGACAACGCTTCTCTCCCTTTTGAGGACATTATCGTAAGGTACTGATAGGCCGTTGCTGACTATTAGATACACTCTAACTTTATCTATTTAGTAGGCGATTTTTTGTTTTTTTGTTTCTCAGCTGCACATGAGCTCGCATGTACTTAAGCAAGTGTTTTCCTGTTAATGGTTTAAGATTATGTGGCTTACAAGGGTGCCACGCAGAGAAAACAGATTCGATACTGACATAAGATCTATAAGCTATAAACTAAGGGCTCCTGGCTTCCTGCTCCCAAGAGACTATGGCGTAGAAGGGAGACTCGAAAGATCGAGATTTAGAATTCGATGCTCTAAAATACCATTCGACCTAGTTGTGAGGGAGAAGAAACCATTTGAGACTTGTTGATAGTTTCGTGTTACCACTTTAGATAGTTAGGCATAAGTTCGCTCGCTTCGATACTTACTGAGTTGTGAGGCTTAAGAGTGTTCCACTTTGGACGATCTACCCCTGTATTATACCCCACCCACTGATCGACTAGACGTCGGTTCCCAAGCTGATATGGCTTGCCATTTTGGGTATTACACTGGACGATCACAGATGATGACGATGCGGCGTCACTGTCTAGGCGGTTTTGTGTTCATTGCTGTACTGAGTCTACGCATTACTCTTTGAGAGAGACTCACCCCGTTTAGGTATGTTGCCAGGAGCAACTCGCCCATATGGGGTTGATTGTAGACTACCAGTACCTATTTGATATGCAAGACTAAGCGGTCCTCGGCCAATTAGTTTCGACCTTTTGATGATCATATCACCTAGCGCCAACATTCCAATGACAACCTGGTTACCTAGAGCGATATAATTTGTTCAAAATAAAATAAAATAAAAACTTAAGGTTGGCAAGTATTGTTGGATCGACGCTCGCTTAAAAATCTACGATGACCGGGCTACCCATTTGACCCCGTCTCGGGAAGATGAAACTTGGGTAGTCAATCTCTATGGATGAACAGTGAGCCTCGAATAGTATCGTATGGAGACTAACATATTTCGTGCCGGATAAATAACTCGCCATCTTGAGATATGTCAACCAACCAACGGACTGCGCTGTCTATCTCAGAACAAGCCTCGATAGCTGTTGATAGTTGGTTGAAGAAGCTAAAGTGACCTGTCGGCTGTTTTAATAGCGCCATGTGTTGCTGCCCCTGGATGGTGTCTGGAGAAATTGTTAGGAATTGTCGGCACAACTCGAGGTAGTTGACTCTCAATTACTTTCATGCTAGTCATCAGAAACACGAACATGTAAAACGCAGACCGTCCTTGCATCGTACCTGAGGTGGCTTGCGCCGACGTTCTTCAAACGATCGAGCTTAGAAACGCCCTTTCGGTGGTGTCAGGTACGTTGTAGATCGGGCCATTTACGGTTGTTCACATTATCGATCGCCCTTCCTTCAATGGTCCGGCATATAATTATTATAGTCCTCCCTTTGTCGCTAAGTGTGCTATTATTTCTCTCTCTACGCCGGGCCCTGTTCGTAAATATTCTGAGACCATCGTTAGATATTGAATAGCTTCTTGAAGTCAGTTGCTACTGCTCATTTCGGTCAATCTAGAGGGGGCATATTTGAATATGACTTCATCATGTTCATCCACAATGGTGCTATGCACCCAAGCACACCTAGCCTGGAAAGCCTCACTTGTCCATCGGTCGTCAAAGTCTTCTTATCGTCATACTTGACGGAGATTCCGGCAAATTACCTTTTTCAATATGAACATGACTCTTGAAGATGTCTAAGATACGACCCCGGCAGATTATATTGTTGGAAAATATTCATTTAATTGCATTCGCTATAGGTTAGTATTTTAGTATCGTTGAATTAATCACCCGCTTCCTGAATAGCTACCAGACCAGGACCATGATCTCCGTACTAGATAGACCTACGAGTAAGGTTCTATTCCATCTACCTATCCCGAAAGTTTACCGACTTCGATTGCCGGAGCAACAAGGTCAAATATGACTCTCGTTTGACTAATAGAACCACATCACTCAGAAAATGTCATTATCAATGACTACCAAATCAGAACGAAGGGCTCGTCTGTGCTGCATTATACAACACCACCACCCAAAGGCACTCACTATATCAACGGCAATCTCTATTGGTAGCAATAAGACATTTGGCTTATATGCATGCGAGAGGTTGTATTCGTTGTTATGGGAGACCATCGATCAGCTGTTCTGTACAACAACAGCTGCACATTGCAACGAATGAGGTGAAAAATGGGCTTATCTGCGCTATATTCAATATAGGGAGCATGTGGTGTTGCTGGAACCGCGCAAATACCAAGGCGGAAGTATTGTATCCAGTTCCTGATGTGGGTGTATGATGGCTCCGGACGAGTTGCCACAAAGGACATTGGGACCCTTCAACATACAGTGACAAAAAGGGGAAGCACCCCAAGCCAGCGCGGATGAGGTATGACCATGATGCATGACACTAAATGGAGGCTTCTTGCAGAATGCAATATTGAGCTTTATCCCAGATTGCCGGCAGAAGTAGCATTGCATTGGGGGCCGTTCAGACAATACGAAACCTGAGTTGTGGCTCTCAGATTATGGTGGAATATATTAAAGGAGCCCATCGATCCAGTTCCTGTATCTTCGTCTTTTTCTCAAAGCTCTCAACAGCTCTATCTTCCTTTATCTCGAGTACGAGCTTCACAGTCCCACCCAACATTCTAAAGACGGCGGCTTGAGACGACACACGCGGTTGTCTAACCCATACATATCATTCACGAACGTCATATTATCAAAGAACAATGTGCACTCTTATCAAATATATCTACAACTGCATCAACCGAGATATCAAAAGCACGAAATTAAAACACTGCAGCCGCTATCCGAATTGTTCGAATTATAAAGCTAATGTTCCGCCTCATGAAGGGGGCTACATCCCAGCTGAGAAATTGGTCTGGGAAGTCTGTCCAATTCATGGGGAACTACGCCGATGACTAGGAATCAATTCTGATCACGAACTCAAGATGCAGCATATCGCTATGTATAGTCTAGTCCCTTCATAACCCACTACACGGACAAGTCATTAATCGAAACGACAGGAATCTCGTGGAAGCAGAAACTGCTGGTATCGATGGCTCTACATATCGAAGTGGACAGGGGGGTTAAATTGAAGTAATACGCTCAGATACAATTCAGATTTCACAACCGGGATCAGGTAGAATGATTTGGACTGTCGTTATTCTTAGCATAGGTTTACTTTGATCAGATAATGACCTAATACGTATTTCCTGTATACCAGGTTGATATGAGAGTATAGTATGATGTGACTTGTCATCCTGCAGCAGATTGCTATACAGAGCCTCGTGCATGCATCAGAATTAAGGGGGCTGCCGTCTGCGGGTTCGGAAGGCGTTCTTTCAACACACTCAGACATGCCGGCCGTCTTAGAGGGTTGCAGCCGAATTTCATGATCGATTAATCGGGTTGCCGACAGGATGCAGAGCTACTAACAAAATACCTCTTTCTTCTGCACCAATGCTACATCATCTTGAAACGAGGAATAGGAGTGCTCATTCCGTATCACGGAAAGCATGTTACCTTCTTTCCTCATTTTGAGTAACCAATATATATGGCGCGGAGCCGCAACAATCTAACCTGTCTCGTACCGTAGCAGCCCAACAACAGCTGAAATACGGGTCTAGTGCTGCGTACTGCCAACATGTGACATATTCACAGGCCCATCTTAAGGGACACATTGGACGAAAATGAAATAACGGAAAAGCTAAATGACATATAGGCTGGGGTGGCTTTGAGGTGATGGCATGAAATCTAAACTACTAGAATCTGATCTATTTTATTATCGTTGGCTATCTGTTCCGCGGACAACATGGGGAAGCCAACGCTTCTTAACGGCCCGCGTGTCTCGTCGGTACCCCAATAAAACATTTGTCATACATGGGTGTAGTTAGAAACATTGGCTTCCGAATTAGTTGCATGTATTGACTAAAGACTTGGTAAGCCTCACGGCTTAGAGCAGCACAGAGAGAGAGACATACATAGAGAGGTATGCAGGTAAGCACACAGAAAGAGAAAGAATACGTAAGTTCATATTTTCTCTTTGGGCCTCCATCCTCCTCCCCATTCATCCGTTCCCTTCAGCCCTACAGCTGTGTTACAGAACAGAAGTAAGATACCATAGGCACCGCTGTGTCACCATGCCCTGCTTACCTACCACCTCGACAATGCGAGCCGGGCATCGGACACGAGACCCGGTTGCATGATTTCCAATCTGGCGCTGGCCGCAGCGGTGCAACGGATGAGACGTTATGCCTCCATCAGGTAGGATCAGTTCCGCACTTAGTCAAATGACAGGTCGGATGTGGCGTTCCTCCTCCCCCTCCTCGGTGCTACCCACGGCGGCGGCAGCAGCAGCAGCAGCAGCGGACAAAACCGTCTGAGCAAAATATTCCAATGCGACGTGCGAAAAGAGGCGAAGACTGTCGAACCCGAATGCTAGCGTTCCCCGGCGGGTACCAGCTCTTTGCCTGCATGTGCGCGCGCTCGCGCCAGGCATATTTATCTCCTCTAGTATCATATCATACTTGTCATGTGCTTCGTCCTCTCGTCGTATTTCTCGATGCGATATAGAATAACCCAGGTAGTTTTTTTTTTTTTTTTGGAGAGGTATATTATTTGTACCCAGGGAACTCTGATGTCCCCGGAGCAACAAGTCTAATACCTCATAACAGGACAGGATGGTCCCGAGTGAGACACAGCCGTTGCAGGCCGAGTTAGGTGAAACGAAGAATGGGGGGGAAAAGAAAAAATATTAGTCCGATGACATCCACCCAACCAGCCAGCTTGCATTCGCTATGCCGATCTGTTTTCTAGTTTCGACCACGACCCGGGGAGCTGGTGGAGGGGCCGCCGCCGTATTTCCCTTTGAGGGGGAACGCGCGCAGAGAGGGAGGGTTGCACAGCACTTGCGGCGCGGATAGCCCCTATTCCATTCCATTTTCTAAAAATCTAACGACGGTAGTGATTCTGGGTAGGCTCAGGGTATCATCATGTGTGCATATGCCGCGCAACATCACCGCCAAAACGACTGCCGGCACGCGGTGCCAAGCCAGCGCTGGAAATGGCATTTTGCCGCCGCCTCGGGAAATCCCCTGACAAATGATATTAAAATATCGATGGAGGAAGTAGGCTCTCCGCTCCTACCATGCGGTCATGACATGTAATCGTAAGAAAAAGGGGGATGAGGCCGATTCTAATGTGACTGTCATCTTCTCACCCCAAAGGAGTAATACATGACATGACATAGCTCAAGTATTAAGCTAATGAATAAAGTAAAGAGTACAATATCAAATTTTGACTTGTATGGTCACGCCTATAGTGGAATGGGTGGTTAGCTTCATATTACAAGATTGGCAGTTGGATATAACGTTTTGAGGCTGTGTGATCATCCCGTGACAACTCCATCCAAGCAAGACCGCAAGCCGTATCTCCCCAAATATCTCCGTCTTACAATAATGATAGCTTGCTTCTCGAGTCGTACGAGATGGGTCCGCTACTGCAACAGCAGACGCCGATTATTAGTTCACCCGTACTAGCGGGCATCATCATTCACCTAGCTCCTTGATGTCTAGATTGCTCTAAGTCGCCGGGGGATTCTTTTGTTTACCACTACTACCACCGTTACATTTAGGAGAATTTCGATCTAGAGCTCTGTCGTGTTAGGTCGATCGAGGTTTTGTGCCGAGCTGATATATTTTATGGTACCGAATAGGAACCGTGCCTTCGATAATATCGCTTGGGATTTGATCAGTGGGTTGTAATGAGTGGAGGAGGTTGCTGCTACTAGTGGTGTATAAGACGTGATTAAGCACACGTGAAGCGGAGTAGGGTAGGGTAGGACAACAATTCTCCCAAGTGGCTGGCCAACAGAAGCTTGCTTGGCTACAACGCCGCACCAAACCGTATGGGTAAACCTTAGCCGTAACACCTGGATGGGTGATGGGAAGCGTTTAGCATGGCAAGGGATCTTCAGTTGGCAGATGATATTCAAGATGGACTTCGGGTCACTGTTCCGAAGAACTTCGGGATGCATAGATTTCCAACATGACCATTTTGTGCGGGCTAAGGTTAGAAGGTCAATGGCGGTAGTTGAGGGCTTAACGCTGATTAGGGGGAGGTGGGTGGAGTTGACAACCAACTTGCATACGACCTACGATATTCGGGACATTGTAGGAAGCGTTGCGCCTGGCTCTTAGACCTTTGTATAGTTGGAGGTCATATGGATTTGACTTTGTAATGGCTGCCAAAAACCTAGTCGAGGAAGTAATGGCAGTATTCGGTCTCCTGGGATTAGTAGACATCCCTGCCAAGAGCTGTCATCACATTGGTTACCAGGTAGCTGGATATTAGGAGGGCCGGAATCTAGACTATTCTACTATGGCACTTTTGTCAGCACCTTCTAGAGTGTCGTTATCGTCAAGTTCTCGCAGGGCTTCCTCCATTTCTTGCTCGTTGGCTTCTAGGCCTGAAGAGCTCATGAGCTTGTTATCCTTGTCCTCAGCTATAATGGGTTAGCTATGGTGTTATATTGCGCAGCTGAGTCGGCCTACCCAACTTGGAAAGCCGGGCGGGAAGAGATATGCAGGTTGAACTTACTCTTTGGCTCTACCAAAAGGTTCTCTTGCACTTCGCAGTCCGTGAGGGTCGAACCATCGCCAATCTCGCTCCTCTTACCTAGGATGCAACGAGTGAGCTTACAGCCCTTTCCAACCACCACTCCATCCATCAACAAGCATTGGAATAACTTGGCGCCCTCCTTAATTTGGCAATTAGTTCCGATTACGGACTCCTTGATAGATGTCTTCTCGTCCACCATGACGTTGTCTGCAATTAGGCAGTCCTGTCTAGTAATTGTTGTCCGGGGCTTGACGCCATCAGGATAAGCGACCTTTCTTGAATGGGCAAATAGAGAAGCTGCATCCTGCCCTGTCTCTTCGATGGAAGGTAGCTTGGCTAGTTGCAATGATACTGAAAGGAGAAGCTGTGCCGTATCGACTCGGCGAAGTAATGGTGCGTCTGGATTAGATGGATGGATATACGCCAGAATCGGTGGCACTGAAGTGTTCTTAGGTTTTGCTATCAGTCCATCGTTGTGCCTTTTATGAGGATCAGCGGGAGGCGAAGTCTCGTAGCGATCCCGCGAACTAACGGGTGAGCCTTCGTTCTCTGTGGAGATGCCGTCACCATGTGATAGTGAACTCATTTTCGATTTTGTTGGCTCAGTTCGACCTTCAAGAACCTTACTCATGCCTAATTTTTCGAAGAGTCCCGTCTGCCAGGAGGCTTTTGCCCACCATCCGATAACGTCTTCGCCGATTGACTCGAGTCGCTCATTTTTCTGGACGAAGTCCATAATCCATTTTGGTAAAATATAGATGTGCGCATCTCGATGTGTAGTGAGCATCTTCAATCTGGGGTGTTTGCGCAATAGGCCGTGACGTATGGGGAACCCCCTCTTTTCTCCGATGAGATCGTTCAGTGAATCTTTTGGCATGGAATAAACGAGATAAGACAGACTTCTCAATGTCGAGTCTGAATATATTGGTAGATTTGGTTCATACATCGGGGTAGTCGCAATGAAGTCCGTTTCTTCGCCCTTGATGGGGTTCGCCGTCTTGGTCTCATACCACACGCCCAACCCGCCGCTACAGTAAGGAGGTTCGCCATTTCCAAGAAGGTCAGGAAGGCTAGCTGCCTTGACCATCCATGCTTGCAAGAGCTTGTCGCCTCCTATTTCGCATACCAGATCGCAAGGGAGTACTACGAAGTCTGAGTTGACAACCTCCCGGACTTCCAGGAGCCGAAGTATCTCCGCGGTACCTGTATTCTGGTCCAGGTCCCGCGGTGCCACGAGACCTGGCCGCGGATGAGGTAGACTTGTCAGGAACGGATTAGTGTTCAAGGCCGTAGTAATGGCCTCAGCGGCAGAAGGAGGGCAGATGAGAGTGATGTCTGGATCCAGCATTAGCATGTACGTAAGGTAGTTCCATGAAACGCGTAATGGAGGATAAGCATAGCTTTGGAGCAGGATAGGACATTAAGTTGTGACAGTAGTATAGAATGATCGGGATTAATACAGAGGCTAGGAGAGGGTGACAATGGTCGGATCGGGATTCAGCGACTGGAGATTCTAGAGATGAAGCGATTGTACCCTGAAAAAGACCGCCCTGGGGATACCAATCTCACTAATGTAGTATTCTTCCCAACAGTACTGTTGTAGTTTTATGAAAAGATGGTTAAAGCATGTAAAATAGTATCTTACCTGTGATGCCAGTTCGATAACAGAAGTCGATAGGGTACCAAACCATGGGGCGATTTGCGACGGGTAATAACGCCTTGGGATTTTCGTCTGGATTCGAGGTGAAGGTGGGAAATGAGGACCCAGGGCCACAAAGAATGAGGGCCTGGAGACCTGGGGCGGGCATCGATATGGCGTGCGGCATCGTGAGGAATTGCCCGACTACCGAATACCGGAGGGCGAGCCCGAGTTGTCGGGGGGGGGGGGGGGGATGAAGTCGACGTTTCTTCAGTTCAGTAGCAGAGGGATAGAACTGAGAAAAGAAATGAACAGAGATTGGCGAGATATCCAAAGTGAACTCTATCTGCTTCGGCTTTTGTGCCTTTTGAGAGTATTACTTGAGGGTGATTAATCTCAGCTCATCGATGTTGTCGTTGTATTGTTCAGCGTCGAGTCATACTTGGAGGTATCCCACTTTGATCATCTCCCTGTATCGAAAAAGTCTTATCGATAAATATTAAAAGTGGAATGCGACCGTAGCTACCTCCTAGTGGCAGGTACTACGTGAGTGGGGGCCCCGAGATCTAGGTACGTACCTTGCCTAACCTGAAGGTGAGGCTCGGTGTAAAAGTGGGGCCATCACGTGACAGAAGGTGAGATCTCGAGCTCTGTTTGGTTGAAAATGTGGGGGCGATCTTCTCTCGGCGCCAACCTACCAATCTGTGCCAGGTGGCTGATGGGCAGAGCGGCAGCACCAGCTCACTCACGGGCCACCTTCGGCCACATGGGCAGCACACCAGCCACCCAACCACCCCTGAACCGCCATCCATCCCGTCCCGTTGTTGATCAGTGACCTGTGCTCGATGCGCTAACTGGTCACGGCCTGACCGCATGGTGTGCAGCTCGTTAAACGTACCTCCTACCTAAAAGCTTTCCCCAGCCCGCTATTTTTCGAAATCGCCAACGACGTGACCGTTGCAAACCCACCCTGCGAACTCTTCCTACTGTCTCTTTCCTCTCCGGCCCTCTGTGCATCGCCAAGACCTCTGTCGGGCGCGTTTTGCAATGATCTCACCTGAATAAATGTCCTCCTCGTACGAATCGTCGAGATCCCGCAGGGGCGTCTGGGGCCACTGGGTTCCGCTCGTTGTCACCGTCACCGTCGCGACTATAGGTGTTGCCGCCTGGGCCTGGAGTCAGCGGAAGAACGACGAGGATCCTGTCGAGCTCGACTACGACAATGCCGACTATGGCGACAACACCGACTATGGCGATCATCCTTCGTACGGTGCCACTCGAGACGTCCCTCAGATAACGGGCGGCGCTACCGCCACCAATCCCTCCTTGCCCCGGGATGACGTGAGTTACGGCGTCGGTGAGGTACACCCCGAGGCGAGTGGTCTTTCTGCCGGATGGGGCTCTCATATGTCCGGAGCCCTGGGCCGGACGTCCAGTCCGCAGCAGTTCCTTGCGAACGCCGGCAAGACGGTGGCGGCGGGTATGGCCGGAGTGGGTGCGGCTGTCGGAAGTGCGTTGGCCGCCATCAGGGAGGAGGACCGGACTATCTACGCCGACCACGAGACCTGGTCCGAGGAGGCGGAAGCCCGACGAGAAAAGACCTCGACCCCTCCTCAGCAACCCAGGACGCGCCGAAGGACCGTCGCGGTCGTCGTTTCGGCCGACACGAATCTTGAAGAATTCGACGAGGATGGGTTCCATGAGCATGCTGTATGGCGAAAACTAATTTGTCCATGAGCTCTAGTGTGCGGCGTAACGTGCCTGCTAACCTATAGCTAGTCTGTTCTGTCGTATATCCCTCGAAATACCGACTTCTCGAAGATCAAGTTGTTTGTCTTGATATACTCGCCGGGTCTTAAGGATTCTGGCCTTGAAGCAGCAGCAAGTAACCTGCCTCCAGCTTCATTGAGTTCATCATTCTCAAACATTGGTCATGATCAGGTTCACACCCCGGCCGAAGAGAAAGAAAGCCCGATGTGCGTAATGCTCTTTCTTTCTAACAATTTCCCCGGTTTCCTCTCAAAGCCCAGTAGTAGCCTAATGGCTTGGCTGACACAAGATCCAGATTAAACTCGAACTCGGCCAATGCGGCGTTCAACGCGGTCTACTCGCAGGCCCTGACGCTAGTTGAGAAGGAATCGATGGTGCTCCCGTTCACGTCGACCAATGGCCACGTGCATATCCTCCGCCACCTGCAGCCTCAAGTAGTCTACTTACAAGAGTCCCTGGCCGGCGAGGATGGCAGCGTGGTCAACCAGCTGCAGACCTGGCTCAGATACGATGTCATCCTCGTCGTCGGAGCCGAAGGGGGACACGGCGGCCTAGTGGATAACGAAGAGGAAGAGGAGCAAAAGAAGGATCTCTGGTGGCACAAGGAGGAAAGGGTCGGACGAGGTAGGGGTGTGATAGTGGTGGATAGCGTGAGGGTCGGTGATGATTGGGCGCGTCGGGTTCAGGGTAGGGAATGAGGAACGAGGGATAGGGGAACGCGAAATGATGAATGAAAGTGGTTGGGGGGTCTCCTTCTCTCTATTGTTGGTTTGCTTATCTACTGCATTGGCTTCTCGATCTGTAGTACACTTGGAACATGTTACTTATATATCACTTGAAAACGCAGGGGCATATATAGCATGAGTCGCTTGGTTTATTTCGACTATGATACTTTGAGCAGAGATAGCTACCTATTTTCACTTTGGGGGAGGGGAGGAGGATCATGTTTGATAGTGAATGGAAAACGGGACGAGTTTACCGGAAAAGTACCTACGTAAAACTACAAAATAAAAGAATAATTATTTCGGTCAATGTACAATTCATTATTTAAAGAAAACCCCGTTTTTACTCTACCTAGTTATTTCCGGATAGTACCTATACACTCGCTGCATGTGCTATTCTATGTACCTATAAACATGTATATTGGGGTGATACTTGGAAATCAGGTAGGTTATAAAATTATACCACGTGGATAAGGCTGGCGAGCTGAGGAGATTAATTCCTGCCAGGTACATCAACGTAGGTGGGTACATACATATGTACCTAGGTACCTCCTGGCACATATGAGTGAAGTGGTCCGAGCGTGGCTGTATGTTCGGCTGCCGGCAGCCAGCAGCTGTCACCAGTCCACGGCGAGACTGCCAATTGACAGGTTGATGCAGGGCGTGTAGGTATGGAGAGATGAGGCTCAATCGTTCAACCTCGATAATCGACTGATTGCCAAACCTTCCGTCACTTGACCCCACACAAAAGATTACCTACCGACTACACACACGCTTCCATTATTGTTCTCCTCTGCAACAACTGCCGCATTTTTGCAGTGTCGCGAAGCCCTCCCTCCCGCGCTTCTCTTGACTCCAATGTGACTGTCCAATTCTCGCATCGTGTGCGCCGAGACCCCCGACCGGCATCTCGCAACGCTACGCTACATTACGCGACCGACCAACCAACCAACCGACATATCACACTCCTCCATCGTCTCCGTCTAGACACCGAGTCCCGATCAATGCCCATACCGATATAACTCGAGTGACACCCGCCCACCTGCGACGACATCCCTGCTGAGCGTTCTTTTGTTCGCTCTGCCCTGTGGTTCGCAGAGCCGCAGCCATGGCTCCGGTCGTGGCTGCTGCCCCCGCGCAGCCTCCCAAGATGAAGCGTCCACCGCCGGGCATACAGACAAATAGCGCTTCATCATTGCAGTCCTCCCCATCTCCCTCCATGTCCACCAAGAAACCCCCGCCTGCGGTGGCCAAGCAGCAGCAGCAACAGCAGCAGCAACAACAAGCTGCGAATTCTACCGTCACCGTCAATGGTACTCCTACGACTGCCTCTCGACCCACCCCGGCCCGTTCCCGACGCGATACTTTCAATCAGGGTGTGTCGCGCGGCCAGAGGAATAATGCTGCTGTAAGATCGGCCAATCCGGCCCACGATCTGGCCCTGGCCCCGTCATTTGAGCCGCGTCCAGAAGGTATGTATACCAATGTCAAGCTCACTGGGCGTTGCGCGCGCCTGCTTACTCGTGCAATAGTGGTCACCGACTCTTATATTCTGAAGAAGTATGGAGGAAATCCTCCCTCGTTGATCGTTCATCTCCATCCTACGCACTTCAGATTTGACCAGCAAGACGGAATCTTCCCGTATAAGTCTCCCATGAAGTTATTCCTAGATCATGTCAGAAGCCGGACGGTTCCGCATGACCTACTGTTCGATTTGAACGATGCCGGCGTCGCGTTCTATGAAGGCTGCTTGATAGTCCAGATCCACGACCATAAATCCGCCGCGCAGTCTAAGGATGTCGCGCGACCAACCTCCAAATCCAACTCCACCATCCCCTTTTCAATTCATAACTATACGCCATACATCACACCATCCTCGTACGTGCCGTATCCCAAGGAAAACAATACTGGCGCGGAAAATGGACCGCCAGGAAAAGGCGAGAAGACAGCTGGCAGTGATCCTGCTGACAAGGAGAACAAACCAGCACCGTCAGTGCCTTCAGATGGGCAGAAGAGCAAGGTACCGCCCAAGGCCAAGGTGTTTACCGTTGTTCTTCACCCAACTCCCCAGAGTTTACATGTCGACTTGATGATCAAGGCGTCCACCCCCAGGGGTTCCGGCGATGCAAAAACCGGCGCGGACTCTATGAACCCCCCACCTACTCCTATGTCAGCCGTACCGCCGACTCCCACGGCTACTAACATGCCGCCCCCGGCTAAGAAGCTAAAGCGCGAGAAGATGGAGCTAGACGGAAGCAATATCTATTCTGCCGAATCCCAAATCCTACTCGCTACTACTAGCCCGTTACACTTAGAGGTTACCAAAAACAAAGAAGAAACCATTGCACTTCTGGAATATTTGTCGGATCCGAAACACTCTGAACCTCCGCCGAAACCTAAGACTCGGAAGCGGACTATCGCCGAAAGGGCCGCCGACGAGGCTCTGGCTGCGGAGCAGGAGAAATACATGCTCACCTGGGATGAGCGTCTCGCGCCGAGTGCCGGCGCCGCTCAGAACGGCACAGATGGCGGAGATGGGAACGGACAATCTAATGCTCCTACTTTCGAGCCTCGCTTTGAGAGGTTTAAAGTCATCGCCGACATTAAGAGAGAGCATGCGGAGAAGAAGGAACAGGAAAAGATCAGACAGGCAGAGAATGAGAGGAAGTTAGCTCTTCAGAGACAGCAACAGCAACAGCAGCAACAGCAGCAGCAACAGCAGCAGCAGCAGCAAGAGCAGGCTCTGCTTCAACGCCAAGCCGAAGCTGAAAAGGCGCGCCGTGAGCAAGAAGCTGCACGGCAATCTCAGATGCGGCAGGAAGCCCAACGTCGCCATATGGCCCAACAGCAGGCTCAGGCTCAGGCTCATCAAGCCCAGGTCCAAGCTCAGGCTGCCGCGGCCCAGTCACCTCCGAATGCTCAGGTGAACCAAATGCCACAGCCATCGCATGGACATCCCACGCAGAACGGCATGCCCAATGGTGGCATGCCCAATGGCGGCATGCCTGCACAAGCTCCCCATCGGTTCCCCCAGCAAGTTTCGCAGCCGCCCGCATCCTCGCCAGTCATCCGACAGAACACGCCGCAGAATATGTCCAGTCCTATGGTTGGCAACGTGCCCATGTCACAGACCAACTCAGGCATGGGAGCTAGCCCACCTAGACCATCCTCCGTGGTGCAGAACCATGCGCCTATGTCCGCGCCCATGGCTGTCAGCATGTCAGCTCGGGGCAGTCAACAGAGCCATCCCTCGGGCACCCCTCGTATGCCGAACACCACACCCCAGATGCCGCATGGCACTCCGATCAGCAGGCCAATTCAGACGCCCCGCATGACTCAGGCGAGTCCGCCGCCGGGCATGATGGCTCAGGGTTCGCAGATGGGCCAAGCCATGCTCATGGGTAACCAGACCATGGGCCAGCCGATGAATTCGATTTTGGCTGCCCAGGTGGCCCAGCAGCAGCGGCAACGCATCGCTCAACAGCAGCAATTGCAAGCTATGCAGAATGCTGGCATGATGAACGGACAGAATCCCCAGATTCATAACCAGATGCTCCAGCAGCAGTTTCTCCGCCAACAAATGGGCATGAATATGCCGAACAATCACATGATGAGCGCTGCGCAGCAAGCACAACTTGCTCAGCGCTATCAACAGCAGCTCAATAACATGCAGCAGCAGCAGCAGCATCATCAGATGCAAGGCCAAATGCCAGGACAGCACATGGGCGCTCAGAACGTCATGAACAACGCAGCTATGAATCCAAATCAGCTAGCAGCTATGCAACAAATGCAGCAGCAAATGCAACAGCAAATGCAACAGCAGCAACAGCAGCAGCAGCAGCATGGTCAACAAGGTGGTGTTAACAATAACGCGATACAAATGCAAATCCGTCAAAGGCAGAATCAGATCTACCACGGCCACTTCAGACAGTGGGCTGATAACTTTGGTGGCCCGCAGAACGTACCACCGGCTGAACACGAGAAGTTTAAGCAGAATTGCGTTCGTCGGGCGCAGGAGATGGTGCGTAGGGAGCTCCAAATCCGGCAGCAGCAGCAGCAGCAGCAGCAGCAGATGATACAGCAAAATGGGATGCAGAATAATATGAACGGCATGGGAGGAATGATGCAGCAAGGCATGTAGAGCAAGCCGGAGGATCATCTAAACCCGGAAGAATTCATACTTGCAGTCCTCCGTTCAGGAGAGGATAACCTGGTGAAAATCTTATCCGAGGTTCGGAAATTGAATGCTAGGGGTGATATTAGCTGAGAGAAGATGGGTGCCTCTTTTCGGCTGGGGGCCAGAAAACGGCGTTCTGGAAACAAGTGGCGTAAAAAGGACGACATTGATCAGATTTTATCTTCATCAAGCAGACGGCTGGGGATTCCTTGTTTTGCTTTTCTTTTTCTGTTCTTCCTTTTCATATACCCACATTATCGGTTCCAGAAGGCATCGTCAACTTATTATGGTCCTTGTTACCATCATCAATCATCATGGCATTGGAGAAAGGTGGAAGCGTCTTTTATCTTCTTCGGGTAAGGGACGAGTTTTGTAACGCATAGATGATGCCGTTGTACAGTACTGGGCTACGGGATGGTTTGGTTTCTTTTTCCTCTTTTTTACCCTCTCCAAAACAATGATCTGGTTTACAGACCTCTCCGGGTTGTTCACTATTTGCTCTTTGTGGTATAGGACAGTGGGAATCGATTGGCAGCAGAAATCGATCTTGAAGCCCTTATCACGACAATGCGCATACATATAGGGACGTTTAGGAACGGCCAGCAGTAGATACGTGGGAGATGACGATCTCGAGATAATCAAAGTATTTGTATTTTTTGGTATGGCATACAAGACGTAAATACACCTTGGCAAGTGCTAAACCTTGCGAGACTAAGTAATTGATTGCATGGCTTTAAATTCCAACACGCAGCGAATTGGTGTATTTGTGAAATGGATGATTTGTACGTCGATACTGTACACATAAACTAATTGGGTACTAGTATGTGTGTAGCGTTGGCCAATAGGGGCATCACGTGCTGCAGCAATAAGCACAAAGACGGGAACTCTCTAGAAGGTTAGGTAGCTTGGATTAGATAATCACTGCCTTGGTTACCCCCTGCACGCTATGACGACGAGCTACGGATGTTACCGCGCTTCTCATCACCAGCCAGAAGCACATGAACTCTACCTTCCTGACAGCCTAAACCCATCCATCTCCTTTTTCCTCAAGGTCCATCCGATCCGTCGAGGCGACCGGATATTTCCAATTCTCCGTCACTCTCTTGTTCGTATTTTACTGTCAACTTGGCTGCCGGAATCTCATGGTTTGAAGGCCTCCCTCGAGAACCCCGACACGCCCCGGTCGTCCGTCTGTCGCCTACATTTATCGATTACCGACCGCGAAGCCAAAAGTCCTACTCGCATCCCAAAGCTTCGCGTCAACCGGTCTACCCGATCGCACCCACACCCACGCTTCCCACCCATACATACACAACTCTGTCCGTAATGAAACTCCCCACGATACGGGCGGCAGATGCCGCTCTGCTCCTGTCTCTATTATTGTCGCCCCTGCCAGCAGCCGCCATGTTCCGGTGCAACCACATCGTAGCCGACAGGCGACAGTTCAACCTGGAGCCGCTGGGTGGCCCCCATTCCATCGTCATGAGTCTGGTGGAGGGCGATGTCGCCCACAACACAACCTATACCGTCGACATCTGCCGCCCGCTGAAAAAGAAGGGCGATGTGCCTGCGAGGGAACAATGCAAAAATGGATCTCGAGGTAGGTAAAGGTGAAAGCATGCCAAGAACAAGGAATACAAGCTTGCTCACACAGATCGCTTACAAATTACGTAACTCAGTATGTGCCATAAAACGTCAGATCAGTCTCGGCGAGGAAGGCGGAGACACATTGCTCAAGGCGATTCCCATCGCCGGCGATCTGGAGATTCACGGAGGCGGCGCCCTGGACCCCGAGGTGACACGACTGAGCATTGCCGACCCGGACTCGGGAAGGAAGGGCCTGCGGGTCGTGATGCAGGGCGGCTACGATATAACCGACAGCCACGTGAAGCGAAAGCAGCGAGCTATCATCGATTTCGTGTGCGACAAGAACCGAAACGGCACCGAGGCTGAATACGACCCGGAGGATAAGTACGAGCATAGTGATGACCCGCTAGCGGCACGCACCACCGATCCCCTGGCATTCGCAGCAGCGGAGGACGGGGGCGACAATGGTAGCGACGAGGACACTCCCGCCAAAGAAGTTCAGCTTGGCATTGAGAATGATCCTAGCCTGGTGTTCGACAGCTACGGGGCGCTGGAGGGCCAAGACAACATAGATGTTCTGCACCTGACATGGTCTTCCAAGTACGTGTGCGATAGCACGGAAGATGATGGGTCAGATGGTTCGGATGGTTCGGACGGCTCGGACGGGGGAAAGGGGTCGAGCGCACACTGGGGTTTCTTCACCTGGCTGGTCATTATGTGAGTGGGCATTCATTGTCCGTTATGGTCGTAACAAGCTGACTAGTATCCGCAGCGTCTTCCTCGGCACTGCTACTTACCTCATCTTCGGTTCCTGGCTAAACTATAACCGGTACGGAGCCAGGGGCTGGGACCTCCTACCCCACGGCGACACCATCCGTGACATTCCCTACCTGCTGAAGGACTGGACAAGGAGGGTTCTGAACACGGTACAAGGGAGTGGGAGTCGTGGGGGTTATAGTGCTGTCTGATTCTTACGGAAGAAGAAAGGTAAAGAGAGGAGAGACGGAGAGGGGAAGAGATACAGAGAGAATGAATGAAGGACATTGTTAACTTTTTTTTTTTTTTTAACCTGGAAGTTCGTCAGGAAATTATACACCCCGTGAAGTTTCATGCCCATACACATACACATGCACATAAGGAGTGATATGGCAACCAACCCCCCCCCCCTTTCCCTCCTGCCGCCTTGGCAGAATCATATATATCAGTGGGCTCGGTTCCGAACCGGGCATCATATCGCATTATTCATACTTACTTACCTCTTACCTACCTAGGTAGGTATATCATCAGCGGAGAAGTTCGACGGTAACCAAAGGGGAGAGAGAGACTGTTCTTATCTATAGCTCGCGTCTAATTTTCCCTCGGGGAGGGTTTTTTTTTTCTCATCTTGCTGTCTCCTTTTATATTTATGCTCATTCCTTCTTACCAGTTTAACAAGATGATGTGGTTCATTGGCTGGCTTATATATCACCGTCCTCTCCCTCCGTAGCCCGAGCCATCTTTTGAACTACTGCTCGACTCGCTACCACGGCTAAAAACTACGATAAAACTCACACCTTTTTTTTCTTCTTTGCAGCAATTTCCTTTGCTGACTTCCGCCATGTCCTGTTCAAATAATGGGTGTGGCTGAAGGATGTCTGGTCCGTCCCACACCCAGTTCTTGAAATGGGAGAATGTCATGGAGGAGATAGTACAGCAGGTCTTTGTTCACCTTGCTTGATGCATTGAACGATCCCGTTGTCATCTGGCTCCTAGGAATGACTATCGTCACTGGCAGCTCTTGACACTCGATTCTCGAGATTGACAGTCTCAGGGATCAGACGCAGGAGGAAGCGGCGATCTCGGGGATGTTATCGTTGTTATCCCTAAGTGCTATTTCCCCATAGCGGTGCGACTTTCCCCGGCAGGTTTGCTACTACTAGCAAGCACGAGACGGGGTTATCCCGAGTACTACAGGCGGCTTGAGGGGTCTGTATGTATACGCAATTCTACTCAAAAGCACACAGCCTAAGAATTCTGAAAAGGGGGGGGGGGGGGGGGCTTCAGGGGATGGGGACCAAGGAAACAACTCACTGATAGGGCCAAGTGATAAGTCGATCCGATGAGCGCAAAGCGAGTAGGTATTTCCGGCCTTGAAATTGCCGCTTCTGCTGAGATCACGGATGACGGGAGCTCTCTTGCTGTGCTATAAAGCAGAACCGCACCCGTCGAGCTATTAATCGAGTTCGTTGGTGTATTTAAAGACCTTTTTTTTTTTTCGAAGTGCTAGATTGACGAATACTGAGTTTTCAACTCACAGCATTCTACAGAATATCGATACTACCCCTATTCCTTTGCTGGAACCAGCTTACTAGCCATGTGTTTTTCCAATGACTACCCTTTGCGCGGCCACCGTGCTGGCTCTTTTACCTCAGATTCTGCTGGCAATAATCCCCTTCAGCTGCTGCGGCCCTGAAAGGCTTCCTGAATCGATACGGGGCTGCCAGGCCCCGTCGACCACGCCATCATGAAAGACGTGCTGGTCGGGACGTACGGCAATACGATCCACACGTGGCGCTACACCAGCAGAACTCGCCGCATCCGAATCGGCATCCCCGAGCTCGTCATGGGGTAACACGGGCGAGGATCAGATCACTCCCGACTTTGTCGCGCGCCACGACGAGCTCTCCTCTGGGGTCAACATCAGCGCCGATAGCTGGAAGTATGGGTTCGTCCTGTCACAGGGGGTTTGTCAACGAGACTACGGGGCTGGAGCTCCCCTCCTAAGAAATAAGTTGTTCTTCAATTGGCACGCTAGGAACGGCGAATGTTGTCTGAGAGGGTGTCTTGACCCATCGTGAAAGTCGGCGTGATCGCGTTTTTCTAGCTTCGGGGAACGGGCACTAGCATGGCATATAATGACAATTCTTGAACATATGGAGAGGGTGGTGGCAGTTATCTCCATACCTATGGTCTCTCTTCGTGGACCGACTTCACTTCAGTCGGCGGCCTACCTAAAACCATAAGAAGCATTGGCTTGTGTACGCATTACTCATAGAGTATTAGCTAATTATAAGCGATATATAGCCCCCGGATTATGACTCCTTAAGGGACGTAAAAGAGCCGAAAAGATTGTCCCCGAGATCTACGACCCGAGGGTGGAGTCGACAAAACCGGAGCCCCTATTCTGTAGGATTGACAGCTCCTTATTATACGTCATCTAGTAGTATGTATAATGTAAAGAATCTGATTATAGTGTTTCGAAAATTTGATAACATAATATCAAGTAAATGCTCTTTGGTACGTTGCTCATTATTCCAGTCCTGAGTGACGGACAAGTTGATATTTGCTGCTTTTTCTCCGTATGTTCTATAGATCTTGGTGTTTCTCTGGGCGCTTACGGTCTACGCAGAAAACATCGCCGTACGAGACTTAATATGGCAAACGGTAACACCCCACAGCGCCCTTCCGCAAATTAAAGTCGCTCCCGATGCAAGCTCATCCCGCCGATTATCGTCGGATATAAAATCCACTTAGAGTATCCATCAGGCAAAGCTCCTGCCGCTCTCGCTTTATGCTCCCCCCATTTTTCTTCCCTCCTGAGCTATGACTCATAAGCGAGCATTCGTATGTCCAGTGCCTAAGATGAATTCATAATATATCGATGTTGTCATGCCATCGGAGCTTTATTTCACCCACTAGCGGTTCGATAGACCGCGGAGATGCAATATTCTCGGCAGATCTACGACGAGAATGCCTTCTGCCAGCAGACAAACGCCCCTAATCCCGCGGTATATCTACCAAATAAAATTGCGGCCTCTTGCCTGTTTTTTAAGAGTTTTCCAGCATTCAGATTCAGCCCTCTCCCTCTTGAAGCCCGCAGACTCCTTATAATTAGTCTCCGTATTCAGGCTACCTACCATGGCTACTGAATCTAAGTTCCTCGACGAAGCTCTGGCCTCGGTGCAGGCCGCACCCGAAACAATCGAACTCCTCCGGGATCTACATGAACAAGCCCTAGCAGAGGATGCTTATCTCAGCACCGACGGTCAGCCGGCCTCAACGGCTTTGGATAGATTCGTGGCGTTAGAACCCGACAAGTGCGCCCTAGTATACCTCCTTCTTCGAGCCAGCGGCGCCCGGTTCGTGGTCGAGGCCGGAACCTCTTTTGGTGTCAGTACGATCTACCTTGCCCTGGCCGTGAGACAAAATGCCATGGCCCAGAAGACTGCTGCTGCCGGCCGGGTCATCGCGACGGAAATCGAACCAACGAAGGCCGATAGAGCCCGGCAGCATTGGAAGAGCGCCGGCGATGAACTCGAGAAGTGGATTGAACTGAGGGAAGGTGACTTACGAGAAACACTCAAGACCGACCTCCCGGAGGAAGTCGACTTTCTCCTGCTAGATAGTAAGTGTTGTTCCCGTATGAGGTGCATTATCCCAAGTTCCCCTAGAACAAGAGAGTCTAGGTTAGGTCGTCGATTACCTAGGCTAACGTAGGAGCGCACGCAAGTATGGGCTCCTCTTGCCCTGCCGGCGCTACGCCTTGTGCAGCCCTCTTTGAGAGTCGGCGCGACGGTCGTCGTGGACAATATTACTGCTGCACACGACGGATATACAGAGTTGCTAGCATATCTCGGAGATCCTGGGAACGGCTTCAAGAGCACGGTAGCTCCGTATTCTGGGGGGTTGAAGATTGCTGTCTACGTTGGCCAAAATTAAGGCTCTTGACCATGTTGGAATTGAGAATTAGGATTGGAGAAATATCCTGTGTAGTTTCACTCTGATATAAATCGGCAATCAGGACAGTTTTGACACCGGACTACTTTCAGTCTTTGACTAGAGATAGCCTTTTGTATGTTTGTAAAGGCTCTGGAAAATCCGACATGGGTAACTTAATGCTCAGTGAGAGTTTGGAATATCACCCCCCCCCCTATTAAGGATCAGTTTGGACTTCCAACCCTTTCCTGTATCACACATGTTAATCAGCCTCAGTTCCCGTTCTGGTAAAGGGAGCCAGGGTTAATATATATAAGTCCCCAAAAGCTTTTTACAGTAATACTTTCTAAATGCTGCCATTTATCCTAGACCCGAACGCATGTAACTCTTAGTGACAAACCAACAGCCTCAGTACAGATATTAACAGGCCAGAATTTATGATATATTATGATAAGAAACCACTAGTCTCGGAGAACGGAATGTGGAAAGTTGTACCGAAATGCCATCATTTCGAGTGACAGTTATTAACGTTAATGCCGGCTAGAAAACCTTTCAATTTTCTCGGATCTTTCTTATAATTATAAAATTTACACCATCTATATAGGATAATACTCTACGTCATGATTTCCATCTGCTCCTATCAGTCTACTGTACTTGTAATCCACTTAGAATACCGAGCACACACCAATTTTTGAAGTTAAGCATTCCTAGCCCCCCCTCTTTGTCTAGGTATACGCGAATAATTTAATATACATGGTTTCTTTTTCTTCATTCGGTTTTCTTTCCGTTTCATCTTTCACGAATGCTTCCACACGCCCCGGAACGCGTGGGACACCAACCCGACGCGGTCCCCGTTGGCCGGCTTCGGCGACCCGGGCGGCAGCGAGGCCGCGAACGTCCCGTCGGGCAGGACCATGATATCGCCGTAGTAGCGCGGCTCCGCGATGCCCGAGAGGTTCGCGTGCCGGAACGACTCGGGCGACTCGACCGCCGCCCGGATCCCCTCCATCACGCACTCGGTCCAGCCGATCGGCCCCGTCGCATTGTATACGGCGTTCTCGCCCGGGCGGACGGCACCTCCGCTGTCTCCGTTATTACGACTACCGCCCACGACGCCGAGGCCCCGTAGCCCCGCCAGCGCGCGCTCGATCATGCACGCCATGACGGGGTGGCCCGCCGCCGAGGCGATCGTCCACTGGCTGAATTGTATGGGGTACATCTCGGTGGGGCCGAGAACGGGGCTGTCGTACTCGACGGCGACGACGAGACGCACCGAGTCCCGCCGCTCGGCCGGGACCCACTCGTCCAGCGGTGCTAGCGGGCGCGTGTCCAGGTCGCTGTACACGCCGCCGCGCACGAACAGCAGCAGGTATCGCAGGAAGTCGGACTTGAGCGCCAGGTTCTTGTGGCTATTATTTCTGCCGTCGCTGCTGTTGCCGAGCGCGTGGTACGCCTCCACAATGTCCCGCCGGTCCTCGCCGAAGTGGGCCTCGACGAAAGAGGATCCCCCGGCGTCACCTATAAGAGTGTATGTCCAGTCGGGCGCCATAGGCAGCCAGGTGGGTATGTCCTGGAACGTGTCCGCGGGCGGGGTGGAAGCCGGCGGCGAGAAAAATATCTGCCATATCTGCTTTGTTATATAGGGCGCAGTCGCCGTAGGACGGCCGTACCGGTCGTTGTAAAGTTTGCTGATAGGGGAGGAGGAGGAGGAGGTACTGAACGTCTGCGGGCTGAGGACAGAGGAGGATATGGCAGATCTCGTCCAGGAAGAGGTGTCTCTGTGGAGAAAACGGAGAGTTATCAGAAAGAGGATGATGGAGATGAGGGCTACGAGTGGCCCGCGAGATAGTATACCGACCATGGCGGTAGTTTCCACTATCATATATTACAGTGGTAGTCGCTATGATCCAGAAGTTTCATCGCTTACTTGGTCCGAGGAGGAATGTATATTGGAAGTAGGGAAATTTTTAGGTAGACAACGCAGGAAACAATGCAAGACATAATACAGAAAGCGAGAGAACGGCAGAAAAGAAAGAACGAAGTAAAAGGAGAGCTAACGTATCAATTCATAGAGACAGACCCGGGGCTATGGACCAACTTCTAACTAATGTATGGTTGGCGCTTCGAGCACAATTGAAGGAGTACACGAAAGCCGGCTGAACCACCACGCCACAAATCTTCATCGTTATCTGCGTCGTCGACATTAACAGGATCAATAAATAGGTATAGCTAAGTTGTAAGCTTTTTAGCGTGCGGCACATTAGTTGGTATACATGCGTGCCCCGTAGCCCCAGCGTATGTTAACGCATATTCTCATACTAAAAATAACCGTAAAGAGGGTAAAGCCATGCTTATCTGTCTGCGCCGCATACCTTTTTACCTTGCCTCACCTTTGCGTTACCCCCCTTTTCTCCACATTCTTAATATGTATAGTACTTACATAGTGTAGATGTTTGGTTCCGCCATCCTTATTATTATCTCGATCCCAAGGTTAATAATACATCTGAAACTTGATTCCTTCAATCCCCGCCTAGGGTACCTTTTTTTTCTTTCTCGCGGTAATGGGAACTTCCCTGCTAGAGAAATGAATTAGGAGGAGAGAAAAGAGGAGGGTGATGGTATTACAGTCTTTCTCACCGGGGGTGATTAGTCGACTGTCAGACGTATAAATTAAGTCAAGGACGATTTACTTCCTCCTGTAATAATAGCAAACATCCCCCCACTCATGCTGAATCCTATACCATTGGCCACGACGAAGCCGAGCCGTATGCTGTACTACACACTGGGTTAGTGGCAGGTTTCATTGGATTCCCTAACTTGCTGCTTGTTATCCCCTGTCTGTGGGACTGCGTGCTGTATATCAATCCTTGAACACCCCTTACATAGTACGTAGAGGTTGGGGGCGGAGGGGAGGCTAGCGCACGTGTTTATTACCTTTCAAGTGGGATCTCTCAATTGACCATTTCCTGACTCTTCGGTTTGTTAAAGTCTCTACGGAGTGCCAGTTTGAAGCGTGAAGCAAAAGCAACTAGGCTTGTATGTCGGTATGCACCTGTTGCATAAGAGTACTGAGTACTAACTTAAGTATATGTGTGGCTAGTCGACATTTAGCTTGAAAATGAGTGTTTGTGACCATTCCTTAGACGCGAACTGAGGACTTTAGACGTGCTACGCCGTAACATCACAGTTCAGCTGTCACAGCCATTGCAGTTGCTGTGGTGGAGCTATTCGGTAAATGCATTGCCATGGCTTAGTTTCGGTACTTAAGAAATGTATGTAGCTCGCTAGCAGTGTGAGGAAGCTTTCTTTCCTCACGCAATTCTTTTAATATATTTAAGTGACTCGCATGTGGGGGTAGCTCCTTAAACGCTATAGAATAATAATTATAGTCGTATTGTGTTTGGTAATTATAGTATTGCAGGTATGCTTGTTATTTTAATAAAGAGGGGTTGTAACTAGCTTGCACAAAGCATAGTGGTTTTCTTGACCCAAAAATCGTTTTTTTCTATTTCAGCTATATGGTTAACCGGAACCGGAGCACTAATCTCCATACTCGCACTTCCACTCACAATCATTACACAAATAAATACAGAAGTCAACTACCATTACTATGGCAAGTGGCCCAATCTCCCCACAGTGGATCCATGCCCCCCTTCACACACTAGAGTGCCATGGCACCAGTCCAGGTATATTTCCGATAGCCTGAAAGGCGCCGACTCACTTGACTGACCTATCCTCTGGCCAGATGTGAAGATCCTCTTTAATATAGGCACTCAGCGCTGAGTTGAACTACATCCAGATGGTACGGTCTGGAAAGTCGACGATAAGGCCTGGCCCGGTGAGGTTGCAGCCATGAAGGTGGCAACAGAAGCACCAGGCTTTCAGGTACCTCGCCTTCTAGGTACTAAGATTATTAATGTCCACGAATCACCCAAGGAGTGCATAATGATGAGTCATATCCCTGGACGGCCGTTGTCCGAGGTATGGCCTGAATTAAACATCACCGAAAAACATAGGATGGCACAACGGCTGCGCGACGTACTCCGAGCTATTCGTGCTGTGCCTCAGCCGCCAAAGGAAGCTGGGCAGATTATGTCCTGTGACGGGGGGCCCATCCGCCTCTTTGTGCCGATGACCATCGGGAGCATACAGGGCGGTCCCTTTAACGACGAGGGTGCTCTCAACAACTGGCTTGTCTCACGGCTGAAACGTGCACCGCTAGCTATGCGTACTGCGTTCGAAGAGACACTTAATACGAAGACACACAGCATCGTATTTACGCATGGAGATTTGAACTTGAGCAATATCATAGTTAATGACGAGGACAAGAGTTTGGTTGTACTTGATTGGGGCTATGCTGGATGGCTTCCGGAGTGGGTTGAATATGCTCGGTTCCTCACATTCAATCATCGGGAAACTGACATTGCAAACTATGCTGGCGAGATATTTGAAAAGCCATACTCTAGCGAAGTGGTGAACTGGATGGCTTTAGGCTATTATCTCCTTTGACAGATAGATAGCTTTAAGAAACCGCCCTTTATTACGGCCTGGCTGTTAAAGATATGTACCTAATTTTATTCAAAAATAGTATGTACTTTTATAAGCTTAATCAAGCTATATAGGTAATTTCTCTTATATACCTAGGTAGTTTATATGCTTCCAATTTGATTGTCATTTACCCTGGCTCGACACTTGGGTACTACAATATACTTATAACATGTAGGTTAAGCACTTACCGGCACTATATATAATCATTCGCAGACTCAAAATTAGGATTAACTAGTCTTAGCAGTACGTATATAATTATAAGCATCCATGCGTATCCGACGAGCATAATGTCTATCTTCCAGCTGCTAGCTAGCATGGCTAGAATAATATCCTTTCTGAAAGTTTCTGTAAATTGAAATCCAATCGAAGAAATCCTATCACTCGTCTCCGGAACCCCCCGGAGCCGTAGATCGGAGGAGTGTACTGAGCCAACCATAAAGATGGTGAGGATATTCGACATCTCACAACTCGCAGCTTCGTGATCTCATCATGAATCGCCTATCAGACTCGACTTATCTTCAATAAATCGCTATCAGCAATATTTTGCCGATAGGTAACTAGAGAAGCCACTACGCAGCCTTGATCCTCGCCGCCGCCGCCATCCAGTCCAGCACGGTGAACACGGCATCCAAGACGGTGATCCTATCGAAGCCCTTGCCCATGATCCACCGGTCGCTCGGCCGGCTCAGCACGAAGTTAAGGAGCGCCTGCGAGAAGTTGGCTATGCCGAGGACGACCAGCGCTGTCACGTCCAGCGAGACGTCGTCGCCGCCTCCGCCGAGGACCCGCGACGGCCGCGCCAGCGCGTACACCCGCAGCGCGGCGAGTACCGCCAGCGAGCTGTTCATCCCGCCTAGGTACGCCATGATGTCGTGGTGCCAGGCGTCGCCCGAGGGCGACTGCCGGATCGCCGCGTCGCGCGATCTGCTGCGCGTCGAGATCTTGCGCATCATGTACGGCTGGCGGAAGCCGAAGTGGACGAGCGCGCTGGTGAACCAGAGCTTTTATAACGGCGATGGAGTTAGCCGCAATTATTTACTCGCATTATTTATCCCTGGGGAGTGAGTGAATTGTCGACTTACCGCATTTCCGGCGTAGAGGGCCTGAGTGAGGCCGGGGCTAGTAAGCGCGGGGGGCATTGTCAGATATGTCTGCCGAAGCTATGGGTTGATAAGGGGATGGGTGTCTGGTCTGTCACTGAGAAATAGTGAGATTTCCCCATATGAAGCTTACCACCTCCTTTAATATATTTCTGAACCTTACTCCGATCCTCCCGGAGCCGAGGTGCAGTCTCACCTTGCTCCACTTGCAGCCCGGTCTCCTCGGCTTGCATATCGCTGAATTCCTTAAGCAGTTATTACAGGACAGAAGCTAAGCAACCTGGACGTCACGTCACGTTGTTAGTTGTAAGTCTAGTTGAATCCTTCGGTCACAAGGTGCCCACGGCTACCGACACGCAGAAGTCACAATTTTGTAGCTTAACACAGCTCAACACATGCTCGACGTCTACGAAACTGCTGACGTGAGCTTGAGTCGCCGTGTCGTGAAGAAAGGAGGTGTAGCGTATAGATGGAGAGGGGTTGTCTTTCTAATCGAAGCCTATCCTCAGAACTGCACAACACGGGTCGATCGAGTGTATCAAATGCAGTAGCCAGAGCTCTTCAAATGAAAAATTCGAGATTGTCGCACCTAACCCTTCGACTAAGATTTAGTCTCAGCACCCTCCCCCCTTTTCATGATATGACTATTTCCCCCTCCTAGGAGCGTCTCCGTGCCCCAATGTATCCTGTACCTTTCCACCAATCGATCCAGTATCGGTAAATTGTCGCCCAACGGCCCCCTCCTTTGAAAATGGACCTCCTACGGTGTCAGCGGTGCCTCCTATATGCCCTTCCGCCTAACATGTCTCATCAGCACCCATATATAGTGGCCGTATTGAACTTGTGAAGCAATATTCATAGGGCCAACATACCGAAAATTGATGGCCAACAGTGCCCTAGCTATCAAAAGCTGACGTCCTAGGAGTCGTCCTAGGGTTCGATCCAAATTCACCCAGCTTTCTCTCCCCACCCTTTGCACTGGGGCCTTGATACTTATCAGGCGATGGGAGCACGCCGTGCTAGTAGTTTCTCTCGGACCCCTTGTCAAGCCCAAGCTTCTCCTTTATACTACTGCCAATTCTCGAGTCACTGCCGCTTCTCGTCCTCCTTTGTTGGCCTATGCTTCCAGGGTCGCTACCGCCCGTCGAAGACTTAAAGGCCCCCGGCACAATAGGGGTGCTGTGCCCAGGGCTCATGAAATCTAGCATGCTACCATGCTCGTGGTGGCTCACCTCGACGTCGTCCCGGCGACTATCCCCTGGCTTTAGAGAATCGAGGGTCGTGCTACTGTGGCTTTCCTTGTTCGAATGTTCCTTATGACCTAGTGGCATCATTGATTGTAAAAGGCCGCTTTCGTCGCTTTTTGCACCGCGTTGTCCTTCTCCCTCGCCCGAGTCGGGCTTTGAGGCATTCAGGAATTCACCACGCTTACGATGCTTCTGGTTCTCGTCGTCGTCTCGAATACCGGGCTTTAATGCCTCCATGATACCTCCATGTTTACCCTCTTGTGTAGTGTCTTCATGAGCCGCTCTTCTCTTCACATCCCCTGGTTTCAAGGCCTCCTTGACCGAGGCGAGGAACGATTTGTCTTGACTTTCGGAGTTTTTCTTTTGAGACCCCTAGCATGTGGCATTATAAGCTTAGCTCCCTAGACTCTTAAATATTCGGCAAGTAGACATACGTATCCGGTCTCTGATTCCCTAGCATCTCGATCGAAGTTCTCTGCTAGGTCCACGCTTTGTTGTGCAGCTGAAGCACCAGACATGCCATATAATTGGCGTCCACCTGTACCGCCTACCGACATAATGAATATGGTTTTAGTACCTCTTGAACAAAATGATGTGAATTGGTTGCTCCGTTGAAGATTATTCGAGTTGGGGCCTTCCATCTTATAAGACAGATGCTCTCACAACCTCGGTAGGGGTTCCCCATATTGTAACATACTTCTATAGCGTCACTATGATGACTGCAAGAACCTTCATGGATGATAAGATCATAATATCCACTAAACTTTGGATGCCATTTAAGTTATGAATTCACTTATAAGAGTATGGACTGCCATAATTCGCCGGGGAAACACCGCATTCACTTCTATGGAAAATGACTCGAACTTATTGATCGAGATGTGTCTTGTAGAAGTTTAAAATATCAGAAGTGGAGGTGCAGAGCTACTATTACTGTGTTAGTAAGTAAGTAAGTGTTCTGTTATACCAAACCTTCTCAGTGGCGTTGCGACGGTACACATCGTTTGCCACATGTAATCTTCGAAAGTCACATAGCGTGCCTTGCAGATTGTGACTGAGACTTCACGATTATACTACGCATTTACTCCAATAAATCGTTCTCTAGGGATACGAGGAAGAAATATGGAAATAGCCGCAATTCAGCGCGTAATCGGCATTACAGTCTCCGCTTCATAGTCCTAGGAACAAACCATAAAATAGAAACCCTGACATAATTTTTTGCCCTAGATTATATTCGGCAATTATCTATTTCGTTTTCATACACTTCCTATTTCTGAAACTTGTTCTACTCGTAATATCAACATATCTTTACAAGTTTAGGTACCATGGACGTAGGTTAGGTTTTCGGATGTACTTAGGCCGATCACTAACTATCCAAGTCAATGTCCAAGTACAAACGTGCAACGACGATAAACAAAATTACGACATTTCTCCTGAAGAGGTTGGATATACTATGATATAATTTCCGCTTTTGATATATTTTTCTAGGCATTTTATGGTAAGGAGATATTACGAGCTAGAGACTAGGGAGTATATGAAATAAGGTGTAAATAAGCTTGCCCCTTTACCTATTTAAGGTGGGCGAGAAGCTCTTTATATATATATAAGTATCACGTAGGGCCGACAAGTTAGGTACAACCAGCGTATTCCTATGGGTAGGGTGCAGAACAAGACATACACTTAGTCTCCTCAAGACTCTAAGCTGAGGGAAGAAGTCCTTTATGCGTGAACTAACTTGTTTGGGGGCTGCAGGTGGTCCCAAGCGCAAATTGCAACAACCTTACAGCGAACCCCTGCAAGATGAATACTTTTATTCTCCCCGTTTCATAAATTATATAGAGCTTCCCACTGATAAGCTGATTATGTGTGCATTTGTAGCCCGCGACCACAGCCCAGACGGCCTGGGCGGCGAAGCAGGTATCAACCCTCAGGAGGAGCACCTCGTCTTCAATGGCAAGCCTGTCTCTGTCAAGGAGCTTGAAGAGAAACTCAATATTATACAGGGAAAGGGCTAGTTCCTCGGGGGAGGGGCGATAGGACTTGTAGAACGTCTTAACTCGGGAGACGTTATCAAGTCTCCTTGGACGGGCCGTCCAACAGCATCAGACTGCAGGCAAGAGATGGCGATCGAGGGCGCAGATATACGAGAGACTTGGAACACATCCCCAACTGGTCCAACTCAGGCATTGGGATCCCGTCGACCACGCATTGACGCTGGAATACATGCCTCACGGCAATCTCAAGGAATCTATTAAGAAGTATGGACAAAAGATATCGCCAGACCAGAGGCGACAGTGGGTCATGGAGGCCACTGAGGGTGTTGAGCTTCTACACTCCCACGGTGTCATTCAGGGCGATGTCGGGCTGCACAATTTTCTGTTGGATGTCGATCTTAGTCTCAAGATCTATGACTTCGGCGGGTCTTCATTGGATGGCTCGCGAGCTACCGTCGCTCCGGGAGTGAAATACAGGCTGCCGAGCCTGGTTGGGAAACACATCCAGCCGGCGACGATCAAAGAGGACCTTTTCGCTTTGGGCTCAACAATTTACTTCATCGCCACCGGGCATGAGCCGTATAACAAGCTGACTGACGAAGACCAGGTGAAGAAACTCTATAAGGCTGGGGTCTTTCCGGAACTAGGCAGCGTGCCCTGCCCTTCGCAGAAATTATTGCACTATGCTGGAAACAGGAAGCCGAATCGGCCAAGACGATCATCGAACTTATCAGGCACTCATCAACCAAAGTTATCCCAGACACACAGTAGAAAAGAAAATAATAAAATATCACGTGCTTTTCTTTCTGTCTTAAATACCTCTCATACCCCTATGACAGATCTCTTATTTTCTTGCATAATGCCACCACGCTTACGGCATAACCATACATATAGGCAAGCAGCGAAATCCAGCTCAAGCAATGTCAATCAATACGAGGCCTGTTTGATCCAATACCTGTCTCCTCCTTCCCTTGACGGGGGAAGGGAGAGGAGGAGGTGTTTACTCGTGCTCTATATGATCAACGTGTTACCTCCTTCTGCAATATTGCGACTAGTATTAAAAGTACCGGGTGGCACGATCGTACTTTTTAAATAGCATCTCGGCGGCCATGGCATTAAACATGATAGTTACGAGTACCCAGAAGATAGGACTCTTTTAGAACCATGTAATATGGAAGGATATAATCAACAATGTAGCCTCGCTGTATTATTATAAATTACTACTGGGCATAAGTTGTTATTGTATTCTATTATAATAAACGATGAGAATTTAATATTGAAAGCCAATCAAAGATGCAATCCTTCGAGAACATCCTGTAAGCACCCGTTATCCCTTTCCCTTCCTACCCACGGGGAGGGGAAACTGCTCTTTGACACCTCTCGCTAATAAGTGCAATTCTCTCAAAGACACCCCAAGAAGCAGACCGCAGGAAGCCCCGAGGCCCGTAACCACCCTTTGAACAACGCCCATCCCCAACCCTCAACATGCCGCTCGCACGCCGGCCGAAGTCGCGTAGCTCCAGGATGCCGCCGAAGCGGCGAACACCTTTCCCGGAACTAACGTGACCTGCTCTATTCCGAGGGCGACGCAGAGCGAGAACGGGAATAGCTTTCCTGGGACCGACTAGGAGTCTTAGTGGTGACTTAATATCGTCCGGAGAAGGGAAAGAGAGGACTTGATGGGGGTAACTCTCAAAGGGCAGCATTTCGTACGTGCAATGGTACAAGGGGGATATGTATAAAGGGGCGGTTTTGAGGCACTAGGAGGACAAATGTTTTGAGACGGGTTCTGAGAGTAGTATGAATATGAACTACGTATAGTTACTCCCGTAATATATGTGTACTGCCTTGTAAGCCCTTGGGGGATACGAGGTCATTATCCCCAATACTTACATGATACTCCAGCCCGCTGCCAGAATAATTTCCCATACTAATACCGACCGCGCCCGGCTCATAAAGTGAATTAAATAAGTCTGTCCGGCCGGCTAGTTGATCAAACACTCCATATCGACGCCTTCTTCGCCTTCAGCTTCAGCAGATCTAGCTGGCTGATCGCATTCCGATCCGCGCCCCATTTAAGGAGCAGTCCGACGATCGCCCTGTACCGCCGCGCCGTCTCCCGCTCGCTTCTCGGGGCGTTAGTCGACCCGGGATCCTCTTCGGTCAGGATGTCCCTATCGAACTCGAACTCGAACTTAGCCGTCCCGCCTCCACCATCACCATCACCAGTAGCGCTAGCACCACCCGCCGCTACCTTAAGCCCGGCGACCTTCTCAACAAAAGCATCCGACACCTCTTTCGGGCTCCGCGTCAGCGCCTCGAGCAACACGGACCTGCCCCCGCCCCCGCCGTTATTCGCGTCCGCGCCGTTCCGCAGGAACACGTTCACCGCCCGCGCGTCCCCCCGCCGCGCCGCGCGCAGCAGCAGGGTCTCGCCGCCGTCGGCGGCGGCGTCGGCGAGCTGCAGGTCCGCGCCCCGGCGGCACAGGAGCTCGGCGACGTCCCGGCGGCCCTCGTGGTAGTGGTGCATCACGGGCGTCCAGCCCAGCGCGTCCTTCCACTCGAGGTCCGCGCCGCCGTCGTCGACGAGCGCGCGGGCCGCGGCCGCGTCGCGCGCGTGGAAGAGCGCCGTGCGCCCGGAGGGGCCGAGCCTGCCGGCCGAGACGGAGCCCAAGGAGAGCAGGAGCGAGAGGATCTCCGCGTGGCCGCGCGAGGCCGCGCGGAAGAGGGGCGGCCGGCCCTGGTCGTCTTTCAGCTCGGGGTCGACGTCTTTCGCCGCGAGCAGGGCCTCGACGATCTGTGCGCGCCGTCTTTGGTCCTCTTCCCGCCCTTGCGGTTTTGCGGACGACGGCGTTGTGGGTTCGGTTTCGTCTCCGCCGACCGCGAGGGCGAGCGCCGTCGCGCCGTCCTCGTCCCTCGCGTTGGCGTCGATGTTGGGCGTGCCGAGGAGCAGCGAGACTACCTCGCAATGCTGGTTCTGCACCGCTAGCGCCAACGGCGTTCGGCCCTTGCTGTCCTTAGAGTTCGGGTCCACGTCCGGCTCTTGGAGCAGGCGGGAGGCTATCTCGGCACGGCCTAGTTCCGCTGCCAGGGACAACGGAGTCTGCCCCTCGTCGTCGTCTATGTCCCCCTCGACCCGCGGATCGTTAAGCAATAGTGTCGCGATGTCCTTGTAGTCGTGTATTACCGCTAAGTGTAGCGCCGTCCTACCGTCACCGTCGGTAAAGTTCACGTGTAGGTCCTCGACCGCCAAGAGGGCCTCCACTATCTCCGCGAACCCCGATTTCACGGCTATCGTCAGCCCGTTCGATTTCCCGTCGGGCGCCTCCACATTGGGCTGAATCCGCGGGTCGGCAAGCAGGAGCCTGACGATGTTGGCGCGGCCGAGCGCGATGGCCTGGCCCAGAGAGCCGGTCCCTTGGGTGCCGACGTCCACGTGACGCAGGAGCACCTTGACGACCTCCTCTTGGTCGAACGTCGTCGCGTAGATTAGCGCTGACAGCCCCTTGTGCGATGTCTCGGCTGTAATCTGCCATTCTTCCAGCATCATCTGGACCGTGCCGCTGTGGCCCCGTCGCGCGGCCACCATCATTGGTGTCATGCCCTCGAAGTCTTCCTGTTCGGCGTTTAGTCCGTTCTTCAGAAGCCTCCTGACAATGACGTCGTGGCCGATGAAGGCGGCCCAGTGCAGTGCAACCGGCTGCCGTCCAGCATCGGACTCGAAGTCCCAATCCACGAAGTAATAGTCGCTCTCCTCGAACTGGGCGTAGCGCGCGATCACCGCGGCTTGATAGGCGGGCGTAGCGGCCCCCGCGGCCTCAAGGAAGTTAAGTATTGTTATTTCCTGGGAGCTATTGCTCCTGTCGATGTGCTCGTGCCAGAACTCGCTCGCGTAGCTGAACAGCGGCCAGTCGCGGAGCCTCTGGAGATGGTCGCCTCTGCTGGAGAAGGCTCCGGAGGCCACGTTCTGGTAGGAGAGGTATCGCATGCAAATAGAGGCGATGTCCCAATCAGCGCGGGGGAAGATGCGCGACTTGATACGGTCGAAGTACTGCTGTGTCGTGTGGTGGACTAGTCGGATGACGTTCGCTTCCGTGTCGATGGTGACGAGGCCTGCACAGACGGACACGATAACCTCGAGGTCGGTAATGTTTTCCGGGTCAAACGATGACGAAGAATAATCATAGAGGTCAACGGCTAGTGCATGTTGAAGTTCACCTGTTGTCAGTGGCCTTTTGGCAAATGTAATCCAGGAGAGAACCTGGTTCGCCAGATCCCGCCGGTCAAGGTCCTGGTCTGCTATCCTTTCCATTGCCTTGTCGTACGCTTTGATGTATGCATATTTTCCACCGTCGAGCTCTTCAAGAGCAATTCTCATTACTTTAGGAGACTTCTTGTTGACAAGCGAGTCTAGATGTAGCCGGGCGAGGAGGAACCTTGTATACTAATGTCAGCGATTCCCATTGGATAGGCGAAGTGACCTAGGTACTCACATCCCCTGGACGTGCTTCACGATCGTATGCTGTATCTTATCTTGAAACCTCCGGTCTTTGCGAACATATCTAGGAAGATCCGGGTGTCGGCTCTGCACGTACTTCGCCACATCGCCGTCATTGGCACGGATCTCGAGCTTCGCACTTTGGGCAAACATCTCCTCGATCTCCGGAACCTTGCGAGACGTCACGAAGAGCTTCAGCCCCGTATCCTTCTGGAGCTCGAATAACTGGGAAACCAAGCGTCGGCGGACGTCGAGGCTCGTTGAGAACTCATCCAGTGCATCTACGATGATAAACCCTCCCCTTTTGAAGTCCTTAGCTACCTTTTCAGCCGCACCTTTTACTTGCGACAGGCTCGGCAAGGTCTTATCCCTAGAATAGAGGTTCCTTATATAATCTGGTATTACATCCTGCCGCTGCACAAGCTGCCGGAGGATGCTGGATAATATATTCTCAGGGGATTGCTCATTTTGCATCCGGAAGTTGCAGAATATATAAGCCAAGTAGATGTCTGAGCTGTCTTGATTCCTGCCCGTTAAGTCATCTATCACGATGCTAGACATGATGGTCTTACCCGAACCAGGCATTCCGTAACAGAAGAGCGTCGTGCTGGTACCCGCTAGCCAGCTTTGGTACTCCTCGGACTCGAGCAGCCACCTCCCCGTCCCCTCAGTTTTCTTCGAGAGGAAATCCCGCTGCTGCGACGCGTAATTGTTCGTTGAGATAAGATTCAGGATCCGAGACTGTTCCTGGGACTGGTCATTCTGACCTAGCTCGTCGAGTCCGTCCTTCAATTCTGATATCTGGTTGTCGTTCCTGGATTCCCACTGCTGGCGTGTCCTGCGGTCATCGTCCGCCTCCTTCCTAGCGGCGCGCACTTCGTTCAATGTCTCCATGCTCAGAGTCAATGAGTCAAGCGCGACGAGGTTATTCAGAACCTGACACTGCCGGTGAAGATCCACGACAGTATCGTGGATATCGCTAGCTAGGAACGCCATCTTCAATCGATTCCACCCAAATTGATCACCCTTCGCCGCCTTCTCTAGCTTAGTGAGCAGTTTTTCTAGTCTACCCTTACATGTCTCAATTGTGGGATCCATCTTCCTTCCCGGAGCCGACTTATTATCAGACGGCGAGAAGTGAGTTAATAGGGCGGACTCCTTGCCTTCCATCGCCTTCGCGAACTCCGGGTTGGTGATCGCATTTGCGTAGGTCATCGACAGCGCCGTCTTGAGCATCTGGATCTCGAGGACAAAATGCTTCACGTCCTCCGGCGCATTGTTCCAGTTCTTGCCAAACTTCACCAGAAGCTCGCCGATCTGGATCGTCAGTCCAATGACACCCATAATACCGGCACCTAGCGAAAAAGGATCCGCCATGTTTCCCAAGCAGCTTGCTGTCCGGCTTGGAGCGCGCTATACCTCCCGATCGAAATCATGTCTCACAGCTTGAAGTGAGGCTTCACTTGAGCGACATGTGTATAACTGCGATAAGCTTACTTATACTCAGCTCAGCTCTAGGCAGTGACAGTATTCTCGTCTTACAAATGCCGAACTCGCTAGCCTGCAGCAATTTGGCCGCAGCGAGGAGAGGAGGCATTTCCCTAACGATGTCTTACTGCAGAGATCCTGGTTCGTGCATCATCTTGCAGCTCAATAGACAGATAGATCCGCATGACCAGTATGCATTCGGCATAGGAAGTAACTAACGTAGATAGCGACTTATTTCACAGCAGTACTGGGAAACTCGCTGTTATATATCACATGTATTGAGAAACACGACCTCTCTATCCCATAGGTTCAAGGTGAATAGGACCTGATCCCTTAGTCATGGCTTCATTGTGAACAGAAACTAAGAAATAAGCAATCACTATATTCTTCTTATCCTGCAGATGTTGTCTTGCTTACTAAATCCCATATGAATTTATGACCATCGACATCGTTCTGCGGGATTCGGCCCCCAACTGCCCACCAAATGAGATACAATCATTCACCTCCTACTCAAGCTTCCCAAGAGGACAAAGTCAAGTAACTTGCCTCATTATACAAGCAACCAAGAAAGTCATCTTTGACTAAGTACTTGCTAGCGCCTGCGGAGAGGGTGGAAAAAGAATTGGCCATGGGATTATACTTAGATGTCCGTAGAACGCCCAATGAATTCTGGGTAGGGTACCACGACGCTCATCTCAATGGACCGTCCAAGCAGAGCAGTTAGCATGCTTGCCTTATCCGCCAAAACCTTTGCTGAATCTAAAAAGTTCTGCGAGAGAAAGTATTTGACCTCCGAAGTACAGCGGCAGCGAATAGGCGTTTGGTGAACTAAGTTGAATCCGAATTCATTTTTCTCACACTGGTTGCCGCATCTCCTTTCATTAAGTAGGCAGTTACTAAGCGTCGGGCCTTTCACGATGGTTATAGCTATTCGCTGAAGTTGATTCATTGCAGACATGAGCAATGTCGTGTGTTCTGGAACTCGTCCGCTGTCGATAGCATCTAGCTGGAAAAAATCCTCGTGGACCATCAAATTCGTGATTTTCGACAGATACCATGTATCTTTATAGATGGAAGTAAAATAATGAGGGGGGGGCTGAGTGAAACTCCTAGGAGGGTAATTGTGAGACCGGATGTGAAAGATATCCTTCTTCGGATTTGCGAAGAAATAATTAGGAGATAAGGAAAAGGAAATTCTTCGAAAACCGGGTATCCCTTTCGCAGGCGATTTGACACGGATAACCATCTCATTACCGTGGAGAACACAGATCCTTGATTCTTGATTGACTTGCATGAGTGCCCTGATGGTAGTAACGTAATCCCGTGAAATATGGCGACGTGTAAAGCATGCCTCGAGAGGGACGGTGATAACATGTAGAGCCGGGTGTGCCGGAAGGGCAAAGTATTCCCATATCTGGAGCCGTATCTCAACCGGCAGGTACGGGAAGAGATGGAATTGTCGGTCCTTGATGCTTGACTGCGCCATACCGCTGAAGATATGTCTGAATGTAGGGTGTTTAAGGATGTTGAGATAGAGTGTAGAGAGGAGTGATCCCGGGCCCTTTTGAACAGTTTATTTTGTTTGCTCCTCGATTCCTGATTGTTAGAAGGTTAAGTTGCATTGGTACGTAAGGTAACGGAGTAGTTGTTATATCGGGGAAAACTTTTGGATGAGTGATTCCATAATCTAACTAACTAGCAAAGGAGATGCAGGCTTATGTAGACCTTTATTGAGTCCCTTGGGAGTTAGCTGGGTCCCTTGAGGAACCCCTTGAGAGATATAATTATAGTTCAAAACACTGCAAGGTTTAGGACAGTGGTCTAGTTCTAAACTTACACTGATGGTACTATGTCCCCTCAAAGTCTTGGGAGGAGAAGGTGTGTATAGCAAGTTTGCCCCTGAATTTACTTAACTAGGCATCAAGCTCAGGGGTAGGCAGAATTGAAGCGAAGGCTGAACGTTCTAGGAGGAGATAGCGTTCTGCCAGAGAAAGAGACAAGAAAAAGATCAAATCTTGGCTATCACGCAGGCCGCAATTACGGCGGAGGTCAAAGAACCTACAAGCAAGTCTCCGTTCATGCGGCGGTATCGACTTCTGAAGCCCCGGATCGCTCGATTTCCTCAATCTGCTGTAATATCCCTTCTTTCCATTCTCTGTACTCCTCTCTCTTTTGATCCGTCAAGTCCCACCTACTCTGGAACATCGTGTCTCCCTTTTGTACGTGAAGCCTCTCGCTGATTCTTCCCTCGTCATCTTCTACCTCCTCATTAGAACTGCCACCCCCCTCTCTCGATCCATTCGTCGTGTTGTTCGTGTTAGCCATGCATTTGATGCCCGCGTACCACTCGTCTTTCTGCCAACCGTTCTCGACGATCTTTGTAGCGGCCTCGTCGATATCTTTGGCCCGAATATCTGACCACCCGATCCAGAGCTCGTCCTCATCCATGCCTTTGACACTGACATTTTCCTGGGCGCGTTCCAGAACCTTCAGGATTGACTTCCGCAACTGAACATAATGCCTTTTATCCACTTCCCCCTGCTCCAAGACGTATAATTGGGACAAGACCAAAAGGTATACAGCCGCCAGCAATGGCGTCAAATGGCCATTAACCCATTCATCCTTTGTAGGCCTACCCTGGGGGGCGGCAATCGTTTGTATGCCAGCTAATACGGTCCGGCCGATACGCTCATCTTCCAACTCCTTGCATAGAAACTGAACCGTCGGTCTTATCCAAGCGGGTAAAGCGCTGATAACACCTCCAGCCTTCCTTTTGGCGGGAACCATGGGCGGCTTGCCGGTGGACCTGGTAGGTGTATTGTCGCCCCTCACGACTGGAGACCTGAACTTGGCGAGGGACTCCTCTTTGTTCGGTGTCGCTCGTGAAGGGGTTCGTTTGCCATTTGCGCTCCCAAATATGCCCGACTCTCGCATCTTAGAGGTCGGGGTTCTCATTCGACCGGACCTTCCGATAGAGTTCGCAGGCAATACATTGTCGAGATGTGTATATAGTCGCTTATAGATTCGGGGATGTATGGGAGGTCTCGGCTGTATAGGGGGAAGGTCGAGGGAGATTTTCAGGCGTTCACAAGCAATATGAGCGCAGGCGTACGATCGAGCCACTTCTTCCTCTGCTTTCAAGGTACCGGCATTGTTGCGCGACTGGGCCAGCAGAGAGGAGGCGAGCTCCAGGAGAGGTTGCGGTAGGTCTGTGGTGTAAGTCGGCAGAAGGGAGAGCAGAGTCGGTTCCAAAGTTCGGCTCATGTTGACTTAAGACTTGTGTCTGGTGTCTGTCGGAAGATGTGGGCAGAGCTGCTGGAATGTGGGAGTAGCTTATCTACTCATCAAGGGAGAGACTTATAAGCGTGACGGATTCGGACGTTGGGGTGAGTTGCAGATGTACGGAGCACGGAACAGAATATGGAGTGTAGATGTTTGCAATAAACAAGCGGATCAGTGCCGAAAATGACGTTTTTTTGTGGTCCCTAGCAACCGATGAGATCCCTGAAGATAAGCTCTGATTGCCTTGACGTTAGCGGCATGTCCCCTGCAGATAATGCCGATCGGGGGCCGCTCTCTGCCCCATGCCACCCTGGCTTAGTACCTAGGTAGGTACCTATGTAAGTAGCTTTATCCATTGTGTCCCACTGTCGTTAGTATCTTAGGTACATCTTTATTATAGATTCCATATCTCTTGAACCCTCTTCTTGTCTTCTTGTCTTTTGTCAATTGCACCTCTGCCTAATTGTTCGACATTTTCATTTTTATTTTCCTTTCTTCTCATATATCCACTATTTAAGATGCATTCGACGTTATTGTTACTCGCAACTACCCTGTTAGGCGTAGCTGTAGGACATGGTGACCACGGCGGATCGCAGAAGCCGATCGTTGGCGACGATGCCGACTGGATGACCAAACACATGGCCGGTAAGTAAAGCCAAGGGTTGTATACACTCTTGCGACTCGGTAGCAACAAAAACAAAAGGAAGAAAAAAAACCTGACCCTCGAGGCGACACACAGAGGAACACCACATAAGCGACTTCGACGCCTCCTCCTTCTTCGCGCTGCACGACTACGACGCCGACGGCCAGTGGGAGCCCGAGGAGATCCTGCGCACATACGGGCTCTTCGACGATTCCAACAAGGACGTGTCGCCGGCGCGGCGGGACGAGATCCAGCGGGAGCTGCTGCGGCTGCTCGACGGCAGCGGCGACGGCGTCGTGTCGCGCGACGAGTTCGTCGCCTTCATCCGGGCCGGCAAGGCGCTGCCCGACATGGGCACGGGGCCCGGCCACCACGGCGACGACGAGTACGAGTACGAGATCCACCACTGGGAGAAGTACCACGACGAGAACACCCCGCTCGAGGAGCTGACGCACCCCGAGGACATCGAGCACTTCCGCAAGCACGAGCTCATGGACGAGGCCGAGGAGCGCCTGGAGCTGCTCAACAAGATGCCCATCGTCGAGGACAACATCCCGAGCAAGTTCAGGAGAGGCAGCTGAATATAGAATATTTCTTTAGCCTAATTGGACAACCTGGGTTGTTTCGGGGGGAGGGTTGGGATGGGCCAACCCCGGCACGGCGTAGTATGTTATAATAATAGCGAGGAACAGCAATGGCAGGGCAATTGTCGCCCACACTCTTGGCCTCGTCTGGCGTAGTTGGGTGGAGGGACGTACACGATACGAAAGATGATGGAATATCTGGCGTTTGACGATGTAGTACTTTATTCATGTTATACTACTAGACTTTGGCTTTGTAATGTGCACATCGAACACGCAGTGCCACACGCCCGGCGCATACGTCTTGACGAGCTCGACGTGCTCGACACGAGCGCTCCTCATTGCGCTCTGGTCTCTCCCGTCTGTTGGTAGCTCCGTGAACCACTTCTCAATCTCCCCTCTCCTCTCATCAATATCCGCCACACCCACGTTCTCGTGCAGGTGAAGCCACGCCTGCTCTCCCCCGCCGCCGGCGATGTCCCAGGCATCTCTCCACGAAGCATCGCTCGTGGGCAAGAGACCGCAGTTCACGTGCAGGACGTCCAACCCCCCACCACTATCACCACCACTACTACTACCGCCGCCGCCGCCCCGGTGGTCCCTCAGGTCGCGGGTCCTCCGCGCCGCGTGCGCGTTGTCCTCCAGGAACACCACGATCTGCTCCCCGCCGGCCACGATCTCGGCCATCGGCAGCGCCAGGTCCGGTCCCCGGACGACCCGCGCCGACCACCCGTTCGCCCGCGCCCCCCGCCGCAGGCCCTCGACGCTCCACGGGTTCAGCTCCCAGCACAGCACCCGCATGCCCAGCCGCGCGTACGAGAAGGCGAAGTACCCGATCCCCGCGTACAGGTCCACGGCCCAGGCCTGCCTCAGCGCGGACGGCGCCATGTGCCTATGCGAGAGCCTCCCCCCGTCGTCATCGTCGTCGTCGTCGTCGTCGTCGTCGTCGTCGTCGTCCGTGGCGGCGGCGTTTCCTTTCTCGTCCCCGGCTTTTTTTCGGAGCCGCTCCTCGGGCGGGCGGCGGTGGTGGTGGAAGTCGAGCAGGCGCGCCTTCTCCTTTATGTTGCCGCGGCTGAACATGGTCCAGCGCGGCGCCCACGTCTGGAATATGCCGTTCTGCTTCGTCGAGACCCAGAACGCGCGCTCGAGAGCCGAGTCCGGGAGCTCTGGCGGCGATGGCGACGGCGACGGGGAAGAGGAGGGGGAGGGGGAGGGGGGACCAAAGTCCCCATACAGCATGCGGAGACCGCTCGGACTGCGCAGGATGTTGCTACTACTACTCATCGCCGCCGCCAACCGCCTTTCCTCCCCTCCCTCCTCTTTTTCCGTCTCGTCCCTCAAGTCGTCCCCTCCCCCATCCCCGTCCCTATCCCCGTCCCCATCGGTTCCGTTCCCGCCCCCGCTCCCACTCCCGTGCAGCGGGATCCCCTCGTTGGCGGCGAGGTGCGTCAACCCCCGCTTGTTGCCAACCTTCCTCGAGACCTCGGCCAGGACGCCCCTCCACAGCCCGTCCGCCCCGCCGGACCGCGGTAGCAGCGCCGCCCTCCACGCCGCCGAAGCGAACGCCCCCGCGGGCAGCAGCACCATCGGCTCGTAGACGGTCCATCGGCGCGGGGCCTCGGCGACTAGCTGCTGCTCGCCGTGTTCCAGGCCTAGCGCGGAGGAGCCGCGGAGCCAGGCGGTCACGGCCGCCTCGATCGGATTTGGAGGCGGTGGTTTGCTGCTGCGTTTTGGTTTTAGTTTTGGTTTTGGTTCTGAATTCCTCATATCTTTCTTTTTCTTTTTTCTCCCTCTCTCCCCTTTTTTGTTCTTTTTACCGACCTTTGGCTGTGAAGGATTTGCACTGAGAGAAGAGGTGCCGAAGATTTCTTCGGACGGAGAGAAAGAAACATCAAATACTTAGCTCAAGCTGTCGGATAAGCGGGGCCGTTTCGGTGACGGCTTCAAGTCGGTACGTAAAGAAAAATCCCCCCCCCCGCCCCCCTTTTTTTTTCTTGGTTATAAATTACAGGTGTAATATATGTCACTGTATCCTCCTCGTTTATTTATTTTTGTTATGTGAGATTTTCAACAATATCTCAGGGCCTACATCCCCAGCAACATGTGGAATCCTCAATTCCTTGATGGAAAGATGTGGATTGCCTCGTAAGGCCGTATACCAATGGATAGTATCGACACATCTATAAAATACATCTTCAGGGTTATCCACGGAATAATCACTTGTAGTAAATTAGTCCCTTCCCGTCTACCATGCTATCTATTTTTAGAACAAAATGTTGCAGTCCGCTCTCAGAACAAGGCGCTCGTTAAAACCTCCTTTGCAATATCGAATGATGTTCTGAGCACATTAGAAACTTTGACGAAGATGGATTATCCGCAACGTTACTTCATTTCGAGAATTCCAACTGTTCTCCCACGTGCTCGACGTCCCCGACTCTCCTCATTACTTCACTGTGTTGCAAAAGACGATTTGGTACTTGTCAATCCCGTACCTCGGTATATACCTATGCATGAGCACATGTCCAAAACTCCGAAACTCGCAAGTAGCATAGGCCAACAGCCATCAAGGTCTCTTTTGCCACCGTTGAGCTATTTTTTAAGCTCCACGAGGGAAATTTCACGGCGGGGGGAGGGGGGAGAATAATGGCATCGAATCTTAGGTATGGAAGCAGTTAAGTGTGGTAATCTAGTGATCATCGTAGAAAAGAAAGAAGAAGAAAAGAGAAAAGGGCTTCAAGACTGCTACCATGTTACGTACCTAAGGTAAGGGGCCATGTAGTGTACGGAGCAGCGCGAAGCTGGGGGTGTCGCTCTTCTGTTCCTCAGATCTATAATAACTTATTCCATGCTGTCGATAGATTAATCTGTCGCGTAAGAGCCCCGTAAGGGAGTATCCGTTAATAAGCTCAACGATAGCTGCGCGTAGTCACGAGAGTGTATGTGATGGAGACCCGTGAGGCATTAAGACAGCAAAAATTTTGAACCTTTTGGCATGATCTCCTTGCGTATGAATCCAAAACCTGCTCCCTCTATCAGATCGGTCCCTTCTTTTCTCCCCTTCTTTAACCTTTGGGTAAATATTACTCAAGTTTAGATCGTCCTAGGTTATCGTATCTCATCTGATTTGATATTTTGTTTCCATCTTCTTAACTATCTCCTTCGTCCATCACCACCAGCACAATGCGTCTCTCCACCATCTCCTTCGGCGGTCTAGCCGTCCTAGTCACCCTAGCCAGCCACGCCCTCGCGGCCCCCGCACCCGCACCCGTGCCGGAACACAAGAACGTGCCCCCGCTACTACGCGATGGGGTGCCGATAACGTGTACATGTCTGCCGATGGAGAGGCGCAAGCACTGCTGCTCGGGCGAGGGCAAGGCCAAGACATGCGAGGTCATATTCGAGCCCCAGTGCTGGGAGGACCGGAAGGGGTTTAACCCTAAGCACTATGAGCTGCGGGCCCTCAAGGCCTCCAAGGAAGACGCGGCCGCGACTACGGACGGGCCGACGACAACGAAGATGATGACGGGATCCGGGGTGGCCTTCCCCCCGTTCAAGCCCACCCCTACATTTCTACCGCCCTACCCGCCCGTGTTTCCTCCGACGTCGAAGTGGCAGCCGCCCTACACAAACTGGCCGACCCCCCTCCCTTCATGGGTTTCCCAACACCCTTTCCCTTTCCCTTTCCCTTTCCCATCAAGGTCGTGGTCGTGGTCTGGCACAACGGGCTTTTTCACCTCCTACCCTTTCCCAACCGGCCTATCCTCCAGTCACCACTGGTCACCCAAACCAACCCGCGCCGAGGTCCCGACCCTGACGCCGCGGCAGGAGAAGACCGAAGAAGAGCAGCTATCTGCCAGCAACAACAGCATCAATGAGAAAGACGAGCCTATTTCCGCGCCGACCCCTACCAAGATATACGTCAGCGACGTCGACGTAGGCCTGGGGCAGGTGAGTGAGATTCTGTAGTTTATTCCCCCCCCCTGCGCTTTTGGTGTATTGTATCTCGGGAGTCGTTAGTTTTCCCCAGGGAAAGACACCTACTCCTCCTGAGACATTCCACTCCATCATGTTCCCGCTAAAACGGGTATTTACTGACTCCCGCCGTCACAGTGCTGCGAGGAGAACAAGCCGAGCTCCGTCGTGCGCGATACCGCGTGCGACCGTCGTTCGCGGCCGACGCCCTCGAAGGCCGTCCTGGAGGCGGGGGCCGAGCCCGGGTCGTAAGCTCGCGAGGAGCTGTTGCACAGCGGTCGCGCGTCCAACACTCATCTTGAATCTTCTAATACGTGCTACCGCAATATAGCATAATATATAGGGGGAGGCGGAGGCGGAGGAAGGGACTGCTTCATGTTCGGATATACTGCGAGTAGTTTAGATAGGAGACAGGGTTTGGTAGATCCAGCCCCAGCTCTCTTGGGATTGGGTGTGGCAAGGGACTCCCCCCTTCCAATGACAAATCATGGGGAAGAGGGACTTGGTTGGGATCTGATGTCAAGATAGGTATTCTCATATATTCAAAATAATCCAATTCACACCCTTTCGTGACTTTTCCATGTTCGTAAACTATTGGTAGGATGAGGGCCACCTTGCCTATCAATCTAAAACCCTACCGTCACCATCACTCGATAGTAGCAGAGGTTATGAAGTAAATACCATCCAGTTATAAAAAGTGGACCGGGTAGAATATTTTTGAAGTCTCTTATGAGACCAACAAGGCAAGACATGATGGTATGGCCCTCCTTTGGTATAACGTGTGAACTCATCTCTGTGATGCAAGACAGTTTCTCTCAAATATACCATATATGCCATAGATACCTACCTATTGCATATCTTGTTGTTTGTATAGGTTGTGCCTTGGGCATCAGGAATTCAGCAGCTCCTGCTAATGCCCAGTGAGAGACCTCGATTCGATTCGAGGAAAGCCAGATAGGCAAGCAGTAATTTGTGCCTATATAGCATCGCGATATTCCGGGACTGGGGCCCTTCAGGTCTGTTTCAGAACCTATCAACATTTAAACTCCGCAAAACATCATGACGACGACGACGCTGAAGGGTCCTGGTTAGTATATCTCATAGTGGAGGTAGATAATGCCCACTTAGTTAGTGTATGCGCGTGCGAACGAGGGTCGACGATCCACTTGGACCGGGTCGTGCGTCGACGAGAAAAAAAAATTAATGTATGAAAAGGCTTCGACCCCGTCCAGAAACAGCAGGTTTCCACGATAACCAAGCTTCGGTCAGGCTGACAATAATGGGCAGATCAGATGAATAAGTTCGACCCACTACATAGTTAGCTGCATCCAGAGCCGACATCGCATTATGCAAAGCATGGGTTCAACGACGGGTTTGGCGTGGGGAATGCAGCAAGGAGGTAGGTAGGGAAGAAATAGGGAGGTAGGAACTAGGAAGAGACGCATCGGGCACCAAAGCGTCACGACAAGTAGTTATCCAGTTTGGTTGTTCGCAAAGAGAACTCCGTCCGACCTTGGACCTGCTTTCTTTCTATTTCGAGTTAGGGGACCTGAAAACTACCTGGCCGAGGGACCAGAGTTTTGCATGTGTGATTTCTTTTACGATGTTCTGTTGAATACCTATAGGTGTTACCTGTCGTATTAATCCGTACATACTGAGCCCAACCCAAGCGGGATCTTAGTTTGGATACTAGATGTGACAAGGAACAGCGTTCCCCGCGTCCTGCGACGGAGAATCCCCCCAGGCTTACGAGGGTATAGCATGGGCGTGGTCGGCGTTAGGGAAGCAAATTAGTGTAGATCTAGTATACGTATGCAGAATCTACACTATACACTAGTAAGGCTCTAGCTACATGGGACCATCATGGGCTGATGTGTGCATTGTCAGAATTCTAGGGGGGTCCGGAGATGCCCTGAGGCCAATGACGGGGTTGGGCGAACCTCCGTTGTGTGTCCCGGAGGGATCCAGACGATGTCAGAAGGAAACTCTCCGAGTCCTGTGCTGCGCCGGACTTGACGAATTACACATCTGTACGAAAGGTAGGGGGATGGGTGGATATGGTTCAGTCCGAAATCGCAGAGCAGAGTCGAACGAAACCCGTAGAAAGACAGCAGAGCATTGGAACGAGAATGTGAGCCTTACATGTACTTATCATGGACGGTGAAGCTGACCCCCCGTTAACACCTGGGGAAGACGAGGGGGGCGGCTGACCCCCAACTCTTTGGTACCGCCGGGGCGAGGCGGGAGGAGGAGAATGCGGACCTGCGGGACTGGATGGAAGCAAGGTGGTCACGTTCAGTGCGCGACATGCATGACTGGGCCTGCAGGAGGCTGAAGGGGAAAAAAGACTAAGTACGGTACGAGGGGGGGGGGGGGGGGGGCGTATCTCGGACGGGCTCGGTAAACCCTGATTCGGTATTTCGGATAATGCTGGTTGGCTGGTGATAAAGCAACTGTTGGTTTGAAAAAAAGGGACGATGGGGCCTCGGTGCTCTACACTAGTATAGTGTAGTAATAATACATGTAAGTTGAACATACTTCATAACCTTTAAGCTTGACATATGATTTCATATGAATCCACACATCTCTTTGTATCGTTATTGCCGAAGAGTTTAAAGAGCCCTGGTGTAGTTTATATTATCAACTTGGGGAGACATACCTAATTGACACACTTCTGTCGGTTATCGGGATTATGGCTTATGATAACATAGTAAGATGGTGTACATGTATGTCGTAAGATGGTTGGAATTGACTTAATCCCCGCAGGATTAATGTGGCGTACTCTCAAACGATCTAGATGCTATTGAATGTCAATTTCGAGTACTTGTTAAAGGCGGTTGGTTGGCTGGCTGATTAGTTCAACGCCTTCAACTGTTGAGGCCAAGATGTGTGTATATTGATATAACTCGTCACTTTGTGATGGTAAAAAGAAAATACTGCTGGAGACGGAGGCAAGGTTGGCGAAAATGCTTGTGCATCAACTGCAATACACTAAAATCCATCAGAGCCTAACCCTGGGTCTCACAACGATGGTCCGACAGGCAAACAGGGAGACGTGCATGTGGTTGCAGGCCCTGCGGGTTGCACATGGGACAACGTGGGTGGGAAGAGGGAAAGAGGTTCTCGCCCGAGTTGATCGGCCCAAAGAGACTCGCAAGGGTAAAGACCCTAAAAGTCCGAAGTCGCAGTGGTGCAATCCAAACTAAACTAGCAGTTGATATTCGCTAACGTTCACTAATATCTTTTAATCATTGATGGAAAGAGAGAAGAAAAAAAAAAATGGTGGGGAACCTAGTGGTACCTTATTGGCAAACCTACATCATTCCCCAGGAACTGCCCGAGGAACTGCAGCTGCCTACCCAGACTTCTCTTACGTTTGCTCTTCCCCTCCCGATTGATTCATAATCCAGAATCGGAGCTCGCATCCCACCAACCTTCCCTCCACGAAGTAGTCACAACTTAGTACATAATCCACCAACACACGCGATTCTTCCCCTCTAGTCTTCCTCTCCTCTCCTCTCCTCTTCCTCTTCCTTTATTTTTCTCATCCACCTCTCTCGGTAATCGACATCAGCCAAGGATCACAGCCTCCTTTAAAAGAAACTTGTTTAATTATTTCGACTAGCCTGTGCGCTATCCTCCTCAGTAACAACGCCCGAACTACCTAGCCATTACCCACCACACTCGACTTGGACTACAACAACGAGGGGGGGAAAAACCAGCCCAAACCAAACCAGCCCCGTCACAATCTTTTCCCTCTCCTCTTCCGCACTTCAAGAAACAACCCACAATCACAATGTTCGCGACTCGGGTCCTCCGTCAAGCAGCCGCTCACGGCGCTGAGCGCACTCCCATGATTCGATTCATCGGCAGGCGAACAGTTCCCAGTAAGCCATTTTCCTCCCACTTCTTGTCGCTCCCCAAGCACAAATACGTATCACATACGCAATTGACTCCCCCTCCTGGTCCCACGTTGCACCGAAACAACCTGTGCCCAGTTCTGACGAAACAAGTCGCTGACCACTCAACCTCTACACAGCACACGTAGACCACACCCCGCAGCCGCACCCTGCCTCTCCCACCGGCACCCTCCCCGGTCGTGGTAACGGTAACTCGCACCCATCTTTTTCGGCATACCGAGACTCGGCACAGCAGCATGGCCCTCTGCGCAAGTCCATTGGTAGCGCCTCGGCTGCTAGTCTCGGTCCCGTCGAAGCTCCCAAGGGCGTCTACTTTGATCGCAACGAGCTACCCGAGCGCTTCCGCAGAACCCCGCTGAGCCTTGCCGAGATCGAGGCCGTCGAGACCGGCGGCGCTGCGCTCTTTGGTTGAGAAACTTGAGGCCGAAGGGGGCCTCGAGGAGACAGATGTACGGTGAGCGGTGCACGGTACATTTGCTTTATTTTTGGAGTTGCTGTACGAACAAAGCTGCGAAGCCATGCCGGCGCGATCGGTAGTGAACTGAGTAATGGGCGAGAGGGGACGAAGACTAGGCAGTCTAACTGGGTTGTCTGGTTGTTATGAGGATGAGCCATGAGTCGAAGCTACGACCATTGCTACGGCTGTCCGTGGCTACGAATGCACGCCCGGATTGACCCTCAACATAGAAATTGGGGGAACAATGGCCTCGGTGATTCATCACACTGAGGTCTGCCACATTACCTACACCAACAGGAGCACCATGTCTATCAATCTACATGACCCTTGTGGGTTACAGGCGCGACAGGTCAACTACAGGACCACGAATTTCCTTTTTCCTGCATTGTACAGCGGGTGAGAACCCGGAAAAGAGGAGAAATGAAGGGAAAATTCGCACGAGTTTGGCGCCTGATGCATTTTACTTTTTGGTGGGAGTGGAAAAGAAACAGCAGAAAAGTATTGAGAGTTTTTTGCACATGATCCCTAATACCCGAATGACGAATGAGCGGTAGTAGGGTTAATCGAACCCGAAGTAAGGCAGACCCAGCCCTTCAAACACGCACATATGTCATGTTTTAATTTTCCTTCTTCGCGTGTGTATCCATATGTACGAGAGCCTTCCCGCTGTACAATCGATCGATGCTACTTGTAGATAGTTAAAAAAGAAAGAGGGAGGAAAATTGCACATAAATTACGATAATTAGACGATCCAAGTCTTGTTCCACACGGAACCATAAGTGAAATCTACCCCAAGTTTCTTCTTATTTTCTGTTTAATCCAACATGGTAAAAGAGATTCCCTAGTTCTGAGTAGGTAGGTAGGCCTACGAAGCGTGTAACCCCAAACCCCGTGGCACCCGGAGCCCGGCGTGCGTGCTACGATATGATGTACGACGGGAGGGAGTGGTCTGAGGTTTAGTTCTGAGGTCAGCCGGATAGCGGACTCCGAAATTTTGGGGGGGAAGGGGATTGGGGACGGGAGATGGGGGGAGGGGGGCGTGTCTCACAAGTTGTGCGGGATGAGGCGTTGATGATGATGATGAGACGAAATGTTGTGTTGGGCTAGGTATCAGCCGAAGGGGGGAAGAGAGAGACAGGGCAGGATTAGACGAAAATCTATGTTGTCTCACACTGATTGTGACTTGAGTTATGTGATACAGACAAGTACACAAAAGATTTCAGATTTATTACTTTCTCTGGCTTGATCTCGGGTTGTACATTTTATGAATCACCCATCCACTCACCCCCTTTGGTTCCTACCTAAGTACCTATGTATTCCCATTTATATATATATATTTGTGATATATTACCCTTAGACAACCAACCACCTTACCGAGTAGTCCCAAGGTAACATCATATCATGATCTAACCTACCAGGCGCCGTGATATAATCTTGTCTACGTTACCTATTTAACTAGGTATGGTACAAAAGCATCAGCCCCTAAACCAACACACCCCTCCCCCCCCCTTTGTAAGCATCACCTGGATTATATGTATGTTTTCTGGTACGAAGGTGACACGAGACATAAACACACATATGTTTTCGAAAAAGTCATATCAGTAATGTTTTTTAAAAAAGAAATGATTTTTTTTTTCAAGTCCAATACCGTCCCCAGATGGCGTACTCCTCCCTCGTGCCGCGGAACTTGAACTCGATCTCCAGCACGTCCTGGAAGCCCTCCTTGGCCTTGGGCTCGCGGAGCTTGGAGAAGAACCCGTTGAACGCGATGCCGGGCAGGACGGTGCGGGCCTCGGGGTTCATCTACAATCATCATCATCATCAGTCAGCTTTATTTTTATTTTTTTTCTGTTGGGGGGTTGAACGTAGGGGTTAACTAGATATTGCGTAGAGGTGAAGTCGTTCGTGCTGTAGAAAGGGAAGAGTGGTCGTTTGGGGGGTGAGAATTAGAGATGAACAGATACTAAAAGTAGTAACGTACGGATTTGTTGAGCGCCCTGACGACGTCGTTGTGTTCGCACAGCGCCTTGGCCATCTTGAACCAGACGCAGCGGATGGGCACCTTGTGCTTGCGCGCCAGCTCGATCCACTCCTTCCTACCGTCGGGGTCGGGATTTGTATTATCTACCGCAGGGCAACCATAATTATTAGTAACTATTAGGTCTTTTCTGTAACCCCCTTTTTTTCCTTTTCGTAGGGGTATGCAGAGACAGAGGAGGGGGGGGGGGTTATAAACATACCGATGGCGATAGAGTTCCCTTCGTCCAGCAGCTCCGCGGCTGCCTTGAAGCACTTAGCCCGCGTCTTCAGCGTGTCTTGGTTCACACGCTCATAGCCCAGCGGCTTTAGGTGCTTCCAGTAGAACGTGCTCTTGCCCGCGCCCGGGGGGCCGCAGAACAGCACGACCTCCTGATCGTTGGTCTTCTCGAACAGGACCTTATCACCATCCCCTCCGACATCCGCATCCGACGGGTATGGGTACGCGGCCAGGTCAAATTCGCGCGTGAACTCGCGCGCCGGCTCGCCCAGGAAGAACTCCTCGGGCGTCTGGTACGCGATGCCCAGGTTGTGCGCAAAGTTGCGGTCCGAGCAGCTGAAGTCCTTAGCCTCCGCCACTGCCTTCTCGCCGCTCTTCGGCTGCGCCGTCCGCCCGCCCGCATCACCGACGAAGATGCTGTGTTCAAGGTCGACGTCCCGTGTGGGGATGCCGTAGTCCGCGCATAACTCTTCCCACATACCCGTACGCGGCTTGCGGTAGTTGTCCTTGCCCGTGGCGGCATAGACAGAGGTCGGCAAGTCAAGCTGGGCTAGGACGGCGGCACATTTTTGCTTGAAGTTGGCCACCCTTGCCTTGCTTGCGTTCTTGGGTCCCTTGGCATTCGGGTCCGGATGTAGGGGCGCTAGGCCCGCTTGGTTGCTTACGATGATGACTCGGTAGCTAGGTTGTTGTTAGAGGTAGTATAGAAAGTAGGGTAGGCTCTTGTTTTGATGAACAGGAAGCGGCTCACTCTTCTTCCGCGTATAATTGCCTAAGTCGTGTAGGAACGGACGGATCCCACCACTTCCAGTCGCCAGGATCATTGCTAAATTTCTTGCCCGAGGCGGAAACGATTAATGTTGAATCCTGGGCCATTGTTAATTCCCGTGGTGGTCACGATATATGCTAGCGTAGACATACAAGGTCAAATGCGGCTATCTTCCTCCTCTTGCTACGGTCTGATTCCTCTGGCTTCTCCGGCTCGTAGCGCGCAACAAGCAACGTTGCCGGCGTATCATTGCTCGGCGCTCGCTCGCTCCACACCGTTCGATCCTTGGGCTTCTGCGAGGCTGGAGTAAAAAAGTTCGCTACAGCGCCCTCTGTAAACTATGATTAGTATACCTATGTTCCATAGATTTGATGCGGATAGGTAGCTGGACTGACTTGATATAGCGCTCTGCGCCTTGCGCTTCAGCGGCGGAGGCGAGACGGGCTTCTCGGAGACCTTTCGCTTGCTCGAGGTTGGCGTTGGCGTTGGCGTCGACGACGAACTCATCTTGACAGACAGGATCCCATGTCGCAAGTACTGATTTCTGGGCGCGGCGGTGATAACTCGATAGAATATCGAGCTCGAGAAGGGGATGATCATATGATAAATGGGAGAATTTGGGGAGATTTGGGGGTTGCTTGCGTCGGGTCGCGAAAAGGGAAGTCAGAGTCGCGACGACGCGGGGCATTTCAATTAAACCCAAGTCGCGAAATCACGGGACTCGCCCCTTTTTTCTGGACTTATTCATCTAGTAGGTCAATACTTTTCATCAAGGCAATAACGGACAACGGAGGCACTCACATATTTTAGGTGCCTCCCTAACAAGAAAAACTTCGGGGCGTTGCTCCCTAAAAGAAAAGGAAAAATTATTATAAATACCTAGGTAGTGAATTTCACAATGGCTTTCTTAAGTTGACTACGTAATTTTATGGGCACTCCCGACTTAATACTTCCATGTACCACATCTCCTCCTTTTCATTAGTCGTTTGCCGTAGTTTGTGTTGTCATATCGCTAACCTTTGGTCTAAATCAAAATCGACGTAAGAGTGAAAGCACAGAAAGAGGAACTGGGCTTTAAGAGTCCTCATCGGAGTCGATGCCGAGCAAGCCAATGGCTAACCGCTCGCCCATGCCTAATAATCTGATAGCTCTTAAAGGGGGCCCGGTCCAGTCCAAAGCGAGAAATAATCCATCAATCCTTTGGTCGATTCCTCCGTTTGAAGGGCCTATTATACGACCACGCGATTATCAGTATTGGCGGTGTCTATCATCAGATACACATCTCTTTTGCTCGCATCTCGCAGCGTGGATTGCAATTCGTTGGTGACTTTAAACTGCTGGATTCTCAATCCCATGAGCAGCACCATATTAACGTCCCCGGCCCGGCTCTCTTTTTCAACTTTTTTGACGTAAAACAGGCGGAGGAGGCTGGGACACGGTAGATAGGTATTGTAGAATACCACTACTAGCCAGGATATGAGTATAGTTCGACGGTAATGGCTTGACTGCCTGATAGACATAGTCACTGCTGTGCGAGTCACGAAGGACTAATGAATCTAGTCAAGGCGCATATCTTCCTATAAGACCTCCGAGGGGAAACTCGATGGGACGACATACCATCTCCAACTGGACTTGGGCCCCCAGCGTTATTTTCAAACACGGCTTTGGCACCAATTACAAGTGCTTGCTTGCTGGCGCAACGTCACAAGAATGCCGTTTTAACTTGATAGGAAAAAGAGGGTGTATATCAGGGTTGGTCTACAGGTACTATAAAATATTAACCATCTATATAATCGAATTCAGTTCATAGCAGAAGCTGACGCACCGGCAGATACTACACCGAATGAGAACTGTATTTCAAGTTTATCAAATCAGTAGCACACGATAACTTCGGTAATCACTAGGTAGTTATGCCCGAGCGAATAGTAAATGTCAATTCCCACAGCTCCTCCACATCCCCCGCGACCCCATCTTCCCCAGCTGATCAGGATCCCCACATCTTGATATGCGGAGTAGGTCCATCGTCATTTATCTGGGGTAACGTTGTGCTGCTCCAAGGAATCCTCTCCGACTTAAATGCCGAATACCACTAGCAAACCCAAAGAGATGGAGTTCACACGTACCGTAGTCGGCACTCCCCCTGTCGGTTCCGGGGGGGTCAAGTTGGAATTCCTCATATAAGGAACATCACCCGCATTAACAAAGGAGGATTGTCGCAGAAGTTCCCCTCTGCTGCTAGAGACAGTAACTATAATCTAGCGGGATGGCCGGTGCATCAGCTGACGAGGCCGCAAAGGCCGCCGGGTTCGACAAGGAAGAGATCGAGCATCAGAAAGATGTCATCGAAGAGGCTTCCAAGAAGCGCGGCATCGATGAGGAACAAGTTGCCATGTTCCGTCAGTTCATGGACGCGGACGCGGACTGGCATCAGGAAATGACGAAGAGGCTTATGAGAAAGGTCGACATCCATCTGCTTCCCCTGCTGATTTTGATGTATCTTCTAAACTTCCTCGACCGCAAGTAAGTGAAAGTCCTCAATACCTTTAGCTATGGGTCATGTCTAATGCGTACCCCTAGTAATTTGTCTCAAGCTCGCCTAGGCACTCTCGAGCAGGATCTCAAGATGACTGGAACCGACTTCAATCTGGCGACAAGTATCCTCTTTGTCGGATATCTCCTAATGCAGCTGCCGTCAAACCTACTTCTCACCCGCCTCCGGCCCTCGCTCTACCTGGGCGTGGCTATGACCATATGGGGCACCATATCTGCAGCACAGGCGGCGACTCATTCATTCAGCGGCCTGATCGCCTGCCGATTCTTTCTAGGTTTCGCCGAGGCGCCGTTTTTCCCAGGAGCCGTCTTTTTAATGTCGAGTTGGTACACGAGAGCCGAGCTCGCCCACCGAATCGCCTGGTTTTACTCTGGCAGCTCACTCGCGAACGCTTTCGGGGGTCTCATAGGGGCGGGCGTTCTGGGTAACTTAAGCGATGCACACGGCATCGCGGGTTGGTAAGTGAACTTTCACAAATATGAGTGGGGGGTTCCAGTTCTGAAGCTAAGGGGAGATATAGGCGCTGGCTTTTTATCATCGAAGGCTGCATCACCATCGGAAGTGCCATTGTTTCCGCCTTTATCCTCCCGGACTATCCCGGGACTACGAAGTGGCTCACTGCTGAGGAGCGCGCCTACGCTCAGTGGCGACTCATCGACGACACGGGAGAGGCGGATCTGGCCGGTTCTATATCCATCAAGGAAGGAGTCATGATGGCGCTCAGAGACCCACGGTTATACCTATTCACACTGCTCCAGCACTTATCCCTGCTTTCGCAGACTTTTCAGTACTTCTTCCCGACCATAGTGAAGACTCTCGGGTACGGGAGCGTCGAGACCCTGCTCATCACGGCCCCCGTCTGGATCGGCACCTTCCTCGTCTCCCTCGTCGTGACATACACGTCCGGGCGGTTCGCGGACCGCAGCATCCACATCGTGTCGCTGATGCTCATCTCAGTCGTGGGCAACATCATCGTGGTCGCGACGCTGAACCCGGCGGCGCGCTTCTTCGCCATGTTCCTCATGCCCATGGGCGCCGTCTCGGCGTACCAGATCATCCTCACCTGGGTCGCCAACAGCTTCCCGCGCCCTCTCGTCAAGCGCAGCGCCTGCATCTCCTTCGCCAACATGATCGGCAACTGCGCTAACATCTACGGCAGCTACATGTACCCGGCGTCCGCGGGGCCCCGCTACCTTGCCGGCGGCTCCGCCACTGCCGCCATTGCCCTGCTCGTCGCCGGCCTCGCCATCGTCGTGCGGCTCGTCTTGCAGCGGAAGAACAAGAAGCTCGCCGAGAGCGAGGTCGCCGAGCCCGACGGGAGGGTCGCGAATCCGCACGTGGGCGATGGCGAGGCGGGCGCTGTGGGTTTCAGGTACATCTTGTGACACGAAATTTTGTTTCTGTTTCTATTAGTTACGTAGAATAGTCATCAAAATAGAAGAAAGGTACTCGTTAGTTGTGCTAAGGTACGAAATAGTCCATCTTTGTTTCGTGCCGGATAATGGATAGATATGTCTACATTGGTTCGACGGTAAGGATAGTGTAGTTCTTGGGGGGGCTAGCCATCTTATTGTTCCGCTATAAATACTATGCGAGTTCATTATAGTCTCTGTAAAGTTAAACATGAGGGGATGGCGTCAGGAGGACATAGGAAACTAGACGTTGGAGCTTCGACTCCTCAGGCCGAGCCCTTGATATCAGCCCCTAACATATATGGAGTTTTACAGACAAGGTTTGTCGGTGTCGAAGGTATCTAAAAGTAGTCTGGATTTATCGATAACTAATTTCTAAAGGCATGTCGTGGTTATTCATTGCTTGACCATAGGTAGCGAACAAGGGACGTTGTCCCCGTCTCAAGTTAGCCACAACTCACACCTGAAAAGGGAGGGATGCCAGGACAACCAGCTGCCCGGCAGCAATGGGCCCAGAGAGATGGGCCAGTTTATAGGTAATTACTGCCTCTTCATTATCTAGTTGTCGCTTTAACACTTTTTATATGCGACAGTGTGGCCGTCTAACAGGTTCTCTGCTCTCTGATATAGGGTCTAGATATTCAGGTTCCAGTGGACCCAAAGACATGGATTGACATTGGAGGCCCGTATTTCTAGGTAACTAAAGGGGCATGTTATCCGTGTAGAAGGTTAATTGTTTGTAAAGCGAGTTCATGATGGTATAGTAATTGCCATGCTGCTAATGTCTAAGATGTCTTGTCGACACAATAAATCGTAGCTAGATCAACAAATAATGAATAACTTGGAGTTTTCTTCAGGAGGCTTCGTCATCGGATAAGGGTTAGGTAGAATACAGTATACTATCTGGTCGCTATATAAAGAGGGGTAGACTAAATCCGTAAATTGCTTTGTCGCGGGTAGAACCACAACAACTTCACTTGCACCTGACTATTAACTTAAAATTTTTTTGTCTTACTGGCCTAGAGATGATATACTCTTCAGTGCAGTTGTAATCAACATCCAACCGAGTAAGGCCAGCCAGAGTCCATACATTGTTTATAAACTCGTATCTACCTAATCGTAATAAAATATTTAGGATAATTACCTAGGTCTTAAGCCACGATAGTCTATCCTAGCTTAATACGAGAGTCTTTCTCCTTCTAAATTACCAGCTTCTCTTGCCCAAAGCTATACTTTCCGTCATACCAGGTTTGTCAATATCACTAATATGCAAGTTAAGATGGTTGACGCAGACAGCTGCTAACTTTAAAACGATGTTTAAATACTGAATATAAATCTATAAAAATTCCCTCCAAGATGTTATAAAGCGCATAAATTATATGCTAGAATCTTGCTTTCTCAGAACTTTATAGAGGATGATATAGTTGTGACGACTTTCTGTGTTATGTTTTATTATCTATCGCGGAATCTAAAGTATTACGAGAAACTAGACGACGAGATTCGAATCAGCTTATAAAATGGCAATGAGTTTTGTCGTAAAAAGTTGGAAAGGTACCGATATCTTCGGAATTGTATAAATCAACTATCTTGGTAATGTCCGTCGTGGTCTCAGCTACGAGAATATACTTAGAACCTCGCTTTTAGGCGATAGAATTTTACCCAATTATCTGCCTTTTCCTCAACCGAAGAGAGCTATAACGACTATTCAATCAATGCGCAACTTACTAAAGTTAGACTCTGGACGCCAGCAGCACATCGATCCTTCTAAGGGCACGAAGATCACATTCCGTTTAACACCATTATTGAAAATTCATTTTCCTAACTACCCAGGTCAACAACTACCCAGGTCAACGCAAAGGGAATCCACAAACGAGCACTATCGGACTCATGATAATTGAAGTTGCCATGCTGAAACTTAGATAATATCAGAAAGACATGTCTCAACTTCCCCCCTCCCTACCTTTACGCTTGTAGACTCTGATGCATATAGCATATAAAGGCGGCCGTGGTGTTTAACACATGCAGCTTCAACACCATAGCAGCTTGTTATCCGACTAATCTCGCAAGGCATCCCCTTTGTTATCAAGACTTTTGTGCAAGTCACTGATCCTAGGTATAGCACTTAATCGGGATACCGCTTCGCGCTCTTGAGCTCTCGAGACTGTCGATTTTAGTTCCCAACACGAAAGAAAGGGATCATTTAGAAATCGAAATCACTGTCCTGCAAAGAAAGGGGGGGGGGGTTTAAGATGGTGACTTTGAGCATAATTCTAGTCACTCGATAATCGTGGCCGTCCGAAATGAGCTAACAGCAACCGTATAGGTAGGTATACAGGAGCAATGTCTCCGTATCATGGGCTGTCTGCAATTCTTCAGGCGGAAGCTTCGCCATTTCTTTCAAAGAGCCTCACCGCTAGGTACTAGCACTCGTCGCCTTCACGTTCTAGAACGATTTGGTCTCCACGAGGAATCCACTTGCTATTCAGGCGTACTAAAATCCGGTCAGTCCGACTTCATGCCGCCTTTTGCGATCTACGGAGCACGGACGCAGCGACCGCGCTGAGAATGTGATGAGCCCGCCCGGCGGTCGAGAAGTTCGCCTAACAGCTCCAATGACGAAACTCTGCACGCCATACTTAACCGAACTCGGAGACCCTGAGATCCGGCGTCATAGATTCTTTGCACCCAGATTCCCATGTCAACTTGTTTGCCCGACGGGACGCCCGCGCGCGTGGGGCCGGATACCCCGGCAGCTCGGCATGTCAAGCTCCCATCTAGCGTAGCATTGCTGTCACTGGCGGTGAATTCGCCAGGGGCCCTGACGTTCAGCGACCCCCTTTCCTCTTTTCCACCTCCCCGAGAGTGCGTTGACCCGTGCTGAGTCTGTCATTCATGCGAAAACAGCGCAGAAGGGGCTATATTAGATAGGGGAGTTCAGATTGCCAGTGCGGACTTGGTTCCCCATCAACGCGCGAATTAGCCAACCATCGAACGCCGAGAGAAAGGGAAGGCCAACGGGCATACAGACCGCTCAAGCAACCCCTCCAAGACCGCCGATCAAAAGTAATCGGCAAAAACACCGAGGCGGTGATAGTGCGGTAGGCCGGAGTAGTAGCAGAGAAACCTCACGCGAGAACCTGGCTGCCGACCTCTTTTTTTTTTTACCCCAATCTGACGCGAGAGTCCTCCGTTCCTGCATGTAATAATGAGCTTAGTTAGCCGTCTAGCTACCACATCCCGGCCGCCACGTATTTTTCCACGATGGAGGCAGGGTAAGATAGGGAGGGGAGCAGTGGGAGGGTCGTAATTCACCGCCCATCAGTCCACTTCCCTCCCGTCTGACGTGTGGATGCGGGTGCCCCATTGGCTACTCAGCCCTACGGCGTAAATGGCATGGCTGAATATTGAGGGAATCACACACGCCAAAAAAAAAAAAAAAGAAAACAAAAAGACGATTTGCTTTCTAGGGGCACTAAGATGACATTGGCTCACTCGAGCAAACGCTGACGCAGGTTGGCAGCAGCACCGCAAACGGCAAATGCATATGTCGTCCATCTCTTTCTCTCTCCCACTCTCGTCAGCGTATCAAGAGCTTCGCGAGCTTTCCCCGCATGACGGGCAAAGCAGGTTGACAGTCAGCCTGCGACGCAAGGGGGAAGCCGTGCCATCGACTGGACGTTTGACCGTAGGGGGTGGGGGGAGGAATCGAGACCGGTCGTCTTTCTGCCAGACCAGAGAAGAGACGGACGGTAACGCGGCTTGACGTTGGTAAGAAAAGGGCGTCAATCAAGCCGGAGAAGATAGTGATTACTACCTATATTTCCGCAGGTGCCGTGCCAAGGTAGCTACCTACCTACATAACCGGTCTGACATAGTTATTTTGACAGGTTGCTTACCCACCTACACGGTCGCGTCTCCCCTTGGCACGATCTGTCCGCCCGCGAACCTCCCCCCTTAACCCCCGGGGAGCGCACGCTCCTCAGGGTCCTGTCAACTTCTAAAACACACAACTCGTATATCCCATGTTGCACATTCCTCGCGGCTCAAGAGCACTGTCCGCTTTACGCAAGGGACAACGCCCTTCGCCCCTAGGTACGACATAGATTCCGGGTCTGAGTTCTGGTATTCAGCTGTGTCCTCCTCCATGTCGGATACAAGCGATACCGACACATGCAGAAACAAGAGTAAAGTAGTAGTCAACTGCTGCTGCTCCTGCTAATGCTGCAGCCGCGTGGTTTTTTTTTTTTCCTGCAGGGGAAACCCGAAAAAAAAAAAAAGGGCCTATGAGGAAGTGAGGCTTTTTCGATATTGGAATGCCAATTTCCCATCTTAGCTACCTACTGGTCAGGTAGGACTTTGCGCACGCACATGTAATGCGGACGGACGTTCTATGTATGTACGTATATATAAGCTAGTTACATAGTACATAGGGCGGCGGCACGGCAGCAGCAGCGGCAGTACCTTGCAGGATCGATCGGGCTGGTTCTTGTTGGGCCTAAAGCCGGTCATCCCTCCCTCCCTTCTCAGCCGGTACCGTCTCGTCGCATTCCCGCCCATACCATCTATTGCTCATCTGTTTTGCCACAGCCAACCAAACGCCAGCCAAGCCACCCACTATCCATCCCGGGCCCGTGTTAGCAAGCACACCAAATCTGGATAGACTACGTCAAGCTAGATATAGAATGTGACTTGTCATCTTGGCTAGGAGGAGAGAGAGAGAATAGCACCAAGAATGAGTATTGTCTACGTCTCAAGTCTTGATATCGTCAACATTGAATTCCCTCCTCAACCGGTGGCACTAGCAAGAACCGTATCTCCTCCCGTGTGGGGGCGTCTAAGAGGCCCGGGATGGGTCTTTACCGGCGTGGCGAGGGCCTGAGAAGTGAGATATAAGTACAAAAATATTATTAATACCCTATTATATCCTCTTTTCATTCAATAGACTGAGAGATTTTTTTTTCTGGTTTTCTTCTTACACCTTGATCCAATCAACGAGTGATCGCAAAGAAGGCGAATCGTGTGTTGCCACACCCCTCTTCTGCAGTGTGATAGCGTCCCTTGCATTAGTCGCCTTCTAACGTAGGAGTCTTCTCCTCTTCCCTTGAGTGGTTCGAGCCTAGATGATGCAAGCAGGCTGAGCACGAATTCTAGATTCAATAATACAATATTGTGGTGTGACGGGCAGCAATCACGAAGCATGTGTACCTCGAGGCTATGTGAGCTCACTACCTAATAGAACATCTAGTTCTACAGTGAGCGCATATATGTAGAAGAAAAGCGTAGAATAACCATAGGCCTGTGTTTTTTTTGGGGGGTTTTTTGACGAATTGGGGGCGTGAGCAGTGGAAGAATTCGGAATCTGCAACCCTCTAGCTCGTGGCACACCGGCATGATGCTTGTTGGCATATTCCTAGCTGCTTATCGCAGCTCACTGCTTACATCCCAAGGGTCTGGGAAAGGGTCTCAGGATACTCCGTTGGGGGGGGGGGGGTTAAGTCGCGTGGCCCAAGATCGGCTTACAAGTACCTACAAAGAACCGAGGGTGAAGATATTGAACGTGAGCAAGGTACGCTAACTATCGCCTTTTTTTTTTTTTTTACAATTTTTCGAAATCACGCCACTACATCGTTGGAGTCGACTCGGGAGGATGAGCCCAGACTGAGGACACACTACATAGCACGAGGTGGTGAGACTGAGACTGATTGAATGGTGCGAGTCGGGAGGATTCCCGCCCCTCCTCTCTAAAAGACAAGTGCTGACCTTCATCTCACATATATAGAGGTGTCTAAGCGGATAGAACGTTAGTGAGAGATAAACTTTGAAGATTAGGTTGACGTGGACTGCATAGCCCGGCGCCATCTCCAAGCCAGCCGTGACGTTAAAGAACAGGGAGGGCGGTTAATATAACAGCCACCGCCCCAAAACGGGTACCAGCCAGGCAATGTGGCGGTATTGTATTTCTTTAGGCGAACTCTGCAGTGTACTGGTATGTTGTGAAAGAACGCCGTAGGGCTGCAAAAACCAATGGAGACCGGCGGCGAAAGCCTTGTGTATCGCTATGTAATGAGATTGTGCATATTCCTGGTATACGCCACGGCCGTGATGAAGATGTCTTGGATCCGAGACACCGTTTCGGAGGGAAGCTCTATTCGAACAGTAAGGCGAAGCGGCGATCTGAGTAAAGGCCTCCGCCATCATTTCATTTCCACCGTCCGATACGATTGACTGCGGCATGCTGTACCGGAGGGCGTGGCGGTCAACCCACCATGTCGGTGAGGGCGACGCTACTGCGCAGCAGGTCGGTGTGGTGTGGTCTAATTAGAGAAGAATGAGTTCTCGAGCGAGACATACGGGACTTTCTGCGAAGAGAATATATTCATGAATTAAAATGCTTGGTAACCGTGGGGAAACCGTGCAACGGTTGCATCTCACGCAATTTGGATGGCGTGAGATTGTTGATGATGCCAGGTTGCGAAGCGTGGAGAGAGCCAACGTTGATGTGTATCTGGGAGGAGTGTTCCCATCCCAACCCCCTCAAGATGACATGCAGCTTTCGTTCGGCAAACAGTGGAAATCGCTGTGTGGTGACTAATTCTGGAAATTCCGAGCGTGCGTTTTGTTCTTAGCTATGTAGTAAAGATGAACGCGGCCGATCATGAGCCATTCGCAGGTCAATTTTCCAGTGATCAGTGATTAGACAGATGAAGCCATCTGATTGGGGCCGTTTGTCAAGTGTTGCGTGGGAAAGATTGGTAAACGGCATGCAAGATGTGTTTCCACACATTCAACCCCTAGTTTGTAAGCAGTACTGATATGACCCTCAGTTGTCTCAGTGAGAAAAGACAGCATATGTATTAAGCCATCCTGGAGTTGGCTCTACCATAATAAACACTACCTATGTAGAGATAGCGACCCAGTCAGAACGATCTGATCGTCTCAGTAGCTTCTGAGCTATAGCCAACGATAGCAGGCAAATCCCTGACTGGTGCTGACTGCGTTCTTAATAGAATAATAGGCCCGAGGGTTGTACGACGTGATGCCGTCCGAGATCTCTAGTGCTGATAATCTGTAGATGCGAATATTCCTGGAGCAATGAAGCAAAAACCTCGGGGAATCTAGTGTGAAGCCGACTGTAATTACGGGTGATGTTGGGCAACCGCCGTGGGATCGTGCAAGCGTGATCCCGGAGGTATAATGACTCCGTAAAAGCTCGAGCCAGACCGTAGTATCTGAGGAGGTTGACTCTTCTGAGAGCTGTGAATGGCTAATGACAACAAAATTCTCCACCGAACTTCTGGTCGAAGGGGAAAATTTTTTCCTTCTATTTCCTCCCCCCCTCCCCCTTCTCACACGATACTACATATCGTAGTATATGTGCGCCCGAATGTCACCCGAGGCCACCGAGGCACGAGGTAGCGAGGTTATCATCTGGTGCAGAGTGGAGCGCAAGCTAAGAAGAGAGCTTTGATGATGTGAGCATGTGCTATTCAATCGTAGTATCGGTGCTTACCGAATAAGAAACTTGACTGGCCCTACCCTATACTCGGCTAATGCAAGGTACGCGCGACTTACTATACCGTACGGGAGGAACCAATCAACAATATTACACCGATCGGCAGCACTAGCTGTTGAGACAACAATCTTTCCAATATGGAACAACTATCCCTATAATATATTGGTAACTTCATATATAGCATCAAAGGAGTTGACACCAGGAAGCACTAGCCTTCCGTCAGATGGGAGTCGGGGGGCCTGAGAAAGCTTTCGTGTACGAATCACCCGGCGTTGTTTATAGTATCTACCGTGTGGCCCTTTGTGGAGTGTGAGAAGCTAGTATAGCATCGGCGGTAGCCCGGGCGTTCCGGCTAATGTGAGAGGGAATAGTTGCTTCATGACGACCGAATTAATCCACAACTCACCGTGGTCAGTTCACAGTGCCACAACAAGTGAAACCCGGTTAAAGAAAACATGCCATCGATATTGGACAAGTCCTTAGGTCCACGGCGAGCTTGCCGTGGCGATGGGGAGACAACATGCTGCCGTGTCACTCGACACTTGAGGGGAAACAGAGATCATAGATTAACTACCCCAGACCTGACAAATGCTGTGTAAGCCGCAGCGACAAGCTCACAGACGGGATAACAACGGTTCGTTGCTGTCAAACTGTACTTCGGTATGACGAGTTTATCTGCGTTAAAACCCGCCAGTGATTACAATGGTTGCTATTCGTCATCCGTTACTCTGGAGTATGAACACATGGTAGGTGCCAAGTTGGCCGAGCGAGAAGGACGAAGGACCGACAAAAGATTGCTGGGTAGTAAATAATAGCTACTGCATCGTGGTGGGACCAGTCATTAGTTAGTATGCGGAACCGAGAATCGGGCCCGTATTGACGATATGATGGGATCTTGGCCAAATGAACATGACGTAGAAGGCTCACGTCGTCGAAATGACATCTGCTGCTAACGAACACAGCACTACCCCCCTGCGGGATTATGGCGATGGCGGTGGTCCATCCGAGACATAACGAATCCTGAATCTCGGTATTCTCTGTAAGCCTAAAGATGACAGACAGCTTGTCGGCCCAGGATGGCGACAAACTATTGGTAACGTACGGCTGAATAAGCCTCGCCAGTACGCGGTGGCACACGGAGGCTCATGGCACGACAGACGGGCGAAACGGGAAGACGGATCGCGCAGAAACAGCGAGATTGCCGTTGACTGGCTCAAGGGAATTTCATGGTACACCGAACGACGAGGCTTGGGCGCCACGGGAGGGCAGAGGCAGTATGTCGGAACGGCTCGTCGTCGGATACATACTTGATTCGGTCTGAGGTAGAGGGGAAAGGGGGAAAGGAGGGAGAGGGAGAGGGGAAAAGGGGAAGGGAAACGATGCAGGTTTGGTATTCATCTATACAATGTATGTAGTTGACCGAAGACTTACGAGAACTCGGCTTCGGTAGTTGGTATCATGTTTTACCCACGAGGGTATTTACCTGCAGGCTACATCAGAACCGAGAAATAAATAGATAGCTGCAAGGTAGGAGACACGTTGAAGCGATCGAAGGAGTTTGAAGGAGTTTAAAGGTCAGCCCCTGCAGGCGACGATGTCCCGAGAATGGAAGTATTAACCTAGCGTAGAAAGGTGGGGTTATATGCTTTAATTGCATATATATAAGGTGTAACCTTATAACCGAGTTTGGTGCGTCTACTTTTCCCATTTGCGTCCTCTTCAACTTTTACGTGTTACAATCCATTTGCTTCCCCATCCCATTCACCTACAACATCTACACGTTACGTTCACTTTTGCTTTTAATAGCTACTGCAGTGCAACTAATCCGATCCGTGCCGTTAAGCTCAGATCGATCACGATGCCTCTGATGGTCTAACTTCGTACACTATTGTGCCAGTTACCAACCCAACTTAGCACCGGCACCGTCGACAAACAACGACAAACAAGGAAAGATTTTCTAAAGATTTTCCCCCTTTGGTCCGCGGAAAACAACACGAGTCTTATCGAGTAAAGCGCGTATCCCCAGTAGGGCTCCGTCTTCGGCAGTGGGTGAGATCTTGAAGATTGGCTCCAGCTGGTATGGTTGCATACAGTACGAAGTCGAGTGGTCTTCATACTTTGTCTCTGTTTTTCCCCTAAGGGCTCCCATCCCTTAATTATTACTGTGTGTTGTGCACTAGCAGGGCTACCTCCCGTGCTGCCGTACTGCCCGGGATGGCTGCTTACGGCTAACTCGACGATCATCTTCCACAATGTTTGATACATATCCAGGTCGAAGCCATATTCCATGGGATATGCAAGCTGGGCTCGGCTGTGCGATGAGAAAGGCGCAATTGGCTTGTCAAGTGACTGTCTAACACGAGTCGCTGTCGACGGTACGGAGTGTTTCCTCGCCAAAATTTGCATTGCTAACAATCGGAATGACTCGGCTAAGCGACTTACCTACATCTTGACGAATCTGGGACCCAATGCAAGCATGCAAGCCGCTATGTTTTCACATCCAATACGTCTCCCAGTTGCATACTATCCATACGTAGCTACGTACTCGAACGCGCCTTTGTATCTCTTGGCAGCTCATGCCATCCAAATTGCAGCAGCATCCTGTCCTATCCTTATCGTCCAAATCATACTTCCCGTAACTGAGAGACTGGATAGCGAGCTAAGGTTACGCTTTGAGGCCACTTTGAGAGCCCAAGCCAACGGCTCGACGGGGGTTCCATCCCGACTAGGCCGAGCTAAAGAGCACAAGGGTCAAGCTACACTACACTCCATATCCTTGTCATGACCACGACCGAACCACCAGGATTCAAAGCCGGTGCCCTTGCCTAAGAGAGGGAAGGTCGGAAAAGGGGGGGGGGCATACGACAGCCAGGGTACCCGTCAATTGCTGCGTCTTCCAGAAATCCCACTGCCCCGGATCCAGCCAGGACCAAGCAAGCTTCCACTCAATTCTATTTGTATGTACTACCTACTATGTGCATACGCTCTAAATATGATGGTAGGGAGAAAGCAGAGCTGAGGTCAAGATCAGATGAATGTAGATCTGTTGAGATGTATTAGTCAGGAATTCTTCCCATCTCCTTACTCGATGTTCGGAGGAAATGCGGCTTCGAGAGATCCGGGTTCGCTGTGCGGCTTTGGCTGGCTTTATAGGCTTGTGGACTTAGGTTCATGGGCGTTTGTTTGACGTCGTAGCGACGCAACTCTGCGCAAGTGCGCACGCTGTGCGTAAGTACGGTCCATCTGTTCAATCTGGTGGGCCGGCATCAGCAGCAAGCAGCTAGCTAACATCGTGGCTCCGCATGCGCTATTAGATACTGTAAGTAAATAGAACGCGACTTGCCAAGATGGCAATGCCCCGACGCGCTAGGGGAGGAGAGTCGAGAGCCTAGGTCCCCATTTTACCAGTCAAGAAACGGCCTGAACGGTCAGGACGACTGGCAAGACTAGGTAGAGTCATCGAGCGGTTCAAGTGGGCCTTCCACACGGCCGCTAGAAGAAGAAAAAAAAAAGTGAGAGGGAGCTCCAGCCAGCTGGCTAGGATCATCATGCTGGGCTGCCTGCCCAAAGCTGCCATCCCAGTTTGTCGGGCTACCACCTTGCTCGTCTATGGACAAGGATAAGGAAAACTCCACGCCCGAACGCACGAGGGTTGTCCGTTCGTGGTCTAGGGCCATGTTGATTTCTGGTGTTAATGGAGCCACCATACATAACATAACGGCATTGGTGGTTGAAGGAAACGATGTTATACCGCCATCTCTTTTTTTTCTTTCTCACGTTGTGTCTCGTTCTTGACCACTAGCATCCTATGCTACAATAATCTATACCTCCTTCGACACGCCTTTCAGCCAAAGCCCAGAGCTCACACATATGCACCTAGTCCCCTATCCGTCCACCCTCGCGCAATACCACCATTACCGCCACCATAGCGCCCTAGGAGCTGCCAGCGTCCAAGCATTTCGTCCTACCTAATAAGTTAGGGGAAGCACACAAGCTCTTGCACACAATATATTCTTGGAACCCCGCGTCTCCGTCTTTTTGGAGATCTGAACCGAACCCATTGGACTCTGTCGTGCTGTTGTCACAAGACTCGTCAACCGCTCACAGTGGCTGGTTTACCAGGGGTTATAGCGGTCAACCTGCACAAGACCCGGCGATTGTGTCGGGATTGGGACGACTAGATTCCATTTGATTGGCGAAGAGACTCTGTTAGCGACAACACAGCAAAACAGCAGGGTCACGTCCAAGCCTAACTACAACCCCACGAAACCTCCCAGCTCTGTACATAACCAGAACACGTGGACCAGTGCAACTAAATAAGCAACTGTCCCAGTGGTACACGTATGGACCGTGGAGGCAAGTGGTCTTGAAGAAAACCTGACTCTTTTAGGAGCAAGGGCACCAGCAGATCCAACGAACTCCTACCGACTTATTACTACGCCTGTCTCCTATCTATAATAAGATGCGGAGGTAGGATTTACCGAGGGAAAGAGTTAAAAAAAAGTACGAAGAAGGATTACTTATTCCTGCAACAGAGTTCGATCTTGCAGACGCGACAAAGCAAGCTTCTGTCTTGACTGACGTATTAAATCCCCTACTTTGCCAACCACCCCAGCTTGAACCCCCACCAAAAATACGCCATTTCGAATTGATTCTTAGTCGACAACCACAGCTACTACGACAACGACGATAAACAACAAGCCCGAGGGGATTTCCCAAGCTCGACTCTTCTATTCTCCAGGCAGGTCGGCGGCAAGATCGCTGATCTGCGCTGCAAATCATGTCTCCAACACTTCGACCTCTGCAGCTGCCGTTACTGGTTGAGAGAGGGTTGCAAGAGGCGGTACAGAGTGAAACGGTAGAGGGCGAGGTTTCTCATAGCGGCCTCTTCATGGCTGACTCTAGCTCGTCCGACACGACTTCTCCCGTGACACCGACGTTCTCGCCGCACCATCTGCGGTGCTCCAGTTCGATGTCGTCTTTCGAGTTGGGCACACCAGTCACCGCCGACAGTCCTTCTTCGCCAACGCAAGCGGCACAAACAGCAAGCAAACGAATCTTGGATGACGTCGAGGAGGAGCCTTTCGAATACGAAATCTTGGAAGATGACGATGGCGAAGACGACGACAGCGACTGCGTGTCGGATCATCTTGATCTCTATGACTGCTTATGTAGGTTTTGATCGATTTTTACTACATTTAACCGTATTACTTGCTAATGATAATCGTACTAGGCGATGAGCCATGCATCCACAAGGACAACGATCTGGCGCAAAGCAGGTCAAACTTCTATGCCCGAGGCAGGGATGACTATGATATCGGCTGCCTTAGCGATGGCGACTCACATTCGAGCAAGAAGCCCAGAGATGGCTCAGTCTCGCCGTTTGCAGGCTTTTCGCAACGCCTCGGCTCCCGATTTCCAGTTTTAAACAAATGGAAGTCTAAGAAGCCCCGATCCGTTCACTCGCCGGTGTCTGATTTCGCTTTTGAGCCACGACCGAGCTTTTCTCGAGCACCTTCGAGTCGCTCGTCCTCGCTGTCAGCTTCGGCTCGCCACGTTCCAGACCGCCTCAACGAGCCGCTCCCGCCGACTCCTGCGCTTTCGTTATACGAGAGCAGCGATAACGCCACGTCGCCAGGACCCCTAGATATCGAGGAGGCCAACCATGTTCTAATCTCGATCCAGCGTGAGCGCGCCCAAGCGACGACGCCGCTTTTACCGCCAATGATGACCTCCACTACGAATAACTACATTAATGCGAAACAACCGTCACCCTTAGAATCACCGGCCATCGCCTGCCCAACCGACGTTGAACCCCATTCGCCTTCGCCAGTTATGTCTCCACCGCTCAGCGCTAGACCGTCTATCTCTTCTTTCCGCCAGATACAAACCTCGGTTGACCTACCTTTTATTCCTGAGCCTGATGCTTGGTCAGATCGACTAGGGCATGCCAACTTTACCATCGTGCCACAGCCGTATCAACCGGAAGTTGCTGATATAGATTCTCTTCGCCAACTCCGGGCGGACTGGGAGACAGCGCGGGTCAACTACACCAAACACTTGGTGCGCACTGGTGAACACTATGGCATTACTTCTAAGACCTACTCCCTCACCGAGGCCAAATGGGCTGAGACGGCTCAAATCTGGCGCGGCTTTCACGACGAACTCATCGATGCAGTCGTCGCCAGCGGCGAAGCAGCTATTTGCGAGAAATTCGACGAATGTGTGCTCACCACCGTGCCGAGAATGGATGCCGAGGGGAAATTCCCCGAACGCGGTGACGTGGACATCGTCGGCCCAATGGTGCGCGAAGCGACGATGTACTCTCTGGATGGTACGGACCGGAAGCGTTCTGGATTTTGGCGCAACCTGACCGGTCGCGTTGGCTTGAGGAAATAAACCTCGCCGTGTTTTTTTTTCTTTTCGTCTTTTCTGCACAACTGATTTTGATACCCTAATTCCACCTTACGACTTGATGAATTTACGACTTTAGCGTCACTCCCACTCCTTTGAATACGCTCCTTCGAATTGTTTTTTTACGCATTAGAGAGATACCATTTTGTCGTTAGCCGCTCATTTTATGCACGGAATCACAGCCACGGCGGCACCACGAGCTCCGCAACTCAGCAGCGGAAGCATCATCAATGTCTATTTATTAAAAACTTGAAACATAATCCAGACGGGGCCCCAAGAAACGTGTCGGGCTTCACTGCACATACCTTGTTTCTGGCAACAAAACTTCTTTTCTTTTACTAGCGTTATTCAGCCTGGTGTTAGGAGGGCTCAAAAAATGGTCGGCGAACTACATATGCATCTACACACACGGCTAGGATCAGCCGGAATAACAGGCGGGATAACACATAGACTCGGGATATTTTCCCCCCTTGATCTTCCCCAATATTTTACATGGTCGCCCCGAAGCGGGAATGGCGCATTTCGCCATGTGTCAACATTTTCGGGGCGATCAGCAGCATTAGGTGTCTCGGGGGGAGAAAGTAATTGCATCGGGTCGGCTTTGATTTGGTTTTTTTGAACTTGTTTCTTGTTTTATTCGGTAATCAATAGTGTTTGCCAACGTAGTATCTATTTCTGTTCAGACACCTAGGGAGAAGACCTGGGTTGAGAAGGAGGGGTGAGAAGATTGGGATCCAGGCCATCATGTGCAAATGCCCCGTACTACTGTACACCATCATTTGTTGAAATACTAGAAGGAACCCGAACATAGCAAATCATTTAGGTGGCGGGTGAGGAAAGGGGATGTAGGTAGTTAGTTTGCTGGGTCCTTCGACGTAAGACGACTCCAGCCTCCGGCTCTGAGAACTTGTAATTATTACTGGTTCTCGGGGCGCCGAGGAGATCTGAAAAGAAAACTTCATTACTATGACCCTCATCATTCGATATGTGTGGATCAGAAAGCTGTGGGCTTAAAAGGCCAATTCTCCTATGATATCTCGCACGCTCCGAGTTGACGACGCGGCGGTGTCCTCACAAGCATGCACAGTTCATACGCGCTCCACTCACTTACATCGCATACAGACATGCTGACACAGACAGGCAACATCTACCCCAATGACGGCTCAACCGGCACCATTCGAACAAGACGTAAACTGGGCGCAGCAGGCTTACCGGTCTTCCGCCAAGGGCGACGATCAGCTATTCGAACAAGAGATTCATAACTCGGGTACGATACCTCTATCTAGGAAGAAGAAAAAAACTATTTTATACTTATCATTTACTCTTCCGAAATCGCGCGCCGCTCTTCAGTAGGCATAAATGGGGGTCCGCATTTCGCCGGCCGGAGCGCAAAAAAGGTAGGTTGAGCGTTTGCGCCAATGGTCACCACCGCCTATCACCGCCAAACGCGTACGAGACGGGACCAGCTCGAGCCAATGCGGCTTGCCTATCTCACTCTCTTTTCCCTATCTCTATCTCTATCTCTATCTTTATCTGCTCCGGCCCCGGATGCCGCCTTGATAGAGGGGGGGGGGAGGAGTGAGATGGGATTAGATGTTCGGGTCACCGCTAGATAGGTAGGTACCTAAGGTAATAAAATAATAGATTATATGATGGCTAACCGCGGATGCTCCTACTTTTATGTGATGTGCTGTGTTGTCTAAGCTGGAGAACGAGAATAGCAGCGTCGGCGCTAGAAGATGGGCTTAGATTAGACGATGGGATGGGTGAGTGGACGAGAGAGCAAGACTGGGGAAGCAATAGTCACGTTGATGTGCGTTACATATGCACATTGGGAACGCGGCTGGCGTTGATTACCTATATCTCACGTCAGGTCGGAATACCATCCGGGCCGTACTTTGTTATCTATGGTCGTCTCCATTGGAGAAAGCAGACGAGGGCAGCTTGGGTGGGAGAGAGAGAGAGAGAGAGAAAGAGAGAGAGTAGAGCATTTAGAGTGTAAAGTTCCATACGAAAAGCTCGGGGAAGAGCTTATATTTTTTTTTTTTTTCCCCGGTAATCTTGCCCGTTCTATCAATCGAATTACTTTTTCCCCGAGTTTTTCGTCCCCCAAATTGATCTGCGCGAGGATCACGAAGATCATAGCCATTCAGGTTTGTCTTGTGTGCGCATAAGTGATCTACGTAGGTAGGACGTATTCTTCAGCTTTGGGCTACCTACCTAGGCTTAGCAACTATATTATTGGTCGGCGAGGTTGCGCTTCTTCCAACATTTATTGGGCATTGAGATGGGCGGGTAAACGAATGGATGTTGCTTATTTGTCTTTTGGGTACGCTGTAGTTAAACTACTGGTTCGTGGTTTAGGCGGTCGATAATTGCATATAGAATGTCGTGCTCTGGTGTCCTCTCGTCTGGATTTCGGTATTAGTATGCGAAACATCAGTTTTCTTTCCCTAAGGTAAAATAACTCCCACAAAGCCCTCCCCCTTCACATTCGTATGTTGTCGTCCGGCAATTCTGTGGTCACCCTCCTTCATATCCACCTTCTCGTGCTTTCTTGTGCCTTGCTAATGTCCATTCAGCAAATACGACCTAGGTGCGGTATTCCTATTGCGTCTCTCGTCGATGTTGTATTGGTCTACAAACCGCCTTGGTAAAGAAAATAGCCCGTAGACGATACATCGTACCTGAACTAGGCTAGAGTGTATAGTAAGATTGGCTCTATCTGCTCGCATTAAAATTCTTAAGGCAAATTCTACGCAAGGACTATGCAATATGTTTCGGTAGCTTGAAACAGCGTTTATTTAGGATTATGCTATTCGCTTAGCTGAGTCCTAAGAATATGAGAAAATGGTTAAAATCAGTATAACCCTTGATATACTATACAGCAAAACCCCCCCAAGTCGTCCAGACAAACCCAGTTTGTACCAATAGGCGCTCTCCCGCGTGAAAATTAGACTAAGGCCCTTCTTTCCATGTATACATACACCTCGGTCTCGACCATGCTGACTTGAAGATAGAGCTTTTAAGGTTTACTTCCTTTTTTCTTTTCCTTTTTTTTCCCCTTTTTCTTTTTCGATTTTGAAGCGAATCAAAATGATAACATGATAAATCCTACTATACTATCAAGTTCAGCAATAGGGTCTTGCCGACTTGGGACTGTCATTTCCAGTCACCCACTTCCCCCCACCTGAGCTTGTCACATCTCTTTAGAAGACGCAGGTTTCAATCACGTCTCCATACCTCTTCATCAACCTTGGAAAGTGCATGAGAACCACAGCATCATAGAACTAGTCATTCTCATGTTCGCTTATCCTGGATTGTCCCTACCCTTTCTCTATATTATGCCCACTGTCCTAGGGGGAACTACGGGTGTGAAGCTTTCTTGGTTGGTATCGCTAGTTAATGTCCAAATTCCATAAAGTGGTTGACAATCTCCCACTTTGTGAAAAAAATTTTTTTTTTTGGAAAACCTCGATTTCTGTGACATCGCCCGCGGCTAGGTATAGGGTGTGAGAGTTCGCGTTGCTGGCGTTTTCATGAGATCTATAGTAACGATACTCCACACCAACCGGGTCATTTTATTGTGTCGATACTGACTCGGACAAGTGACCGGTATAAGCTAGTGCTTCTCTCATGCCATGGGGCACATTGATCTTCTCCGGCCTAGTTTGGGCATCTCGTCAAGAAATGGGGAGGAGGGACTAGCAAGGAGTCTTAATGAATCCAGTGTCAAGAGGATGCTCTACGGTACAGCAAATCTAGAAATAATATTAACAAGTCACCTAACAGCACTCAGTTGTGCAAGTAGATTCATTCTGAGCATGGCGTGCTCCACTGTTCCATGCTATAACGTTTCATCCTTGGCTTCTCGCGTTCGCTTAAGTGAAGGCATACCACGAGGGCAGCATTAGATAATGTTGAAATTATCACCATGTGGTTATGAGTTACCAGGTTTGGTGCATCTCTCACACTTTCACATTGCAACGTCGACTACGAGACAAATCACCCAATCTATACATCCTTAGGTTTCCCATTCACCCTATGTTATTGATTCTGTGTCCATCTAACTACTCATCCACATCTGTTAGTTATCCATCCTAATATTTATTCGAATTTACTCTAAGAAACACGTTGTATATGGGGCTTTCCTGTGGCCGTACTCCTTAGCCGTTGTATGGACTATGGATTCAAAAGTACGACGAGTAGCTAAATGTTAGGGATCTGGCACTTAGTTTTGGGGGAAACAATATGAATGAGCGAGTTTGTGATGGGAGTGTACATGAATAGGCCTTAGCTACATCACAAGCTATAGAAGGAGGCTCTCTGGTTATTAACCTATGCCTATATATTTTCAACATAATATGCATTTCTTGGACACTGTGATGACTGGGGACCGTCACATGGCATATAGTCCAACCTAGGGTGTCAAGTTAGGGAACTTGATATTCTGTTACCCTTTTGGCAGCGGGGTGGTGTAGTGTGGTTGGCTAGTCACTGCCGTGACAGACACCTTGACAGAGCCGAATACGTGTAAGGACTAAATAAAAGCCCTTAACGAGGCAAAGTGCACTTTGCGCAATAGCTACATGATCGCCTACCCAAAAGGGGGCCTAAATCGTGATAGCCGGCGATGTATACGACTCATTTATATAGTAAAGAAATACACTTTGCTTAGAAGAATGAAGTCCACGAGAGAAAAAAACGAAATGGCCTCTAGGAGCTGGCTTATTTATAGCGCCTAGCCCATTACTCGTCATCGTTCTCTCTCTCTTCGTTTCAATCTCTCCAACCAACCATTTCTCGCAGTTCATGACTCCTCATAATCTGCCCCTCAGCTTAAATATATATTATCTCGTTCCCTGTCGCGTTTTTGCGTTCTATTCTGCGTCCGAATTTATGCTTTGTGTTTCCCTGCAGGTCATCTTGACTGGCTTTGAGCCTCTTCCAATCGAAAACTCAATTGTAACATGTTTATACGCTACGATAAGAAGCATCTCGGGCTTTATCTTTCTCGCTTTAAAAACACTAGCCCTTCTAGTATAGATTTCGTTTGATACAGTGGTGTTTGAATTCATCATCACATCGATCTACTTAACGTTGATAGAGCTGTTACTATATTAGCAAGTATTGTATTCCCAACCAGATACAAGATGCCTAGTAGCCCTGTGCATATGGATCATTTCATGTCCAAGATCGACATCGTTACCTCGACGGTATCGCTCAATATAATCATGGTTAGGTAGTCAAACAGAGCTCCCACCTGACCCTCTTCTGCAACGGGTTCCCGGGAAGGGGTGGAGAGGAAGAGAAGGAAATCAGATTGGACGAATATTGGCAACTCAAGTCATAGGCATTCTGCAATTGGCTTACTGAGTATAATAAGGGTCTCTTTTCATCATTGACCCTTTTGCACGAACAAATGCTGACTCCGGTGGTCCCCGTAGTTTTTTGTGATTTGACTACGAAGTTTTGTTTCTAATGTAGAGAAGAGAGGAGAAGGAAAGGCGAGACAGTATTCAAGTTACAACCCGTTTATACATTAGGGGAATGCACTAGTAATTACTGTGTAGAGTATTGGTATATACACAAAGTTGGTTACTGGGCCAGAATGTGTATCTATTTACCTTAAGCTCTCAAAGTAGGTTGGAATTACGTGCTGAGACTTGATCTGTGGCTCCCCTTCGACAGGGAGCATGTCATTTAACTTGAGGAGTATGTTAGGACTTTTCTTTGAGAACATATTGTAACAACAGGTGCTAGACTAGAGAGGTGGTATACTTCGCGGAAACGATGCCTGATTCGAGAAACTACTTATCAGATTCGAAAAAAAAAACACCTCCCCATCAAATCTGATGTGTTGATTGGCGTTCCTGTGATGTTTGCTCATCAGGTTAACTACCAAGGTCACTACAACCATAAGGTTAATAAACCGTCTAACCTTGCACTTATGCTTACTTACTGATCGTCCGAGCAGTTACTGGTAGTATCTTAATAGAGTTAGCTCTACCGTAATGATTTATCACCTCTGCGGAACTTATTTCATGATCGAAGCATTTTATTTTTCTAAGTCGATAGCACGTGAGAGTCCTAGTAAGAGTATATACTCTAGCGAGCGATGGGTAGTTCACGTCATTATAAGGCGAGACAATGAATAGTTGCGACAAAGACACGGGCCTGTTAATCCTACGATGCTGTGCTTGGAATAATACTCTCGACTGGTAAGGCCGACCGGAGAGAAATTGTCTAATTTGGGGGATTTCATGCCTGTGTTTAGTAGGGTAGATAGATGTAAATATATACTTATGGTAGCCAAGACAGGACTATTGAAGAATCTCTTGGTACCTAGTGACTTATTGCTAAGGAGTATACCAAGCAGAGACGGTAGGAGTAATACCAAGCTCAATATTTGGGCATGGAGTTTTTTTTTAAGTAGAAAGGGAGACTAGGGGATTTATAATCGAGATTCAAGCCCCCTTTTCAGAGGGTTAATATCTGGCACGGCGACTACTGTCTCGATCAAAAACTATGATACCGATTCGGATAGGGAAGTTGTATATACGAAGTAGGACTATAGTGGCAAAGTACACAATATGATGGTCAGCGAAAACAGCCTGACTGTGAGACGTTGCGTCTCAATGCTGTACATGCATTTGTGTACGTGCTGGTAGCAAATAGGAGACGAGACCGAGTAGCAATCGTGCTGCCGATGCAGATTGAGGCTCAGGCGGAGATAATGCATTGTCGAAAGGGGGCTAAGAGGCTAAAAATGTCTTGCAGGTAGATTGCAAGTGATGACCTCATCAAGCACTGTGTGGACTGTGTAGGTAGGAACTGTGGCCTCTCGCAGTTTTTCCGAGATGCAATGCGAGATGCGTGTGGCCTGTGCAGCATCAGATAACGTCGATAGCCCAGAAAAGCTTAGGCACCTTCTCGTACCAAGGTACTTCACCCATACACCTCGCATTTTAATCCACCAAATTTCACACCAACCCACGCATCATTTTACGATAGAACACCATCAATTCCAGGTCACTCCCCGTTTTCCATCCTCGTAGCAAACCGTCGAGGAAGCATTAAATATTCCCCAGTGCCAGCTAGAGATGAGTGCGAACTCTTTCCAGTAACAAGAAAAAAGCAGGCACCGTGCACCCATTTCTCTCTTCGTTCAGCCGACGCAAGCCTTGCAGCCTCTCGCTAGTTACCGTTCTCTTACTACGGAATAGCAGTCGGTACAGGGTTCCATCAGGCCATTTAGAACACTGCATCGTACCATCGGCGTCGTTCTAGCCACCCACCATAAACACCCCCGCATAATACCTACCCGAAGCGACCGCCCACACGAGGTACTGCGGCACGGATACAACCCAAGGTTTGAACTGCACTAGCCACAGGCCATCTTTTACGTGCGCCTCCTTCTAAACCTGCCTGCTGCTGCTCTCTCCACTGCAGGCCTACTCCACAGTGCAGCGACGCTCGCTACCTACCAACTAACCGGCCTTCTCTTTTCGACCCTTTCCATCCAACACCTCCCCCAGAGCAACCAAGCGTCGTACAATTACAATCCCAATTTTTCGATTCGATTTTTCCTCCACGGCCGCGGTCCTCCCCAGACCGCTCAAGAGGTGACATCGATGAGGAAAATCCAATCTGTACTTTGATCGCATGTAGCCACCGCACCCAAGCATCACCATGTCCGCTGAAGCGACCGCCGCACTGGCGCCCGCGCCCGAGCCTGCGCCCTTGGCCGACAAAGACAACGACCACGTGGACCACCAGCACCAACAGCACCCTCATGCCGAAGCTGCTGGTGCACAACCGCAAACCGTTAAAGATGCGGCCCACGCGTCGCCCAAACCGACCGGCCTTCATTCCCCGCCTGACAGCAACAGCGCCATGAAGCTGGACGATAGTGATTCCGAACTCAGCGATGTGGAGGATCCGACCCTCGAGGCCGACATGGCACACTTGCACACCTCTCCGCCTCCGCCGCCCGCCGTAGAAGATGAGAAGGAAAATGACGAAGATATTGGCGAGGTCACTCCTGACGACTGGTCTGGTACTGTGCCGATCTTCAAGCCCTCCATGTACCAGTTCAAGGACTTCAAGAAATTTGTACGTCGCCAACGCAAACCACCCTTTTATTAGTCCAATTCTCGTCGCAGCATCCCCACTGCCATAGATGACCGGGCTGACTAACCTGTCATTACAGATGGAGAAAGTAGATGTCTACGGCATGAAGTCGGGTATCATCAAGATCATCCCGCCGCAGGAATGGAAGGATAGCCTGCCTGAACTCGAGGACTTGGTGAAACAGATCAGAGTAAAGGAACCTATCAAACAAGATATCATGGGTTCCAATGGCACCTACCGACAGGTCAACATACTCCACCAACGATCCTACAACCTACCACAATGGCGACAGCTCTGCGACCAGAGCGAGCACCAACCGCCAGCAAGACGAGGAGAGAGGCGCGCGCAGGCTGCCCCGAAGCCAAAACCCGCCGCGTCCTCGGCCGGTCCGGCTACAAGACGACGTGGACGATCTACGCGGAATAAGGGTAAGAGAGGTGCAGCGAAAGATACTACGGCGGAGCTGGAAGAACGACCCATGACCCCTGTCTCCCCGCGACCGTCTGAGGAAGTGGCTGAGTCTGTAGAGAAGGACCCAGACGCAGATGTCGATGAGGAAGATACCCCGCCCGTAGCTAATCGGATGGGCGGTTCGAGGCAACCCAAACCAAAGATGCAGAGTACCTCGGCTCGCAGGAAATACGCTCGGCGCGAAGGGTCAGCCAAGATTGATGAGGAGGCCTTCAAAGATTTCGACTATCGCATGGATATCTCTGACTATACCCCAGAGAGATGTGAAGAGCTTGAGCGAATATACTGGAAGACACTTACCTACGCGCCTCCCTTGTACGGCGCCGACCTCCCCGGGACACTTTTCAATGACTCATCCGAGTGTTGGAATCTCAACAAGCTTCCAAATCTACTCGATGTCCTTGGTACCAAGGTCCCGGGTGTTAACACGGCATATCTCTACCTTGGCATGTGGAAGGCGACTTTTGCGTGGCACCTGGAAGATGTCGATCTATATAGCATCAACTATCTTCACTTTGGAGCACCAAAACAGTGGTACAGTATATCGCAGGGGGATGCGCGTCGATTCGAGGCAGCAATGAAGACCATCTGGCCTACTGATGCTAAATCTTGCGACCAGTTTCTTCGTCACAAGGCCTTCTTAATTTCGCCGAACCATCTGTTGCAATATTTTAATATCAAAGTCAACAAGTGCGTTTCCTATCCGGGAGAGTTCGTCGTTACCTACCCATATGGATACCACTCCGGATACAACCTAGGCTATAACTGTGCTGAGGCCGTCAACTTCGCCCTGGACTCCTGGTTGCCAATGGGAAAGATTGCCAAGAAATGCGAGTGTGCGCAGGCTCAAGACAGTGTATGGGTTGATGTTTATGAGATCGAGCGCAAGTTACGAGGAGAAGAGACGGATTACGAAGAAACGGAAGATGAAGATGAGGAAGAGGAAGAGGAAGACGACCTCGATGGTGGCATGCCAACGCCCCAGTCCTCGCATGCCGTCAAGTTTAGACAGGCTGGACGAAAGCGGAAACGTGCAACAGCTGATAAGGGAGAGAAGAAGACCAAGAAAGTTCGTCTTCGCCTCAAGAATCACGTCGAGCCTCCTTGCTGTCTATGTCCTCATGATATACCCGGTCAAGAATTGCTACCTACTGATGACGGCCGCAAGGCGCATCGCATATGCGCGCTGTATGGTGCAGAAACGTGGATCGAGATAGTCGATGAGAAGGAGGTTATCGCCAACGTGACAAACATCAGCAAATCCCGCCTGGATCTCAAGTGTTTGTATTGCCGCTCCAAGAAGGGCGCATGCTTCCAGTGCTCTCATAAGAAGTGTACTAGATCGTATCACGCGACCTGCGCTGCCGCTGCCGGAGTCATGGTGGATGAGGCTGAGGTCCCGATCTTTGGCGAAGATGGAACTGAATACAAGGAACAGGCCTTTGAGTTCAGCTGTCGCTTCCATAGAACGAAGCGTGATAGGAAGCTGGACGGAGACGCTCTGGACGGATGCCAGACAACGCTACAGGCTGCTGCAGGTCTCAAGAAGGGCGACATATGTCAATTACAGTACTACCGGGGCGACATCTTCGCTGGAGTCATTGCCGAAAACCGGGCTGACGAGGAGACATTCCTCATCGACATCATACCTAACGGGTACGCTGATAGAGACACAAACAAGGGAAGACAACAATTACTAATAGTATCTAGGGAGCGAGTTGAAGTCGAGTGGAAGTGGTTACTTCTTCCAGACCCGGCTGACTTGCATTTGCAGAAGGCGTCACCAAACGCTATTCCCATGCCGACATCACGCAAGGCTAAGGAGCAGATCAACGCGACAAAGAGACCCACGGAGGAGCTGCCACGCGCCGACGCGCCATTTGTCGACGGATTCACATGGGCAGAATTCAATCATCACGATTGTACTAATAAAGCTCAAGCGAAGGTGGACCTGTCTAAGGAGAACCAGATCTGGTACTACCTTGGAAGAAATTCCACAGAGGCCCGGCCTCAGTACACCGAGGACCCTAAGAAACCGAAGCACAACCCCAAGAGCAATTTCTTGGACACCGTGCCGAGACCAGCTCCTCCAGCGCATGCCCACCCTCGGAAGTCGTACGGGTCGGCATTTTCCTTGAACACACCAACTTCAGGAGCGCTGAAACTTGAGAAGCCGTACCAGTACAAACCGAGGGATCCTATCACTCCATCTTTTATCCCGTCTGCCTTTACCGCTCAACAGTTTGTGCCGAAGCCTTCGCCGTACACTACGCATCAGTTCACCCCGACGCCCTCACCCTATAATATGCTGCAAGCTGCGCCAAAGTCGTCCCCGTATATTCATCTACAGCAGCAAGTCGCGCCGTTACCTCTTTCCGTTGCCCCACAGACTCCTTCTCAGGCCACTCAACAGACACGCCAACCTCAATTTGCACACTATACTCCACATCAAACTAACCAGCAGGCTATCTCCAAACCTGCTTCCGCGACTTCGCTGCAACACGCACCGAAACCAGCTCCTGCACCGAGACCCACACCCACACAGCAACATGGCCATAGGCGAAACAAATCTTCGTTCAGCAGTCAGCATGGGCAAACAACGGCATTTGGCTCCGATCCTAGATTTAGAAGGACGCCACCAGCCTCGTATGGATCTGGTAGATTCGACTCGAATAACAAATCGCCATTCAGCCACGGATTTATGCAACCACCAGGGTTGGGGCCATCGCCCTCGCCACAGAATGGCCAACTATTCCAGGCCCAGGCTAGAGCGAGGTCAAACTCATCAGCATCTAACAGATCATTCAATACGCCGATGACCTCGTCCGCCATTCGACCATCGTCTTCTGCCTCAGCTCAAGCCCTAGGGAGTCATCTCCAGTCGGTCATCCTACCAAATGCAAGCAGAGAACCTCGGCCTAGCATTGTGCATAAATATGCATTCTTCCAAGTCCACCATAATCGGTACGTCAATCCCCATCCATCGTAGTAGTGCCATTTGTGCTAATATTTGTTAGGGACTCTACGAAATATAGGACGCCTTATGCTCATTGGGGTGGCTTCACCAATGGCTACGAGGGAAATCTTCGTGCTCACCTCATGAGGTCACCCGACGCCTTGTTTGGAACAAGGAAGCAATCAAATGGCTTCAGCAGCAGTACAACCCCTAGAATACCAACGGCCTCTCGGCATTCATTCGGCGATAGTGTGCCCCCAATACATTCCATGAACTCTCCAAGCCCGGTATCACAATCCGCTCCTTCCAGCGTGTCGCGGCCGGTAGTTTCAACTCCAGGACCGGCGTACAACTCCCAGAGTTTGCATGTAGCGCAGACAACGCCAATATCTTCTGTGTTAGATGGGCAATCTGAAGGCCATCGGGCGTCGGCTAATAGTATCGGTTCTTGGGGTCTAGATCATGGCTCGGGTGCACAGTTACACCCAGCAATTCGCGCCCACTATGCCGCGATGCTTCAGAAGAGGGCCGCCGAGCTTCAGGACCAGTCTAGGGACGCTCCACAACAGACTCCGACGGCGCCTTCGCCGAGCCCGATGCCTTCGTCGGCTCAAGCTGCCCCAAAGACTTCCTCAATTCCTATGACTCCCACAACGTCGTTAAATTTGACCTCTTTGGCGGTCCTGCCCACTACATCTGGAGCTCCTAGTACTCAACCATCCATGCCGAGTACACCTACCCCATTGACAGCTCCAACCCACAATCTACCTACAGCAACAGTAGCTTCGACGATTCCAAAGGCGCCATCTGTTCCACCAAGACAAACATACGTACCTCCTCCTAGACCATGGGAAGTGCTACGAAAAATACAGCAACCTGGTGAGCAGCCCGGGAGAAGATACTCATCTTCTCCCGTCCAGGCCTTTATCAATACGCCGGCACCGAAACCGACACCGAACACGTTGAGTACGTCCACAAATAAAGAACCAGAGTTATCAAGGCACCTACCAAATCCAGGGCCCCAGCCCAGTAATGTAAGCGGACCTTTCTGGCAGAAGTATCCGCAGACAGTGCCTAACAGCAACAGTCTCAGCCAGTCACCCTACAATCAGTTCCTGTACAGCAACAGCCACAATCAGCGTCCGTTCAAGTACCACAACCAAATACCATACAGTTCTCAACAGCCTCACAACAGTTACAGTCAGCTTACGCACAGCAATCTCAGCCACAACAACCCGCCGTACAACTACAGCCAAGAACACCGTCCGTTATACCCCAATACCCAGCAGCCGCAATACAATCATCACAATTTGCCCCAGTCACAGCCCCCGCGGTAGGCTCTGTGGCGCCATCAGTGCCAGCTACAGAGGAAATCCCGGAAGTAACTGAAGAATCGATGGAGCTAGTTGAGACGATAATAAGGAATGCGCAGAAAGCTAGCAGCTCATATTTAGGTACAGCTGCTAGATTATGAATGCTTGCAGATCGATGAGATTCTACAGGCTGGGACGTGTAATGGAAGATGTGGATGGTTTACTACATCAATTAGCCTTCTAAGGAGTTTTCTTCCTCTTCTGGGCGTTCTGGCGTTGCGAAGCCAAGGGCAAGGTTGATGATAAGGGATATATCCAAGCTGCGAAGTCTTCTTCTTCTGTTTTGCTTTATTTCAACCCAAGTTCACCCCAAGCACAAACCAGGTGGCTAGGATGGCTCTGTTTTTATGGTTGGACGACCAGGCGGTATCGGCGGGTTTCTCCCTTTCTCGTTCAGTCATGATTGGGATCTATAGGGTAGCGGGGTCTGGACGGTAAAAAAACCCCAACTGATGTATAGTAGTGAAATGGAGCGAATGCTCTGCTTCCGAGATTCCAGACAGCTCTATAAGTGTACTAATAAACCCAACGCGTTGTTTCCAGCGAATATTACATGTGCGGGTCTTGTAGGAGTACAAGTTGTGGATGGATATTAATACACCTAGGTAGGTACCCGACATATGCATTTCGAGTGACTCGGGTGTTCATACATAGGTATATTATTCCGAGTGCTATTTATATGAGTCTAAGATAGGTATCACGTAGCTACGTAAATGTGATGTATATCATGAACTGCCTAACCTACCTGTTCGATGTCCATTAGAAGGGTCATCAGCTGCTTGAACAGTACCTCATCAGCTGCGATATGTACCTCCCATATATGTTAGGTATGCACCTATGTAGGTAGGTATTCACGTTTATAGGTACTGAAAGGCAACAAAACATCACAAGCCTTACTTCACAGGTAACCCAGCTGCAGACTAGTCTAGACCGGACTACTAAAGAGAAGGATTCTCGGATCGATGAGCTCAAGCGAGAAAGGGATTCTCGAATTGAAGAACTCAAAAAAGAGAGAGACTATAAAATCGATGAAGTCACTCAGCAAGCTAATCAGAGAGTCGAAGAGATCATTACGACCAAAGATCGAGAATATAATCTACTCAAATCTGATAGCCAACAGGAAAAACAAGACCGAATCGCCAAGTTGGAGCAAGAAAAGGATGGTCAAATCGCAGCTCTGGAACGAAAACTGGAAGATCGAATCAACCAATTGACGCAACAAAAAGACTCCTAGATCGCCTCCCTGGAGAAGGAACGAGATTCTCACCATGTTGAATTGGATGAAGCAAACCAAAAGGAAACGAATGTGGGTTGTAACTGTGATGGTCTAGAGAATCTGGTGTAGCTATCGAAAATTTGCGTTTAAACCCTGGGTGCATTGATCACCCCCACAGTACTACCTACCTCCTAGGTATCCGACTGCTAGGGATAATTCCAAATTTATGGTCCAGTGCACACGCCACCACCATAACCCAATACTAGCCAATCAAACCACTTAACTTTACCCCAGTCTTGCCATTATCGTTATCGTTATCGTTATCGTCGTCTTTATTTTTGTCGTTACGTTGGCAGTCGGCATTCAGTTTTCCAACGTTGAGACCCGCTTGTTTTTTTTCACTTCTCAGCCTCGTCGCGTTTTCAGGAACATCGAATTTGGAGTCTCGCAGCGACTGCTTTTCGCACTTATCCTCCCCTCCCTGCCTTTTGGTGTAGGCAACTCAATATGGCTGACACGGAGAATTCTAAGGTCAGCAAGCCTGACCGTAAACGCGCCAGCAGTCCCTTTGCTGACGCGACGGCCAAGCGCACGAAAACCGAGACCAAGAATGACGAGAAGCCAAAATACAACCCATACCTTGCCCACTGGGAAGACGAATCCAACGCGAATAACGGTTTTCTGAACGATTCAGCTTTTGAGAATTTCAAGCGCCGAGCGACGACCGCCGAGCAAGCCTTCGAGGCTGAAGATAACTCCAACAACCCTTTTACCGGCCAGGCGCATTCGCAACAATACTTCAACATTCTGAAGTCACGGCGCAACCTACCTGTGCATAAGCAAAGGCAAGCCCGTTCCTGTGTTCCTCTTGTAAGAAATTTTTTGTACTAATTGTTGATTTAATTCAGGCAAGAATTCCTTGATCTCTACCACAAATCGCAGATCCTCGTCTTCGTCGGCGAGACTGGTTCCGGAAAGACCACACAAATTCCCCAATATGTTGTCTACGATGAGCTCCCTCACCTCACTCACAAGATGGTCGCCTGTACCCAGCCGCGTCGAGTTGCCGCCATGTCCGTAGCCCAACGTGTGGCCGACGAGCTTGACGTGAATCTTGGCGAGGAGGTTGGCTACAGTATCCGTTTCGAAGACAAGACTAGCTCCAAGACCATGCTCAAGTACATGACCGACGGTATGCTCCTGCGAGAAGCTATGCATGACCATGAAATGTCCCGGTACAGCTGCATCATCCTCGACGAGGCTCACGAGCGAACGCTAGCTACCGACATCCTCATGGCTCTTCTCAAGCAAATCACCCAGCGCCGTCCCGATCTCAAGCTCATTGTCATGTCCGCCACCTTGGATGCGCAGAAGTTCCAGCGATACTTCTGCGATGCTCCTCTACTTGCCGTACCGGGTCGAACATTCCCCGTCGAGATCTACTATACTCCAGAGCCCGAGAAGGATTACGTAGAGGGTGCAATACGGACGGTTTTGCAAATACATGCCACAGAATCGGAGGGCGATATTCTTCTGTTTCTTACTGGAGAGGAAGAGATCGAAGACACGTGCCGCAAGATTTCTCTGGAAGTCGACGAGCTCATAAGAGAAACCGATGCTGGACCGATGACGGTCTACCCCCTTTACGGAACGCTGCCGCCCCACCAGCAGCAAAGAATTTTCGACCCTCCGCCTGGTCCCTTGAAGAAGGGTGGAAAGCCTGGGCGCAAGTGTATTATTTCGACCAACATTGCCGAGACGAGTTTGACTATCGACGGTATTGTCTACGTGGTTGATCCTGGGTTTAGCAAGCAGAAGATCTACAACCCTCGTTTACGAGTCGAATCCCTCCTAGTCTCGGCCATTTCGAAAGCTTCGGCGCAACAGCGAGCCGGAAGAGCTGGTCGAACAAAACCGGGAAAATGTTTCAGACTTTACACGGAGAAGGCGTTTAAAGAGGAGCTTATCGAACAAACATATCCCGAGATTCTACGCTCCAATCTGGCTAATACCGTGCTTGAGCTAAAGAAACTCGGGGTAGAAGATCTCGTCCACTTCGATCTCATGGACCCCCCGGCACCTGAGACCATGATGCGGGCGCTTGAAGAGCTGAACTACTTGGCATGTCTGGATGACGAGGGAGAGCTGACTCAGCTTGGTGGCCTTGCCTCCGAGTTCCCTCTTGATCCTTCTTTAGCAGTTATGCTCATTTCCAGCCCGGAGTTTTATTGTTCAAACGAGATGCTTTCGATCACTGCGCTGCTCTCTGTCCCTCAGATATTTGTTCGGCCAGCTCAGAAGCGTCGTGAAGCAGATGAGATGAAGAACCTCTTCAAACACCCCGAAGGTGATCATCTCACTATGCTGAACGTGTATCATGCCTTCAAGGGCGTCATGAATCGTGGCGAGGACGCGAAGAAGTGGTGCCACCAACACTACCTGTCATTCCGACATCTGTCCAGCGCGGACAACGTTCGGGCGCAGCTGAAGCGTATCATGGAAACGCAGGGCTTGGATCTTGTTAGCACCGACTTCCATGACAAGAACTACTACACAAATATTCGTCGCGCTCTCGTCACGGGTTTCTTCATGCAGGTAGCTAAGCGGGAGAACGGCAAGATTTACCGAACCTTGAAGGACAACAACTCAGCCGTGATGCTTCACCCGAGCACGGTTTTGGGCGCCGAGTATGACTGGGTCGTATACAACGAGTTTGTTATGACCTCCAAACAGTACATCCGGACGGTCACGGGGATTCGGCCGGAGTGGCTACTGGTATGTTTCTCTCCTTCGAACAAGGCGCTTAATATTAGAGTAGATGGACTGACGTTATATTTGTAGGAGCTCGCACCCGTATATTATGATCTCGAAACCTGGGAGGGACAAAAGGATGTGAAAATAGCATTAAAGGCAGTAGCTGAGAAGATACGCCGCCGTAAGGCAATGAAAGGAGGCAACTGAACGACTCGGTGATGTCGTTCCAATGTAGCCTTCCGGCTTAGAACAGCGCTCAGGGATCATCTACTAGACGAGAAAAACACTTAGAAGGAATGTCACATCCAAGGCAGCTGCTATACCTCGGATATTCCCAGAGGGAGTGACCGTTTTGGTGCGAGTCATGTCCAAGTAGAAGTAGTAGCAATAGTCGCCAAGGCCCGAAGTTTACGATCTGGCGGTATGTTGAGGTTAGAAGTGGCTGAACTCGACTGTATATCATAGAGGACTACCTACATGTAGAGTTGGCGCATCGGCGCAGTTTAGAGGACTGGCTATATACATAGCGGCTCGATCCCGCTAGGTTAGCTTGTTATTAGATTAGTAATGAAAGTAACTAGTTAAATGACTATGACATGAGTACCTAATAAATTTACCTCAAAACACCTGGCGCAGAGTCTTGACATGATGCATAATTCTCTTATATAAGCTAATAGGTACTATAGGTACTATAGGTACGTGTAAGTACCTACCTAATGAAGGTGGACCTGGTTTATGTTGTAGTATTAGGTCATTATCGATCCGTTATTCCAAATACAGCCATGATGTAATATGTATCTGTTTTCATTGGGGAAGGCGAGATGGCATAAGGCGTGTCACGGCAGATACTACGTACTTATGTATAAATTTGGATGCCCGCCGACCCTCAATCCCTCTCACTTTCACCTCTCTTGCATCCATCATATATATACCTATACACGGATATAGATTTGACACACCTCCAGATAACCACCCTGGCTCTGAAAGAAACAACCCATTGCCAATCCGGAACGCCGTGCCTTGCGTCTACGTGCGTGAATTCTTAGGTATATGTACCAGCTAATCTTCCGAATCCTACTTCTATTTAATACGCTTTCGTAAGAGCATCTTGGTCCGCCTAGTCGAAATTTACCTTAGGTATATTTTCGCCTTCCACGTGTTACAACTTTCTTCATTCCCTCCCCCCTCTTCCCCTTTTCTCGGCAGAGGATTTAGCCTCTCATTCATTATTCCTTCTTCCCGGCTGTTGATGCTAGCTAGTAGTCCCTAGTCGCATAGTAACGACATCCGAAGCAAGATTGTTACCTACCTACCTAATCTTTAGCTAATAACTGATGCCGCCAGGTACGATCAATCCTTTCTTGCTAAACTTACATGTCACCGTCAGTTCGGCATCTTCGATTAGTACACTCTCCGTGTCCTCGGTACCCCGACATGTTCCCGCTGCTGTCGGGGTAGCCCCCCCAGCTTCGATTCGATGTCCACGGTGAGCGTGCTAAATAAAGTCTGTGGCGACCCGTGACAGCGCAATATCGTTGTGGTTTGTGTTCCACACGTAGACCGGTACGCCTCGCGCGTGTCGACAAGGACACGCATCCCGAAGTCAAGTAAGTAACTGGACTGCCGCAGCCGCGACGGACAGTGAACTAAGGGGCTCCATTTCGCATGTCGAGAACTACCTTAGTCACCAACTCGGTTAGAAAGCGCTGGTATAAAATCGCTCTTCAGCTTTTCAGTTCCACATAAGGATTGTGATGGCAGATGATGATCAGACCCCGGGGTAAATATATACACAGTGAATGCTAGGAATACCAGGTACGTACTAGATGAGATTCTCAAATCCAAGCAAAACTCTTAACTATGTGAATAGTATGCTAGTGGATTTCTACAATCTACAACGAGATCTTGGAGACTGATCCGTGTTAGCTTCAGGCCCATGCAACCTCTCTCACGTTGGATATAAGGTAGACAGGTATCTACTGGACTCTACGCTGTACCCACTCCCCCCCTTTTCGGGATCACCCGCTTCTACGCAAGCAGGGGAGGCTGCACTAATAAATAAGCTTCTCCAAGAGGACAACCCTACCGATAACGTTAGCTATTGATACTTCAGTAGAGACGCCAAGAGATGCATTCATGACGACACTATTGCCATAGCTCCTGTACCTTTGAGACTATAGCATATGCAAGATGTTATATAGCTCGAGTTGGATCGATATGCACGATACCGGCTCCAAGTTCCCGAGAAGCCATCTATACATTCATTGGCAACGACTAAGTTGTAATATGCAGCCCCAACATCTAGCGGGGTAGCCAGCGAGTGCTGATAAGACTCTCCCGCGCCTCGCGATTGAACAGACTAGGAATAGGATCGGCACCGGTATGATTACCCGCTTACCTATCACTAGGAGAGTCGAGTATAAATGAGTAGCTCTCCTAGCCTGCGTGGACGAGATGGGGTTCTCTTCGACTTTTGTCGACAGGCCCTGACAAGGGAGCGGCTCAATAGTCAATATGATCTCCCCCCTATTGTTGTCGAAGCTATGGATCGCGAGCCTTTTGCTGTGGCCATTGGCATGGTCGTTTCCGGGAACAGCGGGGTCACCGGTGCTAGGAAGACGCGCAGCATTGAACCCTTTACAGACGACGCAGCATGGCAGCGTCTCGTTTACTCTTGGCAACCAGACGTACCTGGCCAACGTACAGCACCCCGAGGCGGTAGTCGGCCTTAATCATTCGACCGCAATAACACACCAATCCCGAGCCCAAATCGGCGGTACTCAGGTAGTACCAGTCACGGTGATACTCGTCGACGACGAGGTCGTAACTGGCGTGTATCTCCAGGGCGTGGTAGCAAGCTACTTGGACGGCGACGATGTATTTTCGGAGGATTTTTTAGAGGGTGTGTACCTGGCGAGAAACGGGACTCCCAGTACTAAGGTAACCTCGAAAACTATGAGTTTGGATTCCAGCGCTCGAGGATATTTAAGAAGTCTCGCGCCAAGATACCTGTTTTTGGATACGAGCTTTGAAGGAAGCGAGGGTATGTGTGACCTTCTACAAGCTAGCAGGGATTTTCAGAATAGTTAAACTGATAGACAATACTCATAGCTTCTTCGGGTTTAGTAGCGACTTACTTAGCTGCGCCGGACGGGACTACTCTCACGGCCGGCCCGTACGCCGCGTCGATATCCGAGGACTCGGTAGCCTTCGGCGCGGTGTATCGGCTGTACCGCGACTCCTACCGGGACTTCCTTTACGGCACGTACGAGTCCAACGACGGCGAGGGCACTTTCTACCCAGTCGAGATCTTCCAATCGCGATTCTGGGACCCGATGATCCCGGTTCCTTCGCGGATCTACAGCTGGGGCGACCCGCGACCCCTCGCGGGCCGTAGAGTCGCCATCAAGGACCTATTTGACATGAAGGGCCTCGTCACGTCCGGTGGCAGCCAGGCATGGGCGGAGATTACTGAGATCGCTAACCACTCGGCGCCATCTATCCAACGCATCGTTGACTTGGGCGCTGTCCTCGTCGGCAAGTACAAGCTCGCCCAGTTCGCGTCCGGCGCCGATCCATGGGGGTGGCAGGATGAGCACTAGTGAGCTAATTTTGGAGTTCTTTATTGCCCCTTGTAGCTTATCTCATGAGCAAAACATACCTATTCGGGCTAGTTATATGAGTTTTTGCTCCCGAGACATGTTTCACGAGTTAAAAATATTCCAAATATAGCAATTACTGACCCCCTTTTCTGCAGTCCGTTCAACCCGCGCGGCGACGGCTGGCTGACGTGCTCCGCATCCTCGTCCGGTGGCGGGTGCGCGGTAGCGGCATACGACTGGCTCGATTACGCCATCGGCTCGGACACGGGGTCCTCGATGCGGAGGCCGGCCGCCGTGTCGGGAACTTTCGGGAACCGCCCAAGTCAAGGTCTCATGACGCTTAAGAACGTTATGCCTTTGGGAGCGGCCACGGATACGGCCGGTATATTCTCCCGCGACGTACATGACTGGGTGCACTTCGCGAAGCATTGGTACGTACCCGAAATGCACGAGGACCCCTCCGTAACGGGCCTCTCGCCCCTCGAGGCGCCCGACTCGTACGCGTTCCCCAAGCGTATCCTATACCTCACTGATTACCTGCCCCTCGCGAACCCGGCTGCCGAGGAAATATTGCAGTCTTTCATACGAAATATGAGCGCGGCATTCGACATGAGCGTCGAGAACCTCAACCTTACCGCCCTCGTGGGCAACACCACGGACGATGTGCCCAAGTACGATGTCCTAACCAACGCCACAAGCGTCCTCAACAGCATGACCCAATACCAGGAAGTGGGGAAGCCGCTAATCAGCGCCTGGGCCGCCCGCTACGACGGACGCTTCCCGCCCATAGACGTGGCGCGGCGCACCGGGTGGGTCACATACAACGAGACCTACTTCACGGCAGACCTGTACGACACGGCGCTGGCGACCAAGCGCGCGGCGGTCGAGTGGTTCGAGTCGGAAGTGCTGACCGCGACGCCCGAGTCCTGCAGCGAGGCCGTCATGCTCTGGGACATCGGCACGGGCGGCCGGCCGAGCTACCGCGAGGAGGACCTCAACGCGTGGCCGGAGACCACGGCGTTCCTGGCCGTCACGCCCCCCGGCGCGGGCATCAGCGGCGCCAGTCTCTGCCCCATCTACGGCTGCGTCGACGTCACGGTGCCGATCGGCCAGGTCCCGTACGCGAGCAACGTCACCTTCGTGTCCGAGATGGTCCCCGTCACCGTCAACGTCGTCGCGCGGCGGGGCTGTGACTTCATGCTCTGGAACATGCTCGAGCGGATGGCGGACCTGGGGCACCTCGGGAGCGTGAAGACGGGGCGTACGGCTTTCTGAGGTGAACGGGCGAGGGAGTTGCCCCGGAAGGTTGGGGCTGCACAGGGAAGCAGTTGGATCCCGCAAGTCTTGTTAGTTGGTCAGTCTGTGGACTTGTAGATATATGGTGACTACCTATGGGGGTCGCTCAATTTAGCGCGATAGGGGGGGGGGGCGCTTAGAATAGGGGTTAGGGGGTTTTAGTACGTTGCTGTTAATGATATACATAGGTACCTACCTAGTAATAGGAGATATGCAGAAGGCTTCACGATGAGATAAATAGCAACTAAGTTGGTGTTGATATAATTTGTTGAGGAGAGCATCAAAGTGCGTTCCAGAGGGTTGAATATATTTCTATCAGCTATGGTAGAGCCCCTGAATCATGGAAGAGGTGCCTACCTACCTAGGTACCTAAGGTAGGTATCAGCTGCTGGTAGATGTGGCTTGATGTGGCTAACCTTAGTGGCTTGTGGCTAGTGGTGCAAGTGACGGCCGTAGACGCCGAGGGATTATTCCAGGAGTATCAGAATGACGGGTTCCTTTTGCGCAATCTATGAAAAATTGGTGAGCGACATAGCTTCGGGAAGGTTAGCTGTCACAGTCCCCATAAATTGGACATTCACCAGGTCTTGCACGGCACCTTCAGCTGAGTGTTATTAGGCTAAGGCGGGCCGGATCGACGATCTATTGATAGTCACCTTGATGCCAAGCTAAATAGGGGTGCTAAGAAAACCCTATACTAAACCTAGGGGAAAAATGTCTAGGTTAGGTATATTACTAAGTAGTCCCGAGAGGGATTTAAAACATTTCGGGTAAATAAAGACACAAGGGATATTAGTGTCAAGAACCTTTATTTCCGTCATGATCTCCGCGTGTATTCCTAGTGTGCTGTAAGATTCGAGGTTCAACTATCGCCGAAATAATTCGGCGACAGGACTTTCTAGGCCGGACCCTAGGAGCCTTGGCTTACCGTAAGACGCGGCTTTCGGTGTCAAGATGAGATTTTCAAGTCCGGAGTCTTCATTGATAATCTGAACCACTCCTCTAGCCCATCAAACGGCGAGGTGGTGATTCTTATCTCAGACATAGTAGTCATCCTGTGGGTGGCCACTGGGATCCCCACGAGAGGTACTCACATACTCACCTCCCTAGCTTCTACTCGTGCGGCTATAGACACTTATCGCCGAAAACGGTGGAGCTCGCTACTCGCACAATCCTAACACCTTTAAGGCATCCTCTGACGTTATTGTCGACCCCGCGAAGGCTTTCCGGGCCGGATGAAATCATTAAGAAAGTACGGAGACTGGGTATTACCTACGGATATATAAGCCAAGCCCCCAGACTACCTCTCAAAGGGGATTTAGAGACCAAACTTCTTCCAATTGCTCCAGTAAACAACTTGATTCACCCCATAAGACAAATATAGGAACACTTGTCAAAATGCCGAAAGTACTCCTCACAGGTTCGTCACGCATGTCGATACCCCTCATTGTGTGATAGTCGTCACAACGTGTATAATGCGCGTATTCGCAGTACCCATGCTGACCATGATTGTGAACGAACAGGTGGTTCAGGCTTCATTGCCGGTATGGAACGAGTCTCACGTTGCTTCTCAACACCTCTAATCCTAAACTAACATGAAACGCAGCACACGTCCTCGAGCTGCTGCTCAAGAGAGGTCACGAGGTTGTGACCACTGTGCGATCTGAAGACAAGGCCGCGAAGATTCGCGCGGCGCACCCTAACGCGAAGCTCACGATCGCCATCGTGCCCGACATTGCGCAGCCGGGCGCCTTCGACGAGGTAGCGAAGACGCCGGGTCTCGAATACGTGGAGCACACGGCATCGCCTTTCCACTACAACTGGACAGACGCCAAGACGGAGCTCCTGGATCCGGCCATCAAGGGCACGACGTCGGTGCTCGAGGCCATCAAGAAGTACGCGCCTTCGGTTAAGCGCGTCGTCATCACGAGCTCCTTCGCCTCGATCCTGTCGCCAGATGGGCTCGAGAACCCGAGCAAGACCTTCAGCGAGGCGGACTGGAACCCGAGCACGTACGAGGAGGGCCTGACGGGCACCAAGTCGATATCGTACCGCGTGTCCAAGAAGTTCGCCGAGAAGGCGGGCTGGGACTTTGTGGAGCGCGAGAAGCCGAACTTCGACCTCGCGACCATCTGCCCGCCCCTCGTGTTCGGCCCCGTCGTGCACCACCTCAACTCGCTGGCCGCCATCAACACGAGCAACGAGCGGTTCGTGCAGCTGATCCAAGGCAAATGGAAGGGCGAGATCCCGCCCACGGGCGTGTTCCTCTGGGTCGACGTGCGCGACGTGGCGCTCGCGCACGTCAACGCCATAGAGCGGCCCGAGGCCGGCGGCAAGCGCTTCTTCACGACGGCCGGCAAGTTCAAGAACCGCGACCTCGTGGACCTCGTGCGCAAGAACTTCCCCGGCCTCGCCGGCCAGCTGCCCGACGACAGCGTCAAGGGCGGCGACTACCCGGAGGGCGGCGTGCACGGGTACGACAACTCGCGGGCGACCAAGGTGCTGGGCATCGACTGGATCTCGCTCGAGAAGAGTGTCGTGGACACGGTCAAGAGTCTGCAGGAGGTCGGTGCTTGAGAGCGAGGTCGTCAGTTAGGTATCACAGGCTGGTTCGGAGAAACCGAGGCGAAAAGATGCCCTGGGAGAATAAATGATTCCCCCCCCCCCCTCTTGAAGGGTCAGTGACGAATAGAAATTATGTCTGCTAAAAATTGTGTCCCCTTGCATTGACGTCCAACCAATCTGACTTGTTTGTTATATGAGGGCTTCTTGGGGGCGAGGGGCGCATGCATGTGCTGCTTTCGCTTTCAATAGGTGGGTGGGAGGTATCAGCGTTCTACTTGCCACATACCGACCTATGTTTACCAGTAGCTTGAAGTATTCCTGGCATCCTCTAGTTGCCAACATGGGAAGACTGAACCAATTACGGGAATCAGGCCCCCCCTTCCAGAAACAAGCCATGCTTCTCTTCGTGTTCATAATTCTAGTTTGTTGTACATCGATGCCAACCCACTACTGTGCCCCAGCAGGCATTCATTATGTTTACTCTCGTCCTCCTCTCCATCCCAAGTAAAATTCCCAGTCCTATGCTTCTTCCCCTTCCTATACGCCAATAGCATGATAACCCGCTATCCCCTTTACATGTTGTCAATTGGCCCCCCTAATAACAAAAAAGCATGGCTAGCCCCCTATTTCGTACCCGCCCCCCTTTCCATACCCTCCTTATCATTTTATTACCTTGCGCCTTATCTCATATTAAGTCCCGAGCCACCCGACAGGCAGACTAGAGGACGGGGAAACGAAACATGAAGAACCTTAGTACCGCCCACCCAACTTCTCCAGATCCAACTCCCGGAGCGCCGTCCCGGTCGCATTTGCGCTTCCTTTCTTATCCGCCGAACCCCGCGAACTCCCGTCACTCCCCCTCTTCCGCCCTGCCCCGATCGGACTGACGCCCGGCCCGCCGCCCCCGTAGCCGGCACCGCTCCAGCTGCCCCAGCTGTCGCGCGTCTTGCGCTCGCGGGCGTACGACTCCGTCAGGTCGCAGAGCTCCTTCGCCGCTGCTGACGTAACTGCCACGGCCGGCGGCGGTAGCAGCGGAGGAGGAGGAGGTGGTGGTGGTGGTGAGTGCGGCACCGCGATGCCGATGGCCGGCTCGTAGTGCACTTTGTCTGCGTGCTGGTACACGGCGACGACGGGGCTCCCGCCGAGGACGATGGGGCGTGCCGGGAAGGTCGGCGACGCAGGCGATACGGGCGACACGGGGAAGGTGGGGGAGGAGCAGATCGGATGCTTATGATGCGCCGGCGACGGCGGCGGTGGGGGTAGCGCGTGCGAGGGCGGCGGCCCGGACGGCGCGACTAGATCTGGGATCTGGAGTGGGCCGTCGTGCGGCCGGGGAGGCCGCGTCGGCGACAGGGGCGGTGTGCTGGTGCCTGTCACGGTTACGGTGCCCGATCTCACGGAGTCGCCTTTGTTTGAGTTGAAGGTGGTCGTCGAGGCTCCTAGGCCGCTACTCAGAGAATAGATGCTGCTTCGCGGATACTGCGAAGATGCCGGAGGCGGTGACGGGAGTGGGGACCTAATGCTACTGTTCGTGGTCGCCCGGCGCTCGTGTCGGGGTACGAGCTTGCTGCTCGTGGGCGCGAAGATCGGCGAGACTGGGAATGCCGGCTTCTCTGCTCCGCTAGGAGTCGAGGGCGGCCGCTGTAGCCCTTGGTTGAAAACCGACGTGAGGTACTTGCGATCGCTCAGTCTCGCAGGAGGTGTGCACGGTGTGTTCCTCAACGATGCAGATGTCGGTGTCATCAACGGTGCGGTAAGGGATGTCCGAGAGCCACTGGGTGGCTCCGAAAAGGAGCGTTTGTGACGAGTAACGGTAGGGTCACTTCTAGGATAGGTTCTTGGATCACTCCTCCGTCGGCGAATCATGAAAATTAGAAGGAAGACTAATGCTATTACTCCCAAGCTCGTACATATCCCTATCGCGGCTTTACTTCCTGCTGTGAGTCCTGCCGAGGCAGTTTCTGAGGAAGGGAAGGGTGACGTTGTGCTAGATGAGGGTCTTGGCGAGTCCGGAGAAGGTGCGTAAGTAGATAAAGGGGATGCCGGAGCGGTCTTAGTACTCGGAACAGGTAGTCTAGAGAAAGTTCGGAGCCCCGTATCCTGGGGCTCTATTGTTCCGGTTGGAAGAGCTGGCTGGGCATCTCCTGGTGCGTCGGAGAGACATGAATCCCAAGATGGAGGAGGACCCGGATCAGGAATTGAATAATAGCCGTTACTAGGCAACGTTAGCATATTTGCCTTGAACAGCTCGATCGGGGTGAGGCCTACTTTTGGCATCTATTAATGATTAGGTCAACGTTAGCTAGAATCCAGAGTCAGCCATGCATTTTGTTATATTATGCGACGGCTATTACTCACGACTTTGCCCGGATCTATCAATCCAGACACCGCAGTTGCTATCGCAGCAATATAAGGACCATAGCCACTTAGGGTTATCCCTTTGTAATTGCAGCTGATGGCAAACATCACCAATATTTTTACCGTCAAGGCCTTGACCTAAGCAAGCTTTCAAGCAGGCTTGAGGATTGGCTATGTCGAAGTCTGCGGGATCAGGAATATTAAGGTCTTTCTTCCCAAGCCGACAATGGGATCCCGTATTGCTGGTACAAGCTTCATGGAAGCTATTTCCTTTCCGGTAACCCATAGTAAAAATTTCGGATTAGGATGGGCGCGTATTTATATGAATTGAACAAAGGCGAGAAACGAGAGGCATATTTCGGGTATCAGCCTGAAGGGAAAGAACTTGAAGTGGTGGGAGGCTTGAACGAATGTGAACGATGCCAAAATCTCCGTATGGCTGAACGAGCGAGGCGAGAGACAGCGTTGCTAAAAGAAGATAGGGCGCATCAATCTATCCACTGATCTCGCCTCAGTAATAAATCAGCCATGTGCGTGCATATATATTTCGTCCTCAGCCTTCAAGCACCCTTGGCCGCCAGGTGGTGCGATGACGCTTCGCACGACATGTTGTTGGGTGTTTGAGGGAGAAGGGGTGGTGAGGAGATCAGGCAATTTGGATTGTGAAGATTCAGATAGTAACCCGGTAGCCAGCACAAGTCAGACTATGATATGTTACACGGCTCCTGCGCCTTTCCGTGCCAACGATAATCGTCTCCTCGTATGGAGAACGGAATGTCGGGTGTGCTACGTCGCCAATGGAAGCTTGAGAAGACTGCGAACACCCGCTCAGAGTCCTGGGTATGCAGAGAGAATCGATGCAGCATGGAAAAGTGGCAGAGCGCTATCAACCGATAATCGTGAAGCATAGGATGTAAACTGCCGTTGAGCTGCAAAGGTAGGTATGCGCCCCAAAGCATAAGTCTTGCACTTTCGGCGTTGAAATTATGCAACGATGCAGGCAACGGTTCTATGCTGGCTGAGGAGGTCCCCGAAGTTCGAACTGATCTAGATCATGTTCGCGGCCTCCGACTCGGGTAGTAGACCTCCTGGATGTATGTGAGTTAGTCTGATCAGACAACTCCACACAAATGTATTAAACTTGACGTGAAAAGATTTTGACGTTCCAGTCGGCCTCAAGGTGTTCAGTATTTGGTACACAGGTAATGGTGAGACTAATTCTCCATTTGTTGAAATGAAGGAGTGATAGGCGTTCGTCCAATCACTCAGACCGGTGCCAGCGATGCCTAGATTCTGGTAAGAGTCTACAACCGAGATATAGCCGCGTACTTCGTAAAGTAGTGACGAGACGGAAGCTGGCGTTGGAATGATCTTCTTGTGCTTGAAGCCTGTTGATCTCATCATGGCGCGCTTCTAGGCATTGAAGAAGATAGCGGCGAGGCGGCCCGGTGCTGAACACGAACTCAGTCTCTTGAGACGGGAAACCTTGCGTCCGGCAAGGATAGGACAGCGCTCATCCAATAAATTCTTCTACTAGGCGAACAGCCACAAGTCATCGTGAAACCTTAGGGGATCTCAGACGTTGGTGCCGTGCTACAATATGTATGCGCGATACATTTAAGAGGCTCGATCTCTTATGTGAGTGTTTGCGGATGGCAATTGGAGACACTTGTCCGCCATCTCTTTACGAATTGTTTGCTCTTCTATGCTTGAAATGTAACTGAGGTATGACATGCTCCAGCAAGTTACTCGTTTCGTAATTGTATCATGAAGGTTGACATACTAAAGATAAATGATTTAGAAGCTCTGCGAGGTGAATAGTGAGCTAGAAGATTCGGTTAATCGAGTGGTTCAGCAAGGAACCGACCACAGAATCACGAGTAACCCATTCTAGAAGTCGCAAAGGCCGCCCAGGGAATTTGTAGCTAGATGCCTAGTCCATGGAGGTTGAGCTACCCGTACGATCTAGTTATTAGTCTAATTTAGACTCCTGAAGGTAAATGAAGAGAATAAAACACGGGCTATTACTGTGTGTGGCTGATCAAGGCCAACGGGAAATAGCTGGACAGGAACCGACCGATCAAACCAGTTCCTCTACGATGACTACCTACTCGGGCTTCTTAGGGATGATGCCCTCGCAGCTGATACGCTCGCCCTCTGTCGTGTTACCGGAGATTGGAGAATGGTCGGCGACTCTCTGCCAAGCTAGAGATTTACATCCCCTCATGACTGTTATTAGCTGAAGACTCTCCAAGACCAGTAGGATATTGACCAGCCCTGCAGCCATAATGCACATCATCGATGATATCGCCTGTACAGGTCCACGACTTATGCTTAATGCCCACGTGGAGGAATCCCCTGACGGACTAGTAGAAACCTGCTGGCTTAGTATTGGTAGGGCCGGCAGATAGGGAAGATAATTGGGCTTCTACTTCTGCAATATTGAGGTATGCCACCCGAAGTGGCGTCCCGGATGCGAGGATTGCTAACATTACCTGGAGATAAGAACTCGTACCTGATCTAATCAGCTCCAAGGCAATGCGGATATATCAGTGCGCAAAGCCTCACTAAATATGTGCTGGAGTTGGCGACGACTTGCGAGGATGGCGTAGAGCCCGTATATGAGGCCCTCGAATCGGAAGCCAAATCACATACAACTGCATCTCGTGTGGGCTCGGGCTAAGTTATCTCTAGCTATTCTACATGTACTAGGGTGTCCTGAACTTCATAAATCGTATTTTTTGCGTTCCGTAATTCGATAATATTGTAGTACTATCTCTTATCCAGCTCCATGTCTGACCACTCTCTTGGCGGAAGATCACCTCGTAGGAAAGAGTGCAACTCGCGCTAATGGACTCGTTCTAATATACTAGAAAACGTTGAAAGTCTATTAATAGCAGAGCACGGAAGGCAAGGAATTTATACAGTCAGCTCATTGAATCCATGCTAGTCCTATTCGTGATAGCCATTTGACTAGCGATAATGGCATCAGAAGACATATCTCCACGGACTATATGACTACTCGTTTTCGTCCCATTCCAAGGACGCCCCTGTTGAAGAGTTTAGCAGCGTTATAATCTACAAAGGCTCGGTTCGCTTTATCGGCCCTTTGCGGGAAGGCTGGGGGTTCGCACCCTTATCTCCGAAATAATCGATCGGGAGTTAAATAGGGGTTGGAGTAAATACCTAGCTCAACGTACTCGTAATCTGGAATTGTAGTCGTGGTGATGATAAGTGGAAATAGTCATGCCATGTTTTAATGAGATGAAAACTACTCAGGGACTAGGCGTCTGCTTGTATTATAAGGGCTCTGTGACTCTGTGCGATGGAGGATCTCCGTTCAGAGTGTAGCTGCATTCTGGGGCGAGTTTTCGTGACTCAGTGAAGAATGACGAGTGAGTCTAATAATAAGGGATGTTTGTTATAAGGAGTAATGATAAATAGTTTAGTGTGGAAGAGGCCCCTGATATTAAGAGTAGCGAAGAGAAGATTTATATATATCTAGGTAAGGGACCAGAAAAGATCGAAGTACGAATAATCGACAGATGCCTCCTCCCATTGGACGCGGTTGGTTAGCAGAGGAGATCGAGCGAGGAGGAAGTAGTGACGCTACCGATGATAATCTCAAGTGTTGGGCTAGCTCCTACAATATGTTCAAACAGGGAGGGATGGAAATTATAATGTGTCTGGTGTGAATAAACAAGCCATGCTTGCTAGAGGGCATATTCGCGGCTTAAACATATACCCCGACCTAGAAAATACGTGCCGATATGCGCAACTTGTCTATCTCGCAAGGCCGAAGGCCCTTGTATGAAAGCCTTGCCTCCAGTCCCCCTGTGGCATTTTTCTAAACTCTTTCCATTTTAAGGATTTAAGCCTACATATCAATTCGGGAAATTGCTACGATTCAAAGGAAAATTATAATTAGGTACCTACCTACATTCTATACATTAGCTTTCCGTTCATCATGGGAGATTCAAAAATGGTGGTCTTGATAATTCACAGTGCTCTATCGAAAAGTGTAGGTTTGAGCTTCGCTTTATGGTAAACGATTCTGGGCTTTGCCGTACACCAACAGGGCGAACGATGCATATCTCAGAGCTCTTCACCGTAGTTAGTTTTTAAGCAGAATTCTAACATGAAGGTGTCAAGACTTATATCGAAAGTGGTTCTTTGCTCATTAAAGCCAGGCAAAGGCTTCATTTTATAGGTGGTTAAATTGGATCTTTGGTATTTGTCCTCGGTACGTGTTTAAGCATGTAGATACCTAGGTAGGTAGATACCTAGCTAGGTACACGCTACAGTACCGGTACCTTGGTACCTTATATCTTGTTTAATGTAACAGTTCCTGCTTTGAATACATGACATGTACTGGGTTGATTGCCCAGGCCCTGCCCATCTAGGTAACCTACCTTCAATACAGCAAGAATTGTGATTCAAAGGGTCCTTCTACTTGGTACCTATCAGGGCAGACAGGGGCTGAATCTCGGGACAGCCCGATACCCCGCCATTCCATTCCCCATGTGTGCTTACCTCAGGTACCTAGACAGCTAATTTACACGGCTAGGTACAAGATACTTACGTAACCCCATGTGTGGGGCATTACATAAGATGTATGGGTACCATGCATGTAGATACTTATGTAGATACTTATGTAGATACTAGGTAGATACTTAGGTACTTGGATACATGCAGACATTATACATCTACGGCAACAGGTATTAGATTTTGATCATTCATAGAGTTTGACGAATCATTTTCTGTGCATTGTTTCTTTGATATGTTTACAGTCATGCACAGTTCTGCCGCTCTCTAGATGAGGTATGGGGGCTTTGTAGGTACCTTAGGTACCTAAGCTCAGACACTCAGGTGCTGGGTGGGCAAAAGCATATCTTATCGATTAGAAATGACGACGGGTTTTACTGGGGCTGCGGTGGGCCTGCTGTGTCATTCAGTCTTCCATTATCATCCATCTTCGACCGTGTCGGTTAAGGTGCTTGCGCCGAAGCTTTAACCACCTGCAGCCTCACCTTACCCGTCTGAATAATCCATCCATCTGCACCATCTCGGCTCTGGTCGTCGTCTTCCCAATTTCCACATTCCTTCTTCCTACCAGATATTTTATTAGCCATAGCGACGGTAATTTTCTTTCTTTGCCGTCTATTTTCTCCCATCTGTTCTTTTCTGGATTTCATTTGCATAGACCTGAACAGCATCTCGGCGCCCATCATGGATCCAAACGAGCAGTCGGCGGAGCCGACCTTGCCGCCGCAAGAGCAGGTATGCGACAAAGAGGACCACGTACCCATCCTGGCATATTTGTATACAAGGTCACTAACTATGCTGGAATAGATGCGCCAGAGACGTCTCGCCAAGTTGGGTGGTATGAACTCGGCACCCTCTACTTCGCGATCCAGCACCCCAGCCGCAACACCTGGGCCTTCTGCTCCTGCCTCTGCCGAGCCCTCGAGACCAAATTCCCCGAAACAAGAAGCCGACCAGCCAAATACAGCACAGAATCCGAGAATAAATACCGTCCCTCCCTCCTCCTCCTCCTCCTCTTCTACCACCGCCACCAACACCACCGCCAACACCACCACACCCTCAACAGAGAACCCCTTCTCTCAACTGGGCGTAAAAAATAGTGTAGAATCCGGAGGTGGCACATCTAGGGATCCAGGTAACCCTCACAACAACAAGAGATCAGCTTCGGCTGTTGACAGACCACAAGCAGCAGCACCTCCTCCCAAAAAGATGTTCTCCACGAACCAAGAATCGCTCGAGGACTGGGCCGACCGGGTGTTGAGCGAAATCTTCCGATTCACTCCTGACCCGGATCGGCTGGTGGACAGCCGCGGCACCAAGTTAACTTTCCTACCAGAGCTGAAGGTAGACCTGGTAAAGGCGGGTGAGCCGCTGAAGCTCAACGTGTCCAATGTGGATGTCGCCATGCTCGAGGCAGGCAGGTATGTACCGAATGACCAGCCGCTTCTAGACTACTTCTTGCCATGCTGGAAGCGCATCATGCGAGCCAGCCGCGCGATGAGACAGCCGTCCCCGTACAAACAAGAGGTTTTGAGCGAGGCCAAACGGCTTTGCATGAGCAACTGCATTTTCTCCATCGTCATGCCTGAGCTCTTCAGGTATGTAATTTGTTCTTCAATTAACCCTAATTTTTACGCCTAGTAGTACTTACCCAAAAGCAGCCGAGAGCTCAATCCGACCCACGACACCTTGGTGCCATATCTTCTTCGCCATCATGAGAACGAGGATGGCGTATGTCTGGACTTCTTCACCGAAGCTGCGCTGCGCGTAAAGACCGAAGATTCTGTTGCTACAGTCTTCACTAACGCCATGGTCGACATGAGCAAGAGAGTCGCCAATATGACGATGAATGATGATTATAAGCCATATATCAACGTAAGACATCGTATACATCCAATATGCCAGACAGATCTGATTCCGTTTAGTCCCTTCTCACGTATGCGAGATTCCCGCCGTTGCTAGAGGCCCTTGCAAAGCACCCGCACTTTCGAGTTGCGCCAACATCGAATATGACAAAAGAGCACATTGCAGTGGCCTCCGAGATGCAGACCATTCTAGGGCCATTCTTCCGGCTCTCGCCACTTCAAAGTGATGTTGCCAAGTCTTACTTCAACAGCCCTCGAACAATTGATCAAGGCCATATCAAGACTGGGCAGACTGCGCTGCAGATGACTCTGAAGGCTCACCAGGATGATCTGACAACTATAATCAACGCCTTCGTTCGAGCTAGTGCGTCATCCCGAAATCAGACTCTCGATTGGTTTGCTTTCATTTTGAACAGCAACCACAAGCGACGGGCAATGCGTGTCAAGGCTACGGAAGTTGCCTCTGATGGGTTTATGGTCAACGTGACAGCGATCCTGGACCAGCTCTGCCAACCTTTCATGGATGCCACTTTTTCCAAGATAGACAAGGTGGACATTGAGTATCTCCGACGAAGTCCCCGGGTTGACATGAGTGACGAGACCAAGTTGAACGCTGACCAAGCCACTTCCGAGGCTTTCTACCGCAAGAAGGTAGACGGATCATCTAACTTCATCTCTGAAGTATTTTTCTTGACTCTAGCAGCCCACCACTACGGTCTCGGTGCGACCCACGGCAAGTTGAAAGACCTCGACAGGGAAATTAAGTACATTGAGGGTATGATCAAGCAGGTGGAAGAGGAAATGCTTAAGATGCAGAATGTAAGTCTGTCGTTTGGACTTAGTTGGACATACGTGCTAACCTCGACTAGGATCCACTCCGCCTCTCGGTGGCCAAGATCTCCCACCAGAACACTATCAATGCTCTGGAACGACACATTGCACTCAAGTATGCCATTAACGGAGTGGTTCTCGATCAGGGCATGCAGACGTTATCGCTACAGTTCATGCGATACGTCGCTGTTTTTCTCCTCAGAGTCGCTAGTGGATCGAACTATACGCCTGGCAAGACTATCAAGCTGCCTCTCTCGGGTGACAAGCCCGATGCGTTTAGCTGCCTGCCTGAATATGCCCTTCAGGATGTTGTGGATAATTTCAAGTTTGTCTTCCGGTACGTTACTCGCTGTTGGTTACTCGTGCACGCCCACCACTTACTCATCTGCTAGGTTCTTGCCAAACATTCTGGTGTCCGCCGTCGGGGACGAGATTATCACGTTATGTATTACATTTCTGAGATCTTCGGAATACATCAAGAACCCATACTTGAAGTCTTCCCTCGTTACGCTGCTCTTCGCCGGTACCTGGCCACTGTATCATCTCAGTCGCGGTGTTCTGGGTGACACGCTGATAGGATCGGAATTCGCTAACGAACATCTCCTGCATTCGCTTATGAAGTTCTACATAGGTATGCTCCACGTGGTCACTAGGCTATTATGTACTAACATTCTCAGAATGTGAGCATAGCGGTGTCAGCTCGGCGTTCTATGATAAGTTCAACATCCGCTACGAGATTTTCCAGGTCATCAAGACCATCTGGCCCAATAACGTCTACAAGGGCCAGCTCAGCAGAGAAAGCAGGTGAGTCGCATGCGTCTGGTTCTAGGATGACACGTAAGCTAACGAATGCAGAAACAACCGGCAATTCTTCGTGCAGTTTGTGAACCTGCTCCTGAATGATGCAACCTACTTGCTTGACGAGGCTTTAACAAAGCTGGTAAAGATCCATGACTACCAGAAGCAACTGCAAGATTCGGCCATATCACATGAGGATAAGGAGAAGATTCGAACCGATCTGGAGCAAGCAGAGCATCAGTGCCAGTCCTGGATGCAGCTGGTCAACGAGACAATGGGGATGATGAACTTGTTCACCGAGACACTACGTGATGCCTTCACCATGCCCGAGATAGTCACTCGACTGGCAGGTATGCTGAACTACAATCTCGAATCCCTGGTCGGTCCAAAACGAGGTCAACTCAAAGTCGAAGATGCGAAGAAGTACCATTTCGACCCCAAGGCTCTCTTATCCGACTTCGTTGATGTCTATCTCAACCTCGGCCCAAAGCAAACTTTCGTTGACGCGGTCGCTGCGGATGGACGCTCGTACAAGCCCTCGAACTTCGAGACTGCGTCTCGCCTACTTAGCAACAGTCTCCAAAAGCCACCGGAGACAGTTGAGGCATGGGATGCGCTTAGAAAGAAGTTTGCGGAGGCAAAGGAACGGCTAGATCAGGCCGAGCTCGACTTGGGCGAGATACCCGACGAATTTGAGGATCCCCTGATTGGCGATTTGATGACTGACCCCGTCATTCTGCCCTCTCAGAACATCGTTGACCGATCCACAATCATCCAGCAACTTCTTTCGAACCCATTGGACCCTTTCACCCGAAACCCAATGACGATCGATGATGTCGTCCCTGCTGACGATCTTCGTGCTCGAATTGAGGCTTGGAAGGCTGAGCGAGTTGCTGCAGCTAGGGCGAATGCGTCTACTGACGCAATGGATACCACCTCTGGTTAAGTGGTGAGAACTACAACCGCACATGGAAAACTCGTCTCCTGTATGAGGAATGGGGTTATTGACGAATTTTCCTCTGAGGATAACATTTGCTTTTCGGAATCAGTGGCCAATACGGATACAGAGGCCACCGAGGGTTAAAGGGATACCAGTTGCTTTTCGGAAACGTTGGCCAATACGGTTACAGGGGCCGCTGCTCTACACAGATGAGCAGGTTGCAGTGCCCAACAGTGTACACTATTGCTAGACAGACAGTGCCGTATCTTCCGGAATCCGCGTAGTTGTCTCTAACCCGAGTGGTAGAGCATGGACACCCAAAATAAAAAAAACCCGGTGATGATTAGGAGATTTCTAGGTCTTCATAATACGTGATGCGCAATTTCTCTCCGTAGTATCCTATTAAGACTCAAAACGTCATGCCCATTCATTCATTTTTCATCCCTGCCATCCAACGATATTGGTAGAACGTAGTAGAGCGTTAATCTAGGTCCTATTACTATAATCAAGCCATTCGCTACCTAGTCCCCGAAGTGAACTACCACTTCTCCCTTAAGACCAAATTGAGGTTGTAGCTGAATGATTTGCGGTCTTGGGAGACGCATACATATACTTCTCTCCTAAGTCTTGATTGACACCCTCCCTAGCGATGACACGACTAGACCGAAGAAGGGATATTTACTTTTGGCTCAGCACCGGAGCGAACTGGCCGTCAATGAAAACGGGTCCTAGAGAAAAAAAAAAACCCAAGATTCAAAGTCAGCGAACCGAAGTACAAGCTAATGTTGTCTCGTCCTATGCAAATACGTACCGAATTTCGGGTGGGTGAGCATGCCGTTCGCGAAGACGTCCACCGACATGGTCGCGGCGCCCTCGACTAGCCGATCCCAGTTGACGCACTCGTGCGGAGTAGTCAGGTTCCCGATGGGCAGGGCGCCGTATTCGGCCCACTTCATGGTCAGGATGGTGGTGTCCCCCTGGCACATCACAGCCTCTTTGAGCATGTGGAGACAGTGGTCTGGGGGGATGGGGGAAGGGGGAAGGGGGAGGTCAGCAATCAGTTTAGTCTTGGGTTTGGGTTTTGGGGGGGGGGAGGGGGAAGGGTTGGAAGATGAAGAGGGAAAAGGAAAAGGAAAATGGTGAGAGTAGATAGATGGATTGGGTGTTATCTGTGGGATTTACCTGTGTGCTCTCTCGACTTGGCCTTCTCCTCGTCTGTCATCTTGTCCATCCCGTAGTACTCCGGATGCAGGAGGTGGTAGAGGGTTTTCTGCAGAACGTTAGAGGACAGTACCAGGACGTTTCTAGTTGTAGATGGGGCGGGGCAGGAAGATGCAGACTTACGAGACAGTGCAGATGATGGTAAACCATTACCGAAGCGAAGAAGGTGCCGTCTGGGAATTCGATGCCCTCGTCTACCCTCCCTAGGTCCTCCATCACCTTGCGAGGTACGGCAATATTCAGGTCTACAGATTGTTCAGCAAATGATATATTCATGTTGCGGGGTTGGTGATTAAATGGAAAACTTACGCTGGAGCAGTACATGCCAGTTATGGTCAATCTCGGGGCTCGGGTCCGCGAAGTAGACGGGCTCGCTGGGATCCACGTCCTCCCATTGTTCCATCACATGGTTCTCATACTCGACGTAGTCATCCAGCAGTGCTGTTCATACACGAGGTTAGCTGGCTAACTAACTACGTATGACGATCTATTTCTGGAAGGGGGACGACTAACTGTTCTGCATTCTAGACCCGTAGAGCCTGTTCTTCTGGGCCACCTTGGAGGTCATGGCAACGACGAAGAGAGTGTACACAACGAGAGCTAAGCCCCCAGCTAGGAGGACGAGGGGCCTGAAGCGCCGCTGCTGACGCGGGACGGTGTCGCCGGTTAACAGCATGGAGTCCTCCATCTCAGAGCTCGACTTGGGATCATCAAGCTGCTCGATGGGCCGGTAGCCTTCTGACTTCTCCATGGTGGTGGTCTTTGAGGATGAGAACGAGAGAGAGCTGGGAGACATTGTGAAGAATGAAAAACTTGAAGACGGGGCGGGCTGGCCACCTCCTAGGAAAACTATAAGTGCCGAGACTTGGGTCTTTTCTAACCTCTAGAGTACTTGCATGACTCATGTTAAGCTCTCTCTCTTGACTAATACACATCGACAAGGTGCTATAGAGTGACTAATACACACCGGAAGAGTGCTATGGAGTGACTAATACACATTTGAAGAGTGTTTTGGAGTATGGTTCGATTCTTACATGCCTTCTTAGGAGCATCTTTCCCCAAAGTGCCTATACGCATGCCAATCTCTACGCAAGCCTGCGGCATATGCATTAGATAATCAAAGCGCTGGCACGTCTTCGTCCAACCATACCATGATATAGACATCCGATCACACCGAGAACACCTTGCGTCGATGAGGGGTGCATGCTGAGGTAAGGATGTGATGCTCGTTCTAGCTCGTGGTCTGTAATTCCTCATTCACGAGAACGAAGACGTTTATTTGATGTCGTGATCCGATGCCCGGTTCTCTCACGACAATTACGCGTATATATATCAAGGGCAGTCCTTCCCCGGCCTCAGGAAGGTCAGGACTTACCCATCATCATCGCACCTGCAGACCCCCAGAAAAGCACCTTACCGTTCAATACATTGATATCCTTAACTCATCACTGCAACATCTTTCCAACATGAAGGCCGCTACTTGGATTCTGGCTATCGCCCCCTTTCTCCTCTCCAATGTCTTTGCTGCCCCTCTGGATGCCGGCTCTGCGCTAGATGCGGATGTCGCCTACGACAAACCCGTCAAGGTGGCTCGCGACTCTGAGCTTGATGCCGACGTTGCCTATGACAAGCCAGTCAAGGCAGCCCGTGGTTCCCAGCTTGATGCTGATGTTGCCTATGACAAGCCCGTCAAAGTGGCCCGCGGCTCTGAACTAGACGCCGACGTTGCTTACGACAAGCCGGTCAAGGTAGCTCGCGGCTCCGAGCTTGATGCTGACGTAGCTTACGATAAGCCCGTCAAAGTGGCTCGCGACTCTCAGCTCGACGCTGATGTTGCTTACGACAAGCCAGTCAAGGTAGCCCGTGGCTCTGAACTAGACGCTGATGTTGCTTATGACAAGCCCGTCAAAGCCAACTAAGCTTAAGCCCACTGTTGAACCGACGGCTGGAAAAGGTTGGTTCAAGGCTCGCTTGTAACCCCGGGTAGCATTTTACGCTAAACTTCTTTTCTTTTAGCAACGGCATCGAAAGGATCCTACGCGCATGTCTTAGTGCTTAGGCCCCACGGGGATGGGCGGCAAGGGAACCGGTAGGATCGTGGGACCTGAAGTAGTCGTTGTTATGAGTGCTCCCGTGTGATGGCGGAGGAAATGGAGCTATGTACTAGGAATTGCCAATCACTTCTCTCGGGTTGCCACCCGGTCAATGATCCAATAAGAATTGAGCAATCGTAAAACCATCTTAGAATGTCCCTAAAAGTAACGTGAGCGTGCCTCGTGTGTTTCTTCCTCTGTGAAGTTCATACGTGCTTGATCTTTTCCCTGTTTGTATTGTCTTCCAAAGTTTAACTAGCTCTATGGTGTCGAAGCTCTTCCAAAGGGGAACAACTCTGATGGACAGCAACGCAGATCATGAGTGGAGTTTAGTATATAGATGGTCTGTTCGCTGGACGGACGGGAGACGTTGATAGGTCATGACGTTAAAACAAGCCTTTGGCTCGACATCAGCTAACAGGCTATAATGGCAGGGGGGGGTGGGCTATCAACGTGATACCTACGGTTTAATCGCGGCACATACCATATGCATGTAAGCTGCATGCACAGCATGTAGGTACTTTGTTCTAGCCTTGAAAATCCATCCCTATGAATGCCGGACCCCTGCTATCAACTTTGACACCTCGAATGATGAAACCAAAGTCGGCTCTAGTGGAAGTACTGTGTAAGCCACCTTAGCTCAATGCAGTGCAATCCTATACATACTAGACTATGTACCGTATTAACTCTGGCAAACTAACTACTCTCCCTTGTCCTCTTGATATTATTTTCCTTGAAACACACCGATCGTCGGGGGTCGCGTCAACTATAAGCTATGGCATCCTCCCCTCGTTTCCACATCCGGAACGCCCGGGTTCCCGATGACGTCCAATTCATCGTCGAGGCGTTCGATTCGACCCTCCCGTACCTCACTTCCATAGGGAGCGGTGAGCAGTGGGGATCGACTCCCTTTTCGCAGAAAACAGGCTTTACGGAGGAGACGCAGCAGCAGCTGGAGCAGTCCGCAGTATACCACTCTACTGGAAAAGGGGAGGCGCTACGCGTTCTCATCGTGGAGGCGGTGCTAGCAACCTCACCTTACGATACCCCAGACCTAGTGCCGGAAGCCTGCCGCAGCCGCAGGGGCTCCGACGGGCAGTGGCTCGTCCCGGTTGGGGCCATAGTCTTACGAGAGGGTTGGGTGCCGAAATACATCAAGTCGCAGGCCCATCTAGACCTTGCGTCGGGTGGCAATAATGACGACTTCGTGTATATCGAGGTGATGATCACAGACTACAGGACGGGCAGACATCGAGACGGGGCCGGTGGGGCTCTGATCCAGGCGGCCATAGAGTACGCTAAGCGGAAGGGGAAGAGAAGGATCTATGTCGACGGCTGGGCAGGGAACGATCGAAAGCTTGTTCGGTGAGTCCCCCCCGCGCCCTCCCCGCAGCCAAGACTTGCTCCGCGCCTGGTTCGGGAGAAGTCGACTTTTATGACTAATGCTTTGCCAGGTATTATGCGCGCAGCGGCTTTAGCATCGTGGGCGACTACCAGTTGAAAAGAGGGAACGGGACCACGTGGACGGGCACGCTGCTACAGATGGACGTTGGGGAAACGAAACCCCGAGCTCAGGGAATCATGTTCGATTTCGACCCGTAGGTGCGTTTGCCATGGTTCCGAGGTCTGGGGGTAAAGAATGCCGGCTGTTGTCGGAATGTAGATGGCGCCACGATGACGCCCTTGGCATTAAAAAGAAGGCTCGTGTCCTAGCTGCCGTCTAGATATATCGCGCTCATTACATGGGACGGGGAGGGGAAGGAGAAAGTTCGCAAAATGGAAAGCTCACCGAACAGAGAAATTGTCTATAAAAGTCATGGTACTAGCTACTTTTGTGGGTTGAGTATTCAGAGACATGGGCATCTAGAATCACAGCCAACTCACAAGACCTGCTTTTTCAAGGATGTGGGAAAGACCTCATCTAGGCCCTGTATCATATCTAGCCAGGGGAGGTGGTGTATATTAGGCATGTACGCACGAAGAGGGATGTTTTGTGCGTGGGCGGCCTATTTCTTTTAGTATATGGTATTTAATTACCAGTGATGCTCTTGCCATCATCACATCGGTGCTTGGGCGAGGAACATCTTGAAGTATATATTATAATGCTCTTGTTAGAGATATACCGAGGACTGGTATGTTGTACGGAGAACGCGGATTTGTCTGTCCATCAAGTTTGTCACAGCTCGCTCCTCTCACTAGGTACTCTAAATTTCCACTCGCGAGGGCTGTTACTGAAAAGGAGCCCTTGGCACTTTAGTCGATTTTGCTGCTTGATGAAGCGAAATCCTCAATCTTAAGTTCTCTAAGTAGATACATCAAATTGGCTGCGGTGTCCTCGTGGCCTGTGGATAAGACTACGTTAAGACGAACAGAGAGAGTTGATACCTTTACAAGATTATTTCCGAGTCGGAGTCACTACACCTACCTACCTAGTTAGGCATTTTCATGCTCGTAGGAAACACAAAGCGTGTCAAGTCTGTAATGTATTTTACTCTGCTCTCCTATGCCCGCTCTTCTCGTCGGCAAGGGAAGTGAAACTTGTTGGGAAGTTAGCTGCATCGATGATGCTCTTGAGTATGTATAGGCGCTCATAGCACAGGAAAACATCGCGTTGCTGGGTGCCGGGAAACGAAGGAAGTCAATTGTCTTGGTCGCGATAATTGTTATTCTTTTTTCAACCACGAGAGATGCCCGAACTAGGGTACTAGACCTAGAACTTGACCAACCAGAGACCATGGGGGGAGTAAGTCACTTTTGATTTTGCCTTTTCCCGTGTAAGAATATACGTAGAACGCATACACATTTCTATGCGTGTTCTCTACCAACCGTGGAGCTACTTCCTGTTCGTAAGTGTAGGTCTGAATACTACATTGTTCGATATTGACATTACTGTATTCTTTGTAGGCTGTTATGGAAACCTTGCAGCCTTACCCTGTCTAGATAAATCATCATCATACCGTATCTCCTTTACACCTAGAGGAGCATTATCGGAATATCACATTGTCGGTGTACTCAAACTCGCGTTTCTCCCAGTCTGGTGCGGCAATAACGAAGTAAGTAGGAAATCTTCAAAGAAAAAAAAACCCCCCCAAAACCAAAAACCGTGAACAGAGAAAACAGTGCTAGCACCGCCATTCTATCCTATGCCCCCGGCATCACCAGTTTGGTACTTACCCCCATAAACCACAGCCGTAAGCAGTCCAGCGAAGAGCGACCCGACCAACCATCCAAGTAAATCATCCGCCCCATTCGCTTATCCATCCATCCATACATACATCTATTCATATATCTCTTCCCGCCCGCGTGACGTATACGGTTGTTTCACACCGGCCGTCAGGGCCAGACGACCCAAACATCAAGCTCGGGCCGGGCGACCGACCGACCGCCGTAGCCCCCTTTGTCTAGGTAGGTACCTACCCTAGCTACGACAAATACCTATCCCCTTTTCTTTGCCGGCCCGGGCCAGCCTAGCATTACGCCAGCGTAGTGACAAGTGAGTTGGGTGATTGGGCAGGTTAGAAAGTATGTATGTATGTATGTATGTATGTGGCTACCGTGATCGCGTATATCGCGAGATCGAAATTTGACCCAAATCACAACTACCCGTCAGGGCCGTCCATCCTTACGGATTCCATCTTCCTATGTAGGTTACGTGTTGCTGCCCGATGAAACTACCTAACTTACCGACTGGCAAAGAAACAGCCGCCAATGCGATTTGTTCCGCGATGCGGAGACTCCCCCTATTGTATGTAGTGTAGAGACCATAGGGCTTCAATTGGTTCGTTCGTTCGTTCGTCCGTGGGGAGAAAGGAAAGGCGGCCACGAATCAATTGTTTGTCCACAAGCGCGTCGCCCTCAAACCGACCAACGAAGATGGACCAGTGGCTCGCCGTTTCGATAGCGCAGTCGCATATCTTTGGATGAACCCTCGACGCCGCCTCCCTACCGCGACGATCTACGCTACCTAATTGATTATGAGTGGAAGCAGCAGTAGCAGCAGCAGCAGCAGGAGATAAATGATCAGCAAATCGGTTCAACGATTATACAGAATATTTTTCTGGGGTATACCCTGTAGGTAGATAGGTTAAGTGGAGGAAGACTGCATGGCTACTACTGGACAAGCCAAGAGAAAGCGAGGCGGTGAAGTATGTTTGCACGTACATGAAGTGGATGGGGAGCGGGTCGGATCTTGCATTGGACGACCTGACTGACAAGACAACTCCTCCACTCCCCAATAGTCTATATTAACCTCATGCCAGTGTGTCTCGCCTCTCTTCTCCTTCCTCTCTTTATTAAATATATACTCTCGTTTGTACCTCTCTAATTCTTGCTCTTTTCCCGACCCTTGCCATTTGTGTATACGCATCATACAAACAAACCCACAACCCGCAAATCTTTAAGAGGACGACATAGCTAGTAGTGAAGGCATCACTTTAGCTAGGCCTGCTGTGCCTAACTGGATCCATTTTCTCCTCCTCTACCCTGTACCTGTCTGAGCAGCACGGCCATGTGAGCTGCTTTCTGCTCTCGCCGATCTTCGATTTCCCCTCGGGACAGGATGGTGCCACCCAGGAGCCTTTCTGCCAATGAAGGGTCACTGGCAATATACTCCCTTACTGTCTGTGATGGGGTTTCTCGCTTAGAAGAAACTCTAAACAATTGCGTCAACAACCTCCTAGCTCGTATGATAACTTCATACTTACTGTTTCCCGGAAGTCTGAGCCAGCGTTTCAGACGATTTAGGCATTTCGGTTTTGTTTTCCTTATCCCTAATTGATCTCGTTGTCGGTGTTCTCCCTTGCTGAATGAGTATTCAAAGGGCTAGTTGTTGTAACTGATTACCCGTCCGGTGTGGCGTTGCTTGCAAAACCGAAGGTTCTCTTTGAAGAGATAAGCGATGTCTTGTGCCGGTGATAATGAAAGGCGTCTTTTCAATATTCCTGGCTGTCGAGATGGAGTTATCAAGTTTACTTTACTAACCTATCAACCTGACTGGTTGACTTCGTGAATATTTTTATACTGTGTCTGGTCTATCGGACCAGCAACGCCAACTAAAGCGCTAAGATATGGATGAGGCTCTGCTCAAAAGTTTCACTATCGCTTCCGCGTCCAACTCACCATCAAGAGCCGTCTGTCCGGCATCTGTACGACAAGCTTCTGCTCAGGGGCGGATGATCGCCTAGGCGACTAACCGCCGTCTTCAGGGGCTGTCCATTCAAGTTCGAAATATCGCCACAGATCAGATCGCGCCGCGCAAAGTACTGACTCATCGCTCCCCACGGCGCGACAAGGGCACGGAGTACTGGCGTGGGCACACGAGAACAGCATCGTGTCGCTCCTCGCGGTAGTCGCGTGAGTCAACTCTGCGATATCGAGTGTGCGCGTAAGTGGTGCGCGCACGACACGAACGAGGCACGTCGGTAACTGGGTCACATGGAACCCCCCGAAAAAGATTGGCGTAATCGGCATGCGCCTAGTCGCCTCCCTCGCTGCACCCTTGATTGGTAGAAGATATAGGACCAGCTCAGATGCGCAGCAATGCGCTGGCGTATTCCCTCTCCACCGTCGTTTTGCGCAGCGGCGCAGAAAATTCCAAATGGACTCCCGTTCATCGGGCATAAATATGGGCTGACCACGCTGGATCAACCAGTCGGGAGAAGGGAGAAGACGTAGAGCCTCGTGGACTAGTTACATTCTCCCCCGCCTTTTATTTTCTCGACAGCTCCCTAATCTTACTTTTGGGATCATCATGGGATACCGTTCATTGTAGTTGATGAATCATTCGTAAATCTCCATTCCCTGCCTTGAACTTGTTCTGAGGTCTGGTCAGCATTCCTTGTCATCTACCTGTTCATCGTCCATATTCAACAGTTAGAGAAAACTTAGGGATACATACAATCGACTTGCTACACCATTATAACACACCAATCGTGATGACCTAGAACAAAGGTGTCGAATTAGGAGATACTCCCTAAACCTCGCTAATGCATTTCGTGCCGTTTCAGAGATGCTTCAGAGACCTCGAAACATTCTAAAGGCTTACGACCGTTCTTCACACCAACGATTATCAGGAACGTCTACTCGGACTCTTTATTTCCAGGGCTTTGGCTTGAAAGTACGACTCTCTGATATAAGTCAGGCTGGCTCGTTTACTTCCACCCACCCTCACGACTGGGACGCTGTTAAGGCCTTTCTAGTTGATAAGTGGGCGAGGGTAGTGCTTCAGCGTCATCTACAGCGTCGTCCACGCCGCCTATTTGGGCGAAATATGGTTAAGCGATCAGGGCTTGAGCAAAACCTTGGTCTCCAATCACAATCAATCCCGAACTGTGATTTTAACCCGGTGAGCAGGTCTTCAACGATGAATGGTTGGTGTGAGGACTATGCTGACCTTGTGTTAAGATAGCTGGTATAGTAACCTCAACTGCCCCTGACTGTCTTGATACTGCAGGAAACACTTCGAAAGAGGAGTAAGTCCATTCTGATCAGATTAGAAGCAACGTTTGCTAAATATATCAGAACACTAGCAGTAGAGAAGCCAGCGAGCCTGGGCAGCGAGTCATGCCTGAAAGAGTTTAACACGCACCCGGGAAATTCGAACACAGATCACGGTAGGTCTAATCAAAGGGAACATTCGAATCGACAGCCTGCTATCGGACCAGTCGATCCTATGGAGAGTAACAAGAAAGCGAGCGGTGTTTCACAATCCAGCCATTGCCAGAAAACACGTAAGGGAGGCGAGAGTACGCTACAGGCGCCCGAGCAGTACATCTCTCTCAAGAAAAAGGAGGCCGTTGCGCGCCTGATGGCTGCTTTCAATAAATGGTTCGATAACCAAATCACGGCCATCGAGAGTGCCTACGAGGCATCCGAGGCGTCAGGAGGGTCTAGTAAGGGCACTGGAAACACTAGTTCTCCAGATGATAACAAGCCTAGCAAATCGTCTAGAGGAGCTAAGCGTCAGTTTGATGGTGACGACCAGGATAACTTTTCCGCTGGCGGCGACGAGAATGGCCAAGATAGAGGAGGCAACAAACGTGCCAAGAAAGATTCGGAACCGGGGCGGATGTGGGCTTGTCCTTTCTTCAAACATGACCCCAAGACTTTCGGCAAAGAACGATGTTGCGCTGGTCCCGGTTGGCCATCTATTCACCGGCTCAAGTACGTACAGTCGAAGAATTCATTTGGTATCGTGGTCACTGACACTTGTTCTGGTAAAGGGAACACCTATATCGGAAACATCTGCTCCCCAAGCATGCCTGCCCTAGGTGTAGTCAGCCTTTCAAGGAGAAAAAGGACCTGGAGAGCCATCTCCGAGCTGACGTACGCTGTGAGAAAGTTGAATTGGTTTCGGTCCTAGGCATCGATGAGGCAACCGAGGCTAAGTTGAGAATGCGGAAGAAGTATGGCCCTGGCGTGTCGGAAGAGCAGAGATGGAAAGATATTTACATCATGCTCTTTCCGAACGCGAGTCGCCGTTCTGTACCAAGCCCTTGTAAGTCATCTCTGGACACATGCCTCACTGTTGCAGCTAGCTCACTCGGTGAAGATTATGAGCGGAATGACGCTATGGCGCTCTCCAGCAAGGCTATGCTGAAGCGTATCAAAAAGGAGCTACCCGCGTTGATGCAAAAGAGGGTGGAGAGCAGATTCGATCAGGCAGAGGCCGAGCTGTTGAACGGATTTATGGACATTGCTCGCGATGCCTTGTACGAATTCTGCATGGGCCTACCGAAAAATGAACGGTCCCCTTCAGTAACCCCTGTCGCAACCCCAAGGTCGTCGACACCGAGTCTGCCCACCGCAAGCGATTCGCTTGCAGCGTCTTCGAATGACAGGGCCGGAGAGCCATCAATAGATATGTCGTTCTGCTTTGATAATACTTTTTTCGTGGGCTTTGACGGGTTCGGTGGGATCGACTTGAACAACAATGTGTTCAACTTCGACGGGTCCGCCGATAGCTTTGTTATAGGCGATACATCAGACTCGGGATATGCCTCTACTGGTACTGTGGGAGAGAGGTCTTGTTAGGATGAAATGCCAGGTTTACCAAAGTGTTGGCTCACTAATAGCGAGCTTTCCATTCGTTTAGGTTAATTTCCTTGTATGCTCCTTGATGGATATTTTGAGAGAGAGGGAGAGAGAGAGAGAGAGAGAGTGTGTGTGTGTGTGTTTGTGTAATGAACAGACTGTTCACTCTTTCAAGTCTGTTAGGAACTTGTCGTGTCACGGTCGAAACACAGGCAGAGTAGTTTAGCTCATCGCAATTATCGAATCTTATGATAGCTACCGAACTTCGCTTCTTAAGATCAACTTGCAAGATTGAACATGTTGTATTGTCCGCCGGCCTGCGTTGCGTTGTCTTAGGCATGGGACACAATATAGTGAGAGCATCCATGATAGAAATGAGTTGAATGATAAATATTGATAAACCCCGGCGAATAATGGCTTTGCAATTTGGACAAGGTCAACGACAGATGGGCAGGCATTTGTAAATGAAAATACCGACTTGTTTCCCTTGCGATCGGTATGTGATCATCGTGGGCATGCTAATGAGTTGTCTTGCCGCTTCGGGTCGCATTCATATCGATCCTAGCAGCCTTGCTCATACAGCACTGTAGTTCCTGTGTTCAGAGTGGTTCGGCGAGATATGTAATCAATCTTGCCCACAGACAGTATCGAATTGATTTTAATCGCCTGTCTCGGCGGCCGTGCAGCTATATACGCACGGGCCGTTTGGTGATGATGGCTGATTGAGCGAAGCATTGATTGTGGACACAAGCGACGATCTCCTCGCTTTTGCCGGCAGACATGGCTTGACGTGTGGCACATGTCAAACGGGTTGTTTATTCATTAGGTTAGTAGCGTCTAATTTATAAGGTGCATCTCGTGGTTTGGGGTGGAATAGACGTCAACTCCCGAAGAGACTCCTACTTACATACGTATTTCTCAATTCATCCATCCATCGGCATGCCGGAAACTAGGTGAAGTATATCGGTCTTGGCCAACCCAATTGGCCCAGCGGCATAGTTGGATTTTAATCTGTAAGGGGTATGTGATATAGGGATAGATCGGATTTCCCGGATACCTCTCAGGCCTACCTACCTATGTAAGGGTTCCGGCCTGGCAGTTTTCGTTGCACTAATTTGTACCTCTGCCTTGGTGTTTGTGTAATACGTATACATGGCTCGAGTAAGTATATGAATGCGGAGATGTCCAGACGTTGTGGTTAGTGAGGTAGACGAGGACGGGACAGTGTCTAGCTTGCGTCGAAGGTACCTGATGATTGCGAGACAAGCGAGAGGGAACATCGATAAGATTTTCAAGAGACGTATGTACGTACGAGTACTGGACTCGCTTTTTTGGACCCTTGTCCATGTTCCACGGACAGCAAGATGCTTTCGGACGGCCGTAACACGATGCATGTAGTAGGCAGACTTAGAGTTTGCAAGCCGATATATCAATGGTGGTGGACAATACAGCGAGTATATGTATGCACTGCCATCTGCTGAAGCCCGGGCAATAAACCTGGTGTCGATGAATAGGTAGGTATAAACCCATATTTACCGTCACGCGTGCCGGGAGCCAAGGGGCAACCTGCGGTGCATGACAACTGTCAAGCAAAGGCGGTAATGGAAATCAAGATCTTGTTCCAGATCGGGGCTACGTATCTGGTGATATCTGAACATTTCATTGATCCAAGATCGGCTGGTCTTACTCAGCATCACAACGACGAGACGTCGCCGGCCATTGACCATCTCAGTAGATAAGGTGTGCCCCTTAAAGTTGGAGATATTGGCTTTCGGCGAAGGGTGAACAAGATGTCAACGGCCGGGAGCGTCGTCATGCCAAGGCCAAGACCAAAGGTCTGATGGCTAAGAGTAGTAAGAAAATAACATGAAGTATCTAACCTAGAAAAGGCAGCCGTGATAATAGAGGGGAGAGAGGGAGAGAATGCTAGCGTCGAGAACGACATCATAGTGGGCACGACAATTCGCGTTGCATGTATAGAATTAATATACTTGTCAGGAGGCTCGAGGCTCTTGAGTATAGGTACCTGCACAAGACACGGTAGAAAAGATGAGAAGATGGGAAATTGAAGCTACTACCAATAGTGTGTATAATGGCCCGTGCGTATTGGTACCCACAGCAGATTTGATAGACGCATGTATCACGTACGCTAGTGCCTAAGACGGCTAGACCGGGCTTTTAAGGTGTTTTGTTACCTAGTGCTCGAGCAAATCAGCTAAGGTCATCAAGTTAGGGCTTCTTTGGGGCTTCAGGGGTAGGCGGCCAATTGGTGTCTTCGCCTTCCATGATAGAATGGGGATGCGCATGCCACTGTGCTGGAGTGGGGGGTGCCAATTCAGGGGTTGACGACGCTAAATTTTTTCCTTTCCCTCCGTTCCGACTAGCGCTAGCGAATCTCTGGCCTGATAATGGACACCCAAGACACCTTAGTTGGGTACATTGGCTAGGTACAGTGGCAGCGTACGATGGAAATGGGGAATTGGGAATTACAAGTCCACACGAGAGAAGGTCCCAATTATCAAGAGTTGCAGTTCCATCCAGACTTCAACAAACACACCACACGCCATAATAATACAGAGATTAAGTACGACCTTACATACATAACATACTGACCTCCTGAGTCGAGGCAAACCGCATTTGACACGTGCTCGTCGTTGTCGTTGTCGTCGTTGCCGTCGTCGACACCCTGATTTTTATATTTCATATTGACCTGTATTTTTTATTTCATTATTTCTCTGTTTTACTATTACTTTTTTTGTCTTTGTCTAAACCCGTATCGGCGGCGTCTGCGGACGGGCTATCTTAGTGACGCTACTTGGGTACTTGGACCACGTACGCGAGATAAATCTTTCCATGTACCTACCTAAAGGTACCTTTACCTAAACTTGAACCGCTGCCGTTCCGAGCATTCACTCATTCAACCCCTTCGTTCTATTCCGTTTCTCTTGCGGCACACCACCACTTTCATTTGTTTGATCTGATACCCGCCCAGGATCTTGACGAGTAGCAAAGTTTATATCCTTTTTTTCTTCTTCTCGCCTAAATAATTTCTGCGAATCTTTCGAACCGCTTCTCTGTCCCATCCCACGCCGCGCACGATTCGCCGCCATCTGTTCCACCACATCACCGATTTGCGACAGACGACCGCATGTCACCGCCGCGAAACACGACTCCCATGACACGCCGGTGAGACCCAATACTGGAAACCATTGGAGCTCGAGAGATTAGACATCTCTCCTACTCCTGCTAGCTCCCTCTTTATCTTACGTGTGTGCACTCCCCGCCGATCCTTATCGTCCTGCTCGCTGCAGTGTCTTCCCGTGCTCGGGTTCTTGAAGAGGCACAGCTTTCGATTCCTTCTTTCACCAACCACCGTCTCATGCGGTTGACCGACCCGCAGCTCCGGTGCGACCGACCGCAGCTCCAATGCCCTGGCAACCGCTGCCTCGTATCGCCTTCGCTGTTGCGACCTACCCCTTCGAGACCAAGGTCGAGAACGAGTTGCCTTTAGAAATCGGCGATGACCTCTATATAATCGAAGAGACCTCAGATGGAGCCTGGCTCCGTGGATATCTGTTGGCGCCCCCTTCCCTCCTATCAGGTCTGACCTCGGTCAAGGGCCAGAGTTTGGAGGCTCGCGTTTTCTCCGGCATCTTCCCCCGTAGCTGCGTCGAAATACGCGAGGTACTAGGCGACGCAGAGGATGCTCCTGACGACAACGCTAGCTACGCAGGAGAAGACGATGCCCTCCGGCCCGGCAGTGACTCTGGAAAGAGTGGGGTGGCTTCGAGCACGGGGAAACACTCGAAGGATTCGGAAAATGGAGATGAAAAACCGCAGGATCATAGCCAGGGCCAGAGCTACAGCGAGAGAAGGCCCGTCGCCCACATGGAATCTAAGAAGCGTGGTCAGGATTCGCCAAAGCCGGCGGCGCCAGTTCCCATGCTAAGAATGGGAGACGAGACACCTACGTCTTCTAACGAACCCCTAATTGACGAGATTGCCTCATGCCTGCGAGAATGGCATTCGACCAATTTCCACGAGCTACTCCTCACGCGACAATATCACAAGCTAGATAAGGTATCGCAGTTGATACAGACTTTGGACGTATCGCGGCGCCAGTTCCTGCACAATCTCCTTACGGACCGCGAATACGCCGTTTTACGGGAGAAAACCGTCTGGGATCTGGTTAGAGGGAATAAATTGTGCGGCGGAGAGGTTATAGTGCGCGACCCAAACCAACGTGGAAGGATCCTAACTGGCGATGATTCTGTGGTAGACATTACCAAATTGCAGTCGGTGATGAGTCTATTAGACGAGCCGCCGCAGTCGCATGTAGAACTGACGGCATTGCACCACCTACTGGTAGACGTGAAGAGTTTTGCCGGATCCTCGAACGAGCCTACAACATTGGATATGTATTTGGTCAGCAAGTCTATAGGGGGAACATTGACCACATTATCAGAGAGCTACACGATCGAGGTGCCCACTGGCGGCGTAATGGGCTACCTAGCTAGGGATGCACAAATGCGCACCCTGTTCACTGATCTTACCTCTGCCGACATTGGTGACGGGCCATCTGCAGATTCGGAACTATATTTGGTTGTCAAAGTTCGTGCTTCGCAGCAGATCGTCGTTGGGAAACCTGTCTCGAGATCGGGCTCATTTAGTCACGCTGGCACGCCGTTCTCGAGAGAAAAGCCGCTATCATCAGGTGGCCCTAAGACTTCTAGGAGAAGCCTGATGTGGGGATCGACGAGGTCCGCATTCTCTAGGGGTGGGACCAAGCTTGATGCGCTTTCTGAGCAACCGGAAGAACGACCAAGAACAGGCACGTTAACAAGCAGGGATGGAGGTGGTCCCCCAAGCACGGCAGGCTCGCACTCAGGGTCCCCATCTGTGGATAACCTACCAGCAACGTCACAGATGACGGCAGACAGATTGGTTGGTGTCGGCGTGCTCAACCTGAAAGCCGTCGTGAAGCAGGAAGCAGAAGAGTCTGAGCATGTCATCACAGTTTGGTCGCCATGCGAGAAATTCAGTTCAGAGCGATTCGATAACAGCAAGGGGTGGGATAACCTCATTCGTGAGATGCTGGCTAGCGAGTCGGGCCAGTATGAGAAGTCGAGGAGAGCAGAGCGCTTACAAGTCCATATAAAGTCTTTCAACTACCCCGATGCTGATGCCTTGATCAAGGCAACCCCAACCCTGCTCGCCGGAATCAACAAGACTACTAAGATGGGTTTCTCTGGCGCGCCGACCAAATCTCGATCTGATATCTATGTGACCATTAATGAGGCTCTTTTGGCTCGGCAGAACCTCCTTTCGCGCTACGGAGGGAGTGCTACTTCGATACCAGGGAACGTGCAAGGGACCAATCTAATGGTATCGTTGGAGGTCCGCCGACAGTCTGGAGACCGCATCGATTCATGCATCTATCCGTCCTCCAACTCCGATCCGATAACTACCTGGACATCGTTTGCTATAGAGCGGGGTGAGCATTGGAAACAGACACTACGCCTTTCTCTACTGCCGCCAGATGTCCCGACATCGCATCTCGTACTCACAGTCTCGGACTTGCCAAATACTCCTTTCGCGATAGCGTACATACCTCTATGGGACCAGCAAGCATTCATGAGTGATGGCGCGCACTCCCTGCTCCTATACAAGCTAGACGAAAATACGCAAACTGCACAGGCGGGACCTACTGGCAAAGGTGGTTACTTGTCTCTTCCCTGGAGCGCCCGGGGCGATTCGAGCGATGTTACTGGCCCCCTCGCAATGCTTCAAGTCGAGACATACCTTTGTAGCACACGATTCTCCCAGGACAGAATCGTTCTTGGTTTGCTCAAATGGAGAGACGGGCCCAAAGATGAAATCCCATCGTTGTTGAAACAAATAATATTTGTGCCTGAGATCGAAGTCGTCAAGTTGTTAAGTGACGTGCTAGACGCACTCTTTGGAATTCTGGTTGAGTATCAAGGCAATGATGAGTACGAAGACTTGGTATTTACGGCACTGGTCAGGGTTCTTGGCATTGTCCATGACCGTCGGTTCAATATGAGTCCTCTGGTTGACCAATATGCTGAAAAGAAGTTCAACTACCCCTTTGCCACGCCTTGTCTAGTCAGGTCATTCACGAGGCTACTCACAAAGCCTACCGAGCCAGAGACGGCGCGGAAGTTACGTGCGACCCTTAAAGTTGTCCGGCACATTCTCAAATTTATCACACATGCGAGAGGACAGCAAAAGGCCAAGGAAGCTGGCATCGGCATTACCAGCAACTCTCCTAGCTTCACACGACACCTGCAGAGTATATTCAAGGCCCTTGACTCCATGATGCGAAGTACGGCGCCCGTGCTTGTTGGAAGTCAGACGTTGGCAGTGCAGCATTTTCACACTTGGCTGCCCGAGCTCACTGGGCTCCTCACCACAGAGGAGATTCTCCACATAGCCATTGACTTTATGGACTCGTGTGCCCTTGTCAAGGGGAAATTGGTCTTGTACAAGCTAATACTCATCGTCAACTATTCTAAGCTAGAACTTTTTCAACATCCTGAGCAGCGTTCGGCCCTGAGCGCTAACACAGTCCGGTGGATCGCCCCCCATTGGGGACACACGGAAGCGGTGACAGAGCAATGGAAGGATCAGGTGCGCCTGTGCTGCTCCGTGCTGGCTACTCAGGTCGAACATCTCAATTCAGAGATTCCCGACTACGTACCCAAAGTCATCGACTCGTACCTGGCCATTCAAGCTACAAAGCTAAAACCTAAGAACCGATTTTCACTTCTCTTCCCCACCTCGTATCCATTCCCTAGCAAACCGATTCCTGGCGATGCTGTCCAGTTTGATGAGGCTTTGATCGAACTCTCTGCCGTCTTGTCCGCGCTATCAAACTCGCCTAACGGGATGCAGCTTGAGCTGGCTACAGATGATCTTGCGGGGCTGCTCAAAAACACACTTCAAGTCCACATGAGTATCTTACAGGGCGAAGCGTTTCCGTCATCGTGGCTGAGTGTTTACATCTACCACCACAAGTCCATGATGACAACGCTGCAGTATCTCGCGAGCATTCTCTTAGAATCTTGCCTACCGGAACCCGACGACGCCGAGGATTTCGACACGGAGCTTTGGCGGATGTTCTTCACCACGTTGCTCAAATTAGTAGGCAGTCCGTCTTTGGCTCTCGAAACATTCCCGGAGCAGAAACGTCGAACTGTGTGGAAGATCGCCGGAGATGTCAGGGAACATGGCGCGGAGTTGCTGAGACGCACATGGGAAGCTGTCGGCTGGGAAACAAGTCCTGATGAAAAGGCACGGTTCGGACTGTCGAAGATGGGCGGCTACCAGGTTCAATATGTGCCAACCCTCGTCGGTCCAATTGTTGAGCTCTGTCTGAGTGTCCACGGAGGTCTGAGGAAGATGGCAGTCGAGGTTCTCCAAACCATGATCGTCAGCGAATGGACCTTGAGCGAAGATCTGTCTGTGATCCAGACTGAAATGATCGATTCCTTGGATCTATTCTTCAAAGATCAGTCTATGACGGAGAGCATTCTGCAGAAGCTTTTCATCAGCGAGCTACTTGAGCGATTCGAGTCCTTCTCAAAGGATGAACAAGAACCTCTGTACACTGCACTTAAGGAGCTGATCAATACCCTTGATGAATACATCGATCTCTTAGTTGCCGTACATAATGGAGATGTCACTAGCGAGGCGTCTCACCTAATCAACCGCCTACGGCTTATGGAGTTCCTTAGGGATATGCAGAAAGAGGAGATCTTTATTCGATACGTCCACCAACTTGCGAAGCTGCAGTATGACGCCCGGAATTATACAGAAGCCGGGCTGGCTCTGCGACTTCACGCTGACCTGTATGATTGGGATCCTATTAAAACGACACACGCGCTGCTAGAGCCAGACCTGCCAGAGCAATCGCAATTCGAGCGCAAAGAACGGATCTATTTTGATATGATCAAATACTTTGAAGATGGCGAGGCGTGGAGCAGCGCGCTTGCTGCGTATAGCGAACTCCGCACGCAGTACGAGACTAACGTGTTCGATTTCGCCAAGCTGGCGAGGACTGAAAGAGCCATTGCTACTATCTACGAGACGCTGACCAAGAGCGATAAATTGGTTCCGAAATACTTCAAGGTTGTGTTCAAGGGCCTCGGCTTCCCTGTCAATCTGCGGGATAAGGCATTTGTATACGAGGGTTCCCCCACAGAGCGGGCATCAGCATTCACCGATCGCATGCAGGAACAATACCAATCTGCGCAGATTCTTACCACTAGCGATGTTGACAATGAGGTCGAAGGGCAGTACTTGGTCATCTCAGCGTTATCTCCACACCGCGACCTCAGCCACCCAGTCTTTCAGAGGGCTCGAGTGCCTCAGCCGATACGAGACTACCTCCTCTCTTCTCAACCCCAGACATTTTCGTCGTCTTTGAAACGCAATACAAGCGGGCCAGTTAGTGGACATTATTCTGAGAAGATGGTCTATACTACGGCAGAAGCCTTCCCTACGATCTTGCGACGCAGTGAAATTGTGGAGGTCGTCAACGTTCCTTTAAGTGCCAAGGAGACCGGTCTTGAGCGCATAGTCCGCAAGACCCAGGAGATGACAGCCGTCGAGAAGAGACTGGCAGAAAGCGAAGACGACAACGAAGTTGCACAATTAATGAGAGACTCCATTGCCGTCTCGGTGAATCCGGACTCGGAGACTAGCGTCGCTCGTTACCGTGAATTACTCCCTACGCCTACGCCTGCATCTAGCTCTGGAAAGTCGGATGAAGAGACGGAGCCAGAGCTAGATCAACAGGACAACGCCATCAAGATGGCGCTGATAGATCATGCGATTATGATTAAGAGGTGCCTGACAAGCTTTGCTCGTAGCTCAAACTCAATCCTTACCACGGCTCATCAGGATTTATACCCACGTGAGCTCAACTTTAACCTATCTCTGATTAGCAGATCACTAATATGCCTTTAGATTTTGAGTCTACTTTCGCGCCGGAGATAGCTATCTTCGCTCCAGTTCGGCCACCTCGGGAGAATGGCTCCACACCAACATCGGGATGGCATCGATCATCGCCCGTAACGGAAAGTTCTCCTCCGCGGAAGCATGTTCGCGCCTCACTATCGAATGGCATGATCGAAGAAGCATCGGCCGCTCAACCTATCTCACTAAGACAGCGAGGTACACGGCTAAGCTTCTTAGGCGGGAAGAAAAAGGATGCCCAGTTCTTAAATGAAGAGGTGTCGAGCTTGAAGGAGGGCAAGGGGGAGAACACAACCCCTAGTCATCACAGCAGGGCAAACTCACACCGAAGAAGTCTCTTCCGCCCACAATCGAATGACACCAACGCTAGTTCTAACCCTTTTACACATACGCACTCAAACGGCGGGGATCCCACAGCCCCCGATTGGACTCAAGATCAGTCGCGCAAGAGCAAGGATATCGTTGATATCGTTGAGAGGGACTTTGACAAAGGCAATGACATTGGTGGAAACAAGATAGGCTCGGTCCGAAAACGGCTTAGCCTATTGAAACTTGGCAAGAAGCAGAGCAAACCGAATGGTTTCATAGGAGGTGTCAACGAAGAGTGATGAGTCTCGAGTGGCTGGACAGAAGTCGTAGCCGATATCTCGGGGGCGAACCGCTGGGGAGGGCCGACCCACGAAAGCGGGCTGCAAATGATCGGCATTTGATGACATACCAATGCGAAGAGGGCAGGGGAAATAGGATAAAAGAAACTCAGTTCTTGACTGATGAACGGAGGCGTTCTGGATATTCTCATTTGGGGAGAGAGAAAGGAATCCGGCGACGAAGTTGTATTCAGCCATGCCGGCGGTGTGGCGTGCCAGTGCCATTTCGCTTGCGACAGCTATGCGTGCCTGGGGACATCTGGTCGATTTGAAGAAAACTTGGCACGAGATGCTTCTATGTACAATTCTTATCACCTAGGACATTCTTTTCTCAGCCGCCAGGAAGAGAGAGAGGCATCTAACGATAATTAGAAGTCTCGATAACAGGGAGCTGCTGTTGTATCACGTCCGAGAAGGGGCGGGTAATGTATGTCAGATACCTATGAAATTTATTCAGTTCTATTATATCTACCTGCTTTGATTATGTATCCAATGTGAAGGGTTTTCAAGACTTCAAAAGATGGTATCGCGCCGTTGCAGGAAATGCGTGACGATTCGTTTGATAATCAAGCTCCTCTAGTTATTTACTGACCTCTCGCCCCCTCTCCCTAGGTATGTATATACACAACTTATAGCTGCTTTTCTTGTCAGTAATCCCCAAAGGGATACCTGGCTACCTACTTAGGGATACTAGCTTAGAAACTTTGGCAAGTTCAGCCGTGACATGGAGGAAAATCATGCGAAAAGGGAAGTTGACTTGATCCCGAGCCCGTGGTCCGAATGAGCGGAGATCTGCACCCAAGCTGCCAAGCTGACTGGCGCGTTAATAAGTAGGTAGTCGGTAGGCAGGTGGTTCGACAAAATAGTCTGCGCTCCTACATAGTTACGATCTGCGCCGGTAGAGTGCGAATTATTCTGTCCGCTGCTATAAGAAGAAAAGGGGGAAATGGGCACTGCAGGTGACGGCCTAGGCACTTTTACGGACCGGATAAAATATGCATTCATGTATGCAGTGTATACACTAATAATAGGTGAGCAAGAGGACAGATAAGTAATCAAGGTAAACCAACCTGCATACATAGGTATGTATGTATTTGTGTTGTTTGCCGTTAAGTTGAGGAGCTTCCGCAGCAGGAAGTTCGTCCGTAAGCTTGATAAACACGGAAAAATAAACCGACCAACCAACGAAACAACCAACCAATTAACTCACATTCCTCACAGTCTACGGAATACATACTATGCATGCAGGTAGGTAAAAGCTACCTAAGGACTCGGGCCAATCAATGCTCGAGGATACGCTGTCGTTCCAGGTGTTGCTTCCAGGCACGAAAATACAAACTTGGTATTTTAGTATGCATTTACATAAACCTCGGGCGATTCAATTAAGAGGCCAAGAAGTGAAGACATACATATCTGCTCAGTTATAGAGTGGATACTACTAGTGAGTTATACATATATAAGTCCTTTTTGGCTCCGAAAGACTGCGGTCGCAGGTGGAGTTGACTTAGGTACCTACCTAAGGTCAACTATTATACACTATGGGATACACGTAACGGTATGTAACAAGCTTAAACTCATGTAGTTAGTGCTACGGGTATGGGCCTGCAGTCTGGTTACATAAGTACCGCTGTGTACGCTGACTAGTGTAGCACATTAAACGCGATCGACAAACCATTGGATGTTCTCAGCTCACTTATTACTCATACACTTAGGTACCTACCTACCTTGTATACTCAAGTTCTCTACCCCTGGTGGGAAATTCCTGCGTAGATTCCCCACGCCGAGAGCCAAAGCTGCCACGTTCCGAGAAATTCATTCTCACCAAGTCGTAACCTGAGAAACCTCTCTGCCTGCATTATCTACCCACGTACACAGAACATGAAGCAGGTAAGTTAGGTTAGTTGAGAGACAACTCCGGTCTCTCTTTCACATGCGGAGGCCCTTCTTCTATGGATGCGCTGGGATAGATCTGCTGGCGATCGCATAGATCGATGAATACCTACCTACCTAGGTACTAGGTAGGTTAGGTATCCCGTACTGATAGCGTTGATAGCGACGTGGGATTCACACTGGTTCCGACTGAATCAGGAACGCACACTACCTAAGGTGGACCCTATTTCTCACGTATTATTCAGCCTGTTTTCAGGTACTACATGCAGCCAAGGTCACCATCATCAATCAGTAATGCCTATCAGCTTGCCTGTAGGTAGGATTCGATTCTTTCGTATTCACAGCCGCATTCCTTGCCGTCCTGTTGGCGTCTGTCCGCGCCGCCTCCCATGACGACGAAGGGGGGAGAAGAAGAGGAAGAGGAAGAAGAAGAAGAAGAGCCCAGAGACGCGAAAGTGTGAAAATGATCTCATTTATATACCTTAAGGCTAGCGATTCACGGACCTGTCTGTATTCGTTCGCAAACGGAGGCGCTGTCCGAAGTTGGTTGGACCCTGGCCCCCCCAAAAGCGGCGAGCCAGCGGATGGTCCTTGATGGACAGCGATCTACCGGCTTGGCGGGTTTGAGTTCTCGTTGCCGGCTCCAACTGAGAGATCCATCCCTACATCCATGCAAGCGAGTATTTTTGCACACACCCACAAACGCAGCCACCCCTGGTGCAGGTCCCTAGCGCTGGACGTCGATAGCATGGGATGCTGTTTCGAATGACGGAGGCCAAAATGGCTTTTCCATATCGGCCTCCATTCTCATTCGACTGGCTTTTTCCAATCCCCTTCTCCTGCTGTTATTCGGTTAAAGTTCTTATCCCCGTTCCTCTTCGCTCGCTGGCCGTCCTATTTTCTCTTGTTTCATCTAGACATATTGGTATAGGTTTCCTACTCCATCCTATTGTTCTTAATTGAAACGATTCGACCATATAGCATATATTCAAATTCTGGCTGTGAGCTTAGCTGCAACCCTCTAGCGGTCCATTATCACCGGCAACTGCTTGACAGAAGAAGTGCATATCGCATAGCAGCAGCCTAACAAGACCGCCGTCATCCCGTCCAGTGGGAAGACCCCCGGGGCCGGGAGAAACAGACTCCATACCACCGGGCCAACATGCCCAGCGGAGCCTCGCCCATAGTGCAAATATAGCAGCAACCACTTATAATGATGCTATCTCCGAACCGGGCCTTCCCTCTCCTCTTCCGCTATGGCTCCGTGCTACTCTCCGCCGTCCTCGTCTACTATGTCATCCGCCAGCCTCTAGCAGCAGCCTTACGGAGCAGTCCGTCGTCGAATCAAGCTGACAAGGGGGCTCTGGGCGCCGATGCCATCGACGGCAAAGACCAATGGGGCAATCCAGTCATAGTGAGCGAAGGTGACGCCGCGAACAACGCACCCGTACTCGGCCCCGCCGCTGCGGCGCAAGGTATCCGCGAACAGAGTGTCCAATCGCCCTTGGGCGACGGCGACGACGACGTCCTAAGCTATATCAAGATCTACAAGCCGGCGCCGCCGACCTACCCGCCCATCCAAGACCACTTCCCGTGGCTGACGCACTCGCGCCGCCCACCCGCCGTGCTCGAAAACAACCTGCCGCCGAACCCCCACGTCGAGGAGTCGACGCCGCTCTTGATCGGCTTCACACGCAACTGGCCCATGCTGCTACAGTGCGTGAGCAGCTACATCGCGGCCGGGTGGCCACCATCCGATATATATGTCGTGGAGAACACGGGCACGTTCCGGTCGAACCGACAGGGCGACCTGTCACTGCAAAACCCCTTCTTCCTGAACCACACGGCATTACATACGCTCGGTGTCAACATCCTATCTACGCCGACGCTTCTTAGCTTCTCGCAGCTGCAGAATTTCTTCCTGCACACGGCGCTGCAGCGCAACTGGGCGTATTTCTTCTGGAGCCACCAGGATGTGCTCGTGTTCAGCGATGAGGACGTCAAGAAGAAAGACCGTGACCACGACTGGGACCACGACCCGTACGCGACCATCTATGAGCGCTGCGTCGGGCTGATGCGCTACCTCAACGGGCCCGACATGCCGCCCTGGGCCACGCACTTCTTCGCCTACGACCACCTGACCCTCGTCAACCGCGACGCGCACCTCGAGGTTGGCGCCTGGGACACACAGATCCCCTACTACGCCTCCGACTGTGATATGTACCTCCGGCTGCACTGGGCGGGCTACTGGCAGCCGCAGAGCGAGGCGGGGCTCGTCTTCGACGTCGGCGCGCCGCTCGACGACATAGGCGCGCTATTCCGCTTCCCCGGCTCGCACGCCTCGTTCAAGGGGGACCCGGTATTCGCCACCAACCCCCCTCTTACGGACGATAAGGACAAGGGCAAGATGAGCCGGCCCGACAACCCGGACCGGCCGAGCCGTGAGGCCGAGCTGCAGCGGGAGCAGGAGATGTGGCCGTGGGTCGAGAAGGAGGGCGAGACGTTCACGCACCTGACCGAGGTGGCGGAGCGCATGCAAGAGGTCAAGTGGGCGGACAAGGGCGCGCGCCGCAACGCGTGGCAGGGGCGGCAGACGGGCGGGCAGGGCGAGCCGTTCTACCGCGACCCCGAGGGCTTCGCGGCCGGCCTCGAGATCCTCGTCGACGCCGGGCGGCGCGTCTTCGCCGACAAGTGGGGCCACCGCGGCTGCGACCTGCTGGAGATGGGCATCGAGGGCCGCGACGCCTGGAGGCTGCAGCGCGACTGGGACGTGGAGAAGTCGCCGGGGAGCCAGGGCGGGAATTGGGGCCGCGACGTAAGTGGGAAATTCTTTTTAAAAAAAAAATTTGTTTCTGCTTCTATTTCTCTGCTTCTATTTCTCTGCTTCTATTTCTCTGCTTCTATTTCTCTGCTTCTATTTCTCTGCTTCTTATTTCTGTTTCTGTTTACCCAACCCCAACCCCATTCCCCTTTATTATTCTTTGCTAGGTAAGAAAGACAAAATTACTGACTTCTTTTTTTTATACGTATAGTGGATGACGGGGAGCGAGTGGACTTGAAAAAAAGGAGGGAAATGGGTTGAATGATAGGGGGGGGTTATTTGTTATATAATCTACTGTATGTATTATAGCATATAGAAGAAATGGGGAGAGGGAGAGACAAAACAGAACCGGCGTTGGTGGTGGCTTTGGGACTGTTTTAGTATATACATATATATACATTGGATTTACTTGTTAATTTTTTATAGGTTTTTATTCTGTCTGTGGGTGTGTCTGTGGGTGCTTACTAGGTAGGTAGGTAACAAAAGATATTATTTCTTACCTCTCTCGCCGAAAAAAAAATATGGTCTGGCATCAAGCTCCCGTATTCTCCTCCGAAGCTACCTAATTAGAGACGGGAGGGGAGGGGGCCGCAAGGGAGCTGCCGTGTGCCGAGTGTCCCGTGCTGCGGGTGTATTCCGTATTCCACCTAAGTAGTATACAATCCCCTCGGCGACGTAGATTGATCCCACGATAAATGAAATTTGTTTTTATTTTATTTTGTTTCGGTTATAACCTAGGGGCTCTTTTTTTATACTTTAAAAGCAAAACACATATATGTCCCTTATTTACCTCGAACAAGTTTCTTTTATAATTAAGTGTAACGAACAGCAAGTTAATGATTTAGGAGGTACCCACCTAACGTAAAGGTAAGATGGATGTTATCTCATAGTGGAACCTTACCTACATAGGTAGATAAGATAGCTGAAGCTTATTATTATTGGCACGCGGGGCGGCAAGTTGACTTCACCTGCCAAGACCTGCATGCTGCATACCTAGGTAGTTGCTTGGTCTTAACATGAGAGATGACCTACTTAATTTATTAATTAATTAGCTACCCTTTCGAACTCTTCTCGAATCTTAATCCGTTTATAAGCTGAACACAATACGGTTATAAAGCGTTCTCTTGTTTACTTTGTCCTTGACCTTCATCCTCCTGACCTTCGCCCTCGACCTCAGTATAGGGGGGTAAGGGGGTGGGGGAGGGCGCCCCGCGATCCTCATTGATTGCCTGCTTCAACGCCTCTTTTACGACTTCGTTAGCGACTCGTCACAGGCCCGAGTTAGGGTCGTCAACTACTCACCTGAGCCCTTGTTGAAGGCCTTTAAGGCCGCATCGGTGCGGTCCTTATGATAGGTGTCGCGAGCTCGGCGCCAGGCTCGATACTCAGCACGTACGCCGAGCGAATCGATGTCGAGCTATTCTCGACCCATTAGCGAACCTATCACGACTCGTGAAAACGGCTGTGCCCATACCGGCAGATAACCACCCTTCTTGTTCTCAACAGCCTTGCGGATACACTCGATGCACTTCACAGACGCGGAAGTGGTCTTCGTGGCGCAGAAGTGATCCGGATCTTACGAAGGGTTAGCGACTCGTTCACGACTCGGACGGGGCTCGTGTTAGATACATCTTCGAGCAGTGCGTGACGCAATGCTGGCATATCTATCCCAGGCGAGTCGGCTAACCTGCTATGGCTCACGTCCCCCCCCCCCAATACACGTACCTAAACCAACTCGTAAATGCCCTGAAGTGTGTTGTAGACCAGAATATTGTTGTCAACTTTCCCCACACGGCCAAATCTTCCCGAGGGTACCGAAAGGGACCGAAGCCAATCAAGCCAGCAATGTAATTTAGAATTAGAATCCCTTCTCCGCAGACCTACCTATGTAAACTCTACGCTGTCCGCCCCTATTATGTTAATCTAATTAGTCTACCGCCTGGTTCTATCATTCATCCGATGACAGCTCGGGGAGTCCCGCTTGGCGTGTATTGTCTTCACGTGACCGGATACGATGTCTGGTAAGGGGGCAGCAGACGGTCGGGTGAAAATGTTCTTCCACTCCAAGTTGTGCTGGTAGTACATTGGATGACGAAGACTAGGAGATACGATTGGAAGCACCAGGTGTAGACAGTCGGATGCTAGGCCGATACGACCGCAACCCAGTAGCACTCGGCGTTGGTGGCATCACATACCCATCGGGATCCCGTATGTGAGCCATGCTTGGCAGCGACCTCGTAAACTCCCTTGGAACGAGGTTTCTATCCGCCACGGCGAAGATGGCTGTCTGATTGGCAGCGTGGCTCTCGGTTTGATCTAATAAAATTGAGCCAGTTAAAAACAAAGGTGTGGTCAGATTCGGGATAGCTTGGATGGATGGGTCCGACGAAGTCTTGGGAGAAACGAGGCATATGGCTATTGTAAAGTTGTGTCAGAGGGACGAGTATGTGCATAACAGACTAGAGTGATGGTGCGTATATGGTCACTATTAGACTAAGGATAATCGCTAGGGAGCTAACTGTAGTCCCTTAGGCGCGTACCTTTTCCCCAACCGAGGATACTTCGAACGTGTTGACGAAGAACTCTCAAAATGATCTCGGTTCGATAGCAAAAAAAGTATTAACCCGTTGCAAGTAATATTCTCAACTGTCCTTTTTTCCATTTCTTCCATGATACATATAGCTGGGCCACATTGTTATCTATAGCAATGTGGTAAGATGACGGATATCGGTAGGTAATGATGGATATTGATGGATATTGATGGATATTGATGGATATTGATGGATATTGATGGATATTGATGGATGAATAATTATTGATAATGGTAGATGGATAATGATGAAGGAAAATGATGATGTTTATGATGTTGATGTTGATGATAGGATGTTGATAGGATGTTGATGATGGGGGGAGAGAAGGGAGAGGAAGAGGGAGAGGGAGGGAAGATTAGAACCCGTATGACTTATGATTACATAATTAGGCAGGTGTGAAGTATCATGAGGTAAGTACACTTATTGCTTGGTCGTTTGAAGTATTATGAGGCAGGTAGTCTTTTGTAAGATGCCATTAACGATGTCCCAACGGTCGACACTATGGTAAACGAGGGGCAAGCTCGATATCTTCCAAAAGACCTGGGTCGCGGCAGTCGAGGATGCAGTGTTTATATTCAAACTTCTACTTTCTCCTGGTTCACCACTCCATGACAAGGGAGGCACAGGTCTACTTAAAGTATCAGGGACCAGTTCGAGTGCCAAGTGTCTTCATAGATGGTGTAAGTTTAGAACTGAACTTTAGTTCTAAACCTTGCGGTGATCTCATCAAATTGTTGTGAACTATAATTATATCTCTCAAAGACCTCAATTAACCCTCAAGGAGCTAGACTTAATAAAAGGTCTGTATAAGCTTGTATCTCCTCCGTTAGTTAGTTTATCCATCTAATCATCTAATTTCAATATAACAACTATTCCATCGAGTACACAACCAGTTGAAAGACTCCATTACTAAGTTAAATTAAGCTTCATTGTAATTTAATCTCTTAACAGGGAAACACGGTGGAAGCCCTTCTATGCCACTGCCGAGGCCCCATAGGGAACCTCTGACGGGACTCTGGACAGAACGTGCGGCAATATTTGGAGAGCCGGCAATGAATCTGCTCCAGAAATGTTGGAGTCTTGGCCCGGATAGGGCCGACGATACTCCAAGTCTGGTAGGTAATGAGCTGCTGTGCGAACGGATCAAGCGCGAGGGCCAGAATGGAAGCGATAGCGCCTATGGAAACTAAAGACCAGGGCACCACTCAGAGTGATAGCCAGTATCTCCCAAAACCATGTATCGGACCATATGCTAGCGTCCCGTCGAAGATGGCGAAGACGTTGAGGGTAGCGGCCGTGAAGGTTCCGATCACGTTTTATAGAACACGGGCAACCGCCCCGGGGGCTGAAACCAACTGCTGAATAGTTTCAATATGTTCATTTCAAGCTGCGAGCGATAGAATGTCTCTCCGAAGACGAGGTTTCGCCATAGGTGAGTTGGGATATTCGCCTCAGGGTCTGGAGGGTTTGCATGAGCAATAGTTTATTTAATGGCACGAACACAAATATTTTCCGAGGCAGTGCCAGATTAACACCTAATCAGCCCTGCATCACAAGACACGCTGTGAGACCACATAAGAAGCCCCGTTGGGGCAAATGTTATATGAAGTAGGACTATATATGATCCTACGCTGGGGGCCATGTGTAGCTACTTGCAAGGTACGGTTACACTATCATACACGACGAAGCAATAATTGTAACTCAAAAGCAAAGTGGCTGTGAAAGTACCCAAGCAGGACGTTTAATACCGAGAGGTGGTGCACAACGGCTTTAAAGATAGGTCGTGGCAGTGCCACCAGACACTGCACTCAGCTTCTCTGTAATTCTCTGGTGAGTGACGCTTGAGTGATCCGATAACATTGTAGATCTCTTCATATCGTGCTGTGGTATGATCACTACGGTGGCGCCGATCACTATCTATGTATGCAGAAAGTCACGAGCCGTTACCTACCAGTTAGGTGCTCGCAATCTAGGTTTAAGGTAGGCACTGATAAGGGGGCGGTAATCAATATGCGAGAGAAGTCTTGTAATAGACAATTAGAAACTTTTTGAACGGACACTAAGCGGACAGTTTATTCACCTATACCATACACACAATAACTACATATATTGCTGTTTTCGGGCTTGACTCGTAGAAGCTGTAGTCCGCCACGACGGCTTTTTCCCAATGACTGCACCATCGCTAACTATGAATTCATGGTGTGTTTTGTCCGTCGAGGTCCATTGGTCAAGAACTAAGCAGTCATTTTATTAGTGCCAAGTGACTCAATTTCTACATTACATGTGAGGATCATTCGTGAGCAGGTCGTCAACAGCGGGTTGTGCAATTTAAGAATTCGTCTCTACCTATCGTTCCAAAATTGACAGTATTGATCTTATAATCATGCTACCATCACAGCTTTTGCTTAAAGAGTTACTAAGTCCAGACTTTGAGGCTATATTCTCTGGCAGCACCTACTTGCACCTACTTGGTGGGAAGCTACTTGTTATTACTTGCGTATCTTGACAAAGCAGCAAAATAACGTTGTAGCACTTTTTGTGTGACGTACGCAACTATTCTAGCTAGGAAGAAACGAGGCTAGCTAGTATCAGGGGGCCTTAATCGTGACGCCAGCCGTGATACACTAATTGTGAGGACAAAATAGAAGCGTCAGAACCTATATCCAATATCTGTAGAGATTTCGTAATCTATTGAGCATCTTTCACTACCGTGGCCCGTTGACTGAAGCAAACAATGTTACGGGACTAGTAGCTCATAAAACCAACAGGAAGAATACTACGACTACAGTCCCTAACCAGCCTTTATTAATATAATTTAAGAAAAGTAATTTACATAGAGAGTTCTACTCATATACAGCACTACAGAGAATCCGAAGCCTCCAATGAACCTGGACAAATGGTTACTCTAAAACGTCTGAGCCGTAGCTGCTATATAGTGAGACTGAAACACTGCATTCGCATTTCCCTTAATCAAAACCAATAATACTATTCGAATTGATGTACTTGCAATAGTCAAACAATCAAGCACCGAAACCATCGAGATAGCCAGCGATTGTGTGCTCGTAGTCTTCTAATCATTAATGGCATAAAGAATAGACTTTGATCTCGCTCTCGATTTGAAGAACAAATTTTTTCAATATAGGGTGTCACAAGGCAGACCTCCTTTACGGCTTTGTGATAACTTCGCCATTACGCAAAGAGCTAGAACTAAAGGTATACGTGTTGAGATACGGGGATACATGACCCATGGTCTCCTATATATATATAGGTGGGCCTCGCCCATCTATCTAGACTCAAATATTGGACTAATACACTTGATCCTATCCTCATATCTTCGTCCAATCTCAACAATACGGATAGACGGCAATTGTACACACCCAAATTGCTCATTATAAGCCGCGATATCAAGCTAAGCTCTTGACATAAGGCATGGCATCATCGCATATTTCTACAAATTCAAACCATCACGTCATCTGTATATATCTATGACGCCAATAATATAATAGTCAACTAACAGATAATGGTGTGACCATATATTCGAATTGTCTCGGCTATCTCCATTTCGTACTTCGCAGAATGGTTAATGGCCCGGGCCTGTGCCGTGTCTTATCATGAAAATATCACGACATACAAACATGAGCACGCCCAAGTAGGTATGGTGAGTAACACCTAAGCTGGTAAGTAGGCCGACACATGAACGTGAAATGTTGAGCTGATGCCATGTGGCATGATTACTGTGAACGCCCAATTGACGTCGCCATGGCTGTACATGGAGTGTGTGGCGACAGTTTCATAGAACTGTGAGATACGACATTGCTGATTACTTCAATGCCCATTATCACCAACCTGATATCACTCTGTGTGGGATATGCAGGGGCTGTGGCTAATCCTTTACCCCGATGTCTGGATTCGGCAAAGGCCCCCAATATATTAGTAATTTCATCGAGATAAGGGAGGTCTTGAAGGTCGTCAGGCATGAATGGTCTCCTTTAACCTCGTAAAATGCTGAGAAGGTATATGCGTGGACGATATTGAAGGTTACTTGGTACATTTTACACCTCAAGTATCAGAATTTCTGTATGCCAAGCTATGCAAGTTATAACGTGTCATGTATTGAGTGAAACCCTAATCTATCAACTGCCGTAGTCGATAGATTGAAATCAAATTAAGTTTCCGAAAGAGGTGCCTCCTGAGTCAATCCTCAAGGGGCATATTTGACTACATTTGGTTGATAATTAAAGGTGGCATCTTAAAGCGTTTGTATTGTTAGGTGAATGGGGGTTGCGCACTCAGGGTATGACCTAGTTTTGTAAAATGCACTCCCTGTTGACAGTTGTATCATCTTAAAATGACAAAATTATATGATATCTTTCCATGAAGTTCAATCTTTCTACTGCCGGCTTTATGAACCGAGATCTTTGATATTCCTCCTAACCCCACCATAAATGCCTATAAAACAAATTTAAAGTTGCATTCATATTCTTTACCTGTAGCACGAATTCTGATGCTTAATCATCTCCATGTCGTGCTTTGATTTATAGCCGTTATCTTTGTATACACCCTTCGGAAAATTACGAAATAGTCACTTAAAATCCCGACAGCAAGAGTTCCAGCAGCCATTCACTACAGGATGATTACGCCATAACAACTTGCTTATTAATAAGCATCACAAAAATCAAACACTACGACCACGATAGTTTATTCGGCATTATTTGTTGGGAATAATTTAGTATGGCGTATTATATTGTACCCAGCCCAATGTCATAGTTCGTATTATTATCATGCTCGCCTCTGTTTATCTCAAGTGAGCCTCTCGGCCATTCCTTAGATGTAACCTCTGTAGCCAATAGTTTCGTATTGAGCATTCTTTGCAGAATGGTTGTCTTTTTCTTCGCTAGGACTGGATAGATATGGCCCCGTCTGATAAGGTCGATGACAAAAAGGGAGAGAAAAGTCGGGTGCCGTACAGTTGTGATCTGGACCCTGCCCAGCAATGTGCAAATTATTTTTTCAGCAACCCCCCCTGACATATTCTAAGTTTTGTCTTGTCTTGTAAGTATGGTTACGTTTTGCCTAGGCTTGGAGAGTGAGATATTGAAAGCCCGGCGTCTCAGCTGGCGAGGCTTTCACCTGTACCTCTTCCGCCTCCCTCGTAATCATCTATATTTGATATACATGTTTCTCCACAACAAGGGTTTGTGGCAATCTAGAAAAGTCGTAATATTCTTCGAGGTTGACGTATAATGCTTCACGAGAGTTTTACCATATTTCGAAACTGTTACAATACGTCTAGTGTCTTTCGGACCTAGCTATGTAGCCTATCTTCCAAGATATAGGCACATTCTAGTTGATCAAATATTCAGCTTCTAAGTGGCCAATTGATAGCGATTACCTACCCCAAAGAAGATCAGAAAGAAAACCTGTAAAGATACATAGAATAAGAGGGGGAATGGGTTCTCTTTTCAGACGCTAACGGGACTTTGTGATTTTGAGGCATAATCACCAAAAATGACACGATCGTACATCGGTGCCAAGACTAGAGGCTTTATAGTAAGAGCCCCTAGTGGTGTGACGCTGAAATCAAGTATCTGCAGGAGGCTGCATTGTATCGGTTCTAGAATCCGAGGGGCAAGAAGACATGGGCCACGCGTGGGAATCGTTCTTATCTCTTGGTCTCTCGGTTCACGACATTAGTGAAGGTGCTAAGAATCTTCTGTGGAAATATTCCGTCAGGGCGACGTGATGTCATGCTAAGACCCTGACAATTATGAAAAAAAAAGGGCAACCTCCAAAAGATCAGCACCCGGGAATTTAGATAGAGTTGCATGGCTTGCATGACTGGAGATCTTCGCAGTCCGGACCCCTGTAACAAGGGTGCCGCTGTGGCTGGTCGCTTAGCTTACTATATCCTTCGTGATACCGGTAACTATCCGGGACCATTTTAAGCACCGAGTCTGGCCGGGCGTTTTCGGAATGCGACAGCTCAGTTCAATTATTCCAGCAAAGCTGAATATGACGTCCCCTTCGGCCGAAGGAGGTTGTTTGATATTGGAGATTAGGTACGGCCGTAGATGGGTAGATGGGGTTACCGAAGATTGATCCGATCAACCCGAAAACTCCTTCTCCTTCTCGTACCAGTCAGAATTTTTCTATGAATTATACAGATCTTGAAACACTAGCTATGATACTTTAATCCGTCTGTCGTTAATTGTGCCAACCTATCCTGTACCTGAACCACCGATGTCGTCCAAACATATAGATTATTATAGTAATTATTTTTAACCAGCTCTGTGCTGTTTGGACTATAGTAATCTCCTATATCTCTTGGCGGCATGACCTGCAGCGCTAAGCCTCCCTTCGCTCGGCGCGCTTGCATGATGGTGTCGAAGGTGCAGAAGCTGTCTGCCTCAGATAATCACATGATTTTGCCTGTAGCTAGCCTTATCCTCTAAGACATTACCTGTTCTAGACTCTTTCTGGGTGAAGTTGACAATTGACTGCTTCTCACTGCCACGAGAATTTGCTTTCGAAAAAAGGTGTGGCGCAATATTCTGATACAGGCAAGCTATTCCCCTTGCCGCCATAATGCAGAACTCCTTGCAGAAGGGCTATAGGCCAGAAACGAACCACAAAAGTGCGTTGGAGTCTTAGTGTGCATCCTCGATCTAGCATATGCTATATCCAGCATGTGGGGTGCCACTAAACCTGACTAGGGTTAATTTACTAATACAGTAGTTCTTTTCTCTATACATTGTTAATGGTATACATTTGATACTAGGCTGGCTAAACAGCGGAAAAGGCTTAGTGCAGTATATGGCTCTAAGTAATAATCTCTGTCAAGATTATTATAAGTTATTAAGCGCTGAGCAGATGTTCTTGCTGTCTGAATTATACGTCGGGTCGAGAATGTTTATTGCAATTAGCATCTACGCCTCAACGACCAGGATTATCATCCAATGGTGGAGATTAACAGGAATGGTGCTAATTAATATGACTATGGAGGCATGGCAACAACAAAGATATACCCAGCTTGTTACCAGGTGCTGTGGGCATAGGTTTTGCTCGTCTAGGTAGGTAAGGAAAATGTGACATTCAGGTTTCCTACAAGCTGAGCCAATCAGAACGAGAACAAGCTACACAAAAGAATCAAACTTAGTAACACCTGCCAGAGTTGTCTGTTAGCCTCAAACGCATGCGGGTATACCGTGAGGGTAGTATTACCCGCGTTCCACTACCGATGTTACATGTACTTCCCATTGCCACATGTCATGGATGTACATAGCCGCGCGAGCATTCGCTCTGCGAGAGAAGCCAAACTGACTCAGACTTGTTTGATTTCATTATGTGTTTCACTTTAAAATTTCATGTAGAAGAGTGTTCCTCTGTCATTTACAGCATTGCACTCTATAGTGATCTCTTCTTTTTTCCCCCTCTTCGGGGAAAACCTGGTAAGCATTCTGCCTATCAAACGATTATAGGCACGACTTCTTCATCCAACTCAGGGGTCAACCCAGGGAGAGCACACCCATTGGATTCTTGGCACAGCATTGCCCAGGCACACTACTAGTTATGGCCTGTTCATGGATATGGCTTTCTTGTTATGTGGGTCGGTCATTTGGTTTCCGAAGAAATCAGGACCTGCTTTGACATTGTGGAATAAGAATATCTAGATCGTTACTGCAAGTCCCTAGCATTGGCATCATAATCGGGATGGGAATTGCCGATTTGCCCACTCACAATAGGCCCTTCGATACTGTGACAGGAGAAAGCTTGGGACCAACCTAGAAGCTTACTATTTTCGGCAGCTGTTGGTGTTGTTGAGCTGACGATATGTCTTGATAACCCATTTTCCGTGGCCACCAAGACATGACATTGCATGTTGTGACTAACTTCCTTCGGTGTTACTGCCTTGTAGGATCAGAAGCCTGGCGATCTCTGCAGGAAGATAGCAGTAGAACTCGATGTTGCCTCCATTACTAGACATCTGATAGCCCGATTACGCCACACAGTTCACAGATACAGCCGATAATCCTCTGACAGATGAGTACTTATACCGACAGCCCTTCTCCGGGTTGTCATTCTCGATTCCTTGTGCCTCTCCAGTCAAGCGCAATCTAGAGCAGACATCTTTACTCTCTCTTCACCATGGCCTACGAATCAGACGTCGAGAAGGGGGCTATAACGCCGGCAGTGGTCTCCACAGCTCACTCGACTATACAGGGGTCATCAGGAGCAACAACTCCATCAACACGAGCGGGCTCTATCAAGTCCACCGATGAGAAGGGTGTTGCTACTATCGAAACAATCCCGGAGCATGCAATCCTTCCAGAACAGCTTGGGACTGAACTGACCCGCAAGCTACGCCGTACGTCTCTTAGCTATACTACGTTAACTCCATAGATCATGAGGCTGACACGCATTAGATAAATATGCGTCTTCATATCGGAAGATATTTGGAGTCATCTTTACTATAAACATGGCGGTATTTGTGGCGTTCATGGTCCAGTCAAGGGCAAACCCCAACTCGAGAGATGTCGGTAGTGCCGCGTCCGCAAACCTCATGGTCTCCATCCTGTTCCGGCAAGAGGAATTCGTCAACCTGGTCTACGAGATTTTCGTGCACGTGCCTCACTCGTGGCCGCTCTACATTCGAAAGCGACTTGCCAAGGTCTTTCATTATGGAGGTTGCCACAGTGGTGCTGGTACGGCTGCGGTTGTATGGTATATATTATACACTATACTAGCAACCAAGGAATGGATCGACCAACCGGAGAGGGACATCTTGATCAACATGATCACTAGCTGGATCTTGGTCTCAATGTTCCTCATCATCCTGACATCGGCTCACCCAGATATACGGAGAAAGTTCCACGATCACTTTGAAGCCTTCCATCGGTTCGCCGGCTGGACTGCTTTGACTACTTTCTGGATCCACAACATCGTGTCGGCCAACGTCACGGCTAGAGAGTGGGGGGTATCCCTCGGAAATGTTCTCGTTCGTTCGCCCAACTTCTGGTTCATCTGCGTCTCTACTTCATGTACCCTCGCATCGTGGTCACGTCTCCGTCGCCGGGAGGTGTTCCCCGAGAAGCTCAGTGACCATGCTACCCGTCTTCACTTCAAGTACAGGCCGATGGCGCCTTTCTATGGACTTAAACTGAGCGACAAGCCCCTGACCGAGTGGCACGCGTTTGCTACCATCCCCGACACAGATCCCGAGTCTGGCAAGATCAACGGCTTCAGCGTCGTGGTCAGCAATGCGGGAGACTGGACTAAGAAGCAAATCACGAAGTCTAATGAACGCAAGCTGTGGGTCCGCGGAGCTCCTCTGCACGGTCTACTCTACACGTCCAGACTCTTCAGGAGGATCGTCGTGGTCGCTACCGGGTCGGGTATCGGCCCTTGCCTATCGCTCTTGTTTGCCAACGTTACTCCTCGCCGTGTGCTCTGGAGCACCCGAGACCCTGAGAGAACCTACGGAGCGCGGGTTGTGGCAGAGGTCAAGAAGGCGGACCCCAACGCCGTAATCTGGAACACGCACGAGCGAGGATACCCGGACATTGTGCGGGAGACGTACCAGCTTGTACACGAGTCCGACGCTGAAGCCGTCTTCATCATCTCCAACCCCAAGGTGACGGAGAAGGTTGTCTTCGGCATGCAGACACGGGGTATACCCGCATACGGCGCCATCTTCGACTCGTGAGGAGCGAATCAGATATCGAATATCTATGTCATGTACGGGGATCTATGGGTCTTCCTACCATCCCTAGAGGGTGACGGATGGTTTCATGCCAAAGACCCACGAGGCGCGCAGTCATACATGGCTACCGAGTTTGTAGTTCTTACGAATGATGAGGTGAATGTATAGGATGCCACTGGGGCGATTATGTCTTTTGGAATATTTGAGCGCGCGGTAGAGCTGCTCGTGTATTTTCTTTTCGCTGTCGTTCCTTTCTCACTCCCCCCCCAATTGCCCTGCCCCATCCTACCTCTTCCTCGAAAAAACATATATTAGACATTTGCGACAAGGATAGCTGTGCACATATTTCTCAAATATTGGATTGTCTCTAGGCGTGGATGCAAATTCCACAGGGTCAAAGGAACTTAGAATAGACATAGACCCTGCCTCTAAGCTATAGCGGAATCCAATCCTTATCCTCAAAAGAAATTTGATTACGAGAGCCCGATCGTGAGAACTGCGATGTGAGTTATGTCTCTGATATCTTCATGCTAACTACGTTTTTCTTTGTTTTATCATTCAACAAGATTCGAGTATTAGGGTTTCGTATGAAAAAGATAGACTATAATGGCTAGCCTTGATATAACCTTTACTGGCACTTGTCTCAATTATAGTGCTTAATATATAATTAAATGTCGGAAAATGTTTCTCGACATACAATTCGTAAGTCCTTTGAAGTTACGTAGCTTCTTGCGCGCCAAAAACACTTGACTTTCAATAATATCAGATAAGCTCGGTGTCGGAGACAGGTATTGGCAAAGACGCGGGCTTAGATATAACAGAGGCGGAGATGGGCAGGCTGCTCTAACATCAAAGCTATTTATTTGACTTTTGCATTAGTCCACAGGTCGGTGATACCAAGTTTTTGAGAGTAATAAACTCGGTCCACCATATCTTCTCCCCTCCTGATCTCTCCCTTTTCCCCCATGTATCTTGCCTTTACGTGCCATATTCTACCCAATTTCGAGACGGAAAAACTATCAGAAACTCCATCGGCCTCCATCATTCACAGTCCCTACTGCGATTAATATCCTCGATTTCAACCTCTCTATAAGAACCTAATTAAATCATCCCGGATTCCCATTGCTAGCTGACTTACAGTTAACAAATACCTACCCACCCCAAACTCTTAGGTATACACACAATTATTTGGAAAGTTGGATAACATGTCATTACACGGGATGGACCTCGCATGGGTGTTAGACCTAGTCAATCAGAACTACCGGCTTCTGGACATGATCTTCTCAACAGAGTCCGAACCCATTGCCCCAGATTTGCGTGGCCCCTGTCAACAGCTACGAGATCAACTGCGAACCCTCGTGGATCCTTATATCCATATTCTATTGGCGCCCTCTTCTACCTACGACGATAATGTTAAGCACATTGCATGGGACAAATTTGCCTATAGACTCACTGGCGTCCCCAATGCGGGTCCATTTCGGCACTGCAACATCAACCCCCACCGACACTTCCGACTAGACGACATTGTCCGGAGACTTCTAAGGGAAGATGTTCTAGAAACGCTTCCGCTAAAATCGGAAGCGAATTATGGATTACCTGGATGGCTTCGACAAGGGGGTCCTTACCACTCTTCCCAAACCAGTCAGCATACCTATGATTCTGATAACCTACCTCAACAACAACCCTCTGTCTTCGGTTGGCTCTCCATTGAAGCCAACGATAACTTCACCGCGTATCAGCCAGCAGATCTGGACGCAGCGAAGAACTTCCTTCAAAAACTCAACGAGCTTGGAACGAACACACTCCGACATAATGTTCTGGAAAAGATGGCCAAAGGCGCAACACTAGTCCCACCGCCCGGGAACTGTACATACTGCCACCTCGTCTGCCGGATCAACATCGATGTAGCTATAACCCGGGTTAAGGTAGCCTGCGGCATGATCTCGGCTGAAGATCTAGTAAATAAGCTAGAATACCTCCCCGACGAGTTTGAACGCGCGTGGCATGAGCTGCGCAGCGCAGAAATAAGAGCGGCACGACAATATGCCCGAGTACCCGCACACGCAACAGCCGAGGAAAAGATTCATACCATACTCTGCCACCTACGACAACATGTACCTCACCAGCAGCCACAGAGGCCGCTTGTGAGGCCGCCACGGCCGCGGGACCGGGATGAGAACCCGCCGCCGCCGCCGCAGCAGCAGCGGAGGCCCCCACACTACTGGTGTCCGAGACGGCCACTGGCGGACATCACCAATATCGAGCCGAACGTCCGGCAGGCTGTTCGCTTGCGCCTATTAAGAGCACCGCCGAGGTTGTTGGATGGCAGCCGACGAAATTACGAGCCGTCGCTCAACCTCCAGGGACGGCCTTTGCAGGTGCTTCGATGAAAAGCTGCGCTTAATTTGAAGATTATGCTTTTTCTTTTTCTGAGAGAGAGAGAGAGAGGTGGGAAGGGATTGGAAGGAAATGGAGATATCATGTCGACCTGGAGGAATGAATGAATGAATGAATGAATGAATGAGAAAATTTGATGATTATGTTGCTTGTGGGAAACCCGTTAGCGATACCCTGATCTTTTGAAGGAGGAAAACCGGAATTTCATCCGCACAGAGAGGGGAACCATAGGGCAGTTGACATACATATCTTGGGATTGATGGAAAATGGAAGATGGAAAAAAGGTTTATTTTATTTTGTTGGTGGACTATTGGGTTCGGTATACTGAATTCGGGATTTGAAGAGGGGGGGACAATGATGAGTGTGCCCGTACAAAGCTTGTGTCTCGTCTTATCTAAGGTAGGAGGAACATTTCCACCGAAAAGTTTGGATAAAGCCACGAAGTGAGAAGGATAAATGATCCCACGTCTTTGGTATAAACGTATCGTGATTATGCATATTGTCAACAACGCGAGGGTGGCTCATACATTGCTGAGATAAAATCATAAAAGCGTCCGTAAACGGCGGCTGTCAATGCTTCTTGATTTCGACATGAAGTATTCTATTGAACCGCCAAGATTAGTTAAACTAACATTTATTGATCAAACGAGGGGTATAGCTCGCGAAAAGATTGAGACTTTAGAGAACCATTATGATAGGAGGTAGTGAACCAAGAAGAGGATTCAATCCATAGTACTAGCAGTCAGGAATCCCGGCGACTCGGCAAATCAGCTTGAGAGGCAAGTGTCCGAGGGGAGTGGCTTGGCTTATTTAAATCATCCCCTTCACATCTTACGTAACATGTGCTCGATACCGCTATCCCCGAGGAGCAGGGTGCCTTTTATTGCCAGATGAAGCAGCCATCGTATCGGGTGTAACCCAGCACGGCAGACTTGTAGATGCAACGGACAGAATATTGAACCTCTTTCACGATAATATGGACTTGGAAAAATGTAGACTAGAGAAGGGCAGAGTAGTGAGTTAACACTGAAACTGGGCTTTACCAGATAGAAGGATACTGAATACATAAATTTGTAATGTTGGACGTGCATCAATACATATAGGTATATGTAGTTCCTTTAGATATATACCTACCTGGTAGGTATGTACAGACTTAAAGGTGTACCTTAGGTACGGAGTCCGAGGTATTATACATGCAGCTCTGTGATTGGCCAGCGACAGGCAACGCAGCACAGCGAATTTCCCGATGTGGCAATCGCCGAGAAAGGCGGCCGGCGGTTGGTTGCCGGGTGTGCCAATTTTATCGACTTGAAGCCCGATGCCCCACCAAAGGGCCCTCAAAGACCCCTCCATTTTTGCAATTGCTACCTACCTTCTGACCGCTCACAATTACAATACCTTAGGTACATATTGAGACATCAACCCTGCAGACAGGAAAAGAAGGGGAAAAGGAAAACGGAAAAAAGAAAGTAAGAAATCTGTCACCGTCGCCGCCATGACAGAGATCTACCGAGCCAGCACGACGGCCCCCGTCAACATCGCCGTCGTCAAATACTGGGGCAAACGGGACGCGAAGCTGAACCTACCCACCAACTCGTCCCTCTCCGTGACCCTGTCCCAGGCCGACCTGCGCACGTTGACCACCGCTACCTGCTCGAGCACCTACACCGGAGACGACACGCTGACCCTCAATGGCGCCCCCTCCGACATATCGGGCGCCCGCACGCAAGCCTGCCTGCGGGAGCTGCGGTCCCTCCGGGCCGCCCTCGAGGAGAAGGACCCGTCCCTGCCCAAGCTGTCCAAGATGCCTCTCCGCCTCGTGTCCGAGAACAACTTCCCCACGGCCGCTGGCCTAGCCTCCTCCGCAGCCGGCTTTGCCGCCCTCGTCCGTGCCGTCGCCGACCTGTACGAGCTTTCCAGCTCGCCGACCGAGCTCTCCATCATCTCGCGCCAGGGCAGCGGCTCGGCCTGCCGCAGCCTATTCGGGGGCTACGTGGCGTGGCGGCACGGCTCGCGGGCTGACGGCCTGGACTCGAAGGCGATCGAGGTGGCGCCGGCGTCGCACTGGCCGGACATGCGGGCGCTGATCCTCGTGGTGTCGGCGGCGAAGAAGGGCGTCAGCTCGACGTCGGGCATGCAGCAGACGGTGGCCACGTCGGACCTGTTTAAGGGGCGGGTCGCGACCGTCGTGCCGGCTCACATGGACGCCATGGAGAAGGCGATCGCGGCGCGCGACTTCGCCGCCTTCGCCGAGGTCACGATGAAGGAATCCAACTCGTTCCACTCGTGCTGCTCCGACACGTACCCGCCCATCTACTACATGAACGACGTGTCGCGGGCCGCCGTCCGGGCCGTCGAGGCAATCAACGCGGCCGCGGGCAAGACCATCGCGGCGTACACCTTCGACGCCGGCCCGAACGCCGTGATTTACTACCTGGAGGAGAACAGCGGCCCCGTCGTCGGGACGTTCTACAAGGTGTTGTCGGGTACCGAGGGCTGGAAGGACGAGGCGAAGACGTATACCTCAAGCATACAATTGGACGAGGCCGTCTCGGGCATCGTCCAGGGCGGCGTGAGCAGGATCATCATGACGAGCGTGGGCGAGGGACCGGTCAAGACCGAGCAGCATCTGGCATAATTTGACATTGCGAATACCTCATTAAAAGCTATCGTAAAATTTCGAGTCATCAATACCATTTTTGAAGATAGACACACGACTTTAAAAATATATCCCTTTAGGACTTACTAAAGACTGCTTATCCGTTGTCCTAACTCGTACGATGATACAGTATTTCGACAGACCCCTGAATGCCCGTGATAGGACTTTCAGCTGGGCCCCACTAAAAAGCCAGACATGCCGCCAAGCCTTGGGGACCCACACACTACGTACGGAGTACAGCCGCTACCGAGAAAAAGAAGATTTTGTGCACGGCCTCATAAATTCCACCCCCTCCCCCCCCTTTTATAGGAAATTAAAGCATGGTCACTCGCCCTCGCCAGCGAAAGCACGACAATGGCGGACTCGAAGCACGAGGGCCAGTCGGCCTGCCCAGTCGACCACAAGAGCAGGGAGGCCTGGCTCACCCAGGCGCGCGCCGCCAACGTCGAATCGGAATCGCCCTCGTTACCACCGTCGCATCCGCCAGTGACGACGGCGACAACGGCGAGGAGCAGCGAAGCGGAGAGCTGCCCGGTAGATCACAAGGCGCGGGAGGTATGGGTGCAGCACGCTCGCGTAGCCGCCTCTGCGCCGGCGCAATCCCCACCGGCCGCGCAATCGCAACAGCGGCCCGCCTCCGGATGGACGTCGTACCTCGCGCGCGTCCCGTTCTTCTCGCGCCCGTCGGACCCCTCCTCGCGCCAACCACCGACCGCGAACCCCCTCCTGGGCACCGAGCGCGAAGTCTCCACGATCCCCCGCACGTCGGTGCCATCGCCCTTCTCCCCCTCCTCCTCTACCGCCAGCGGTATTACTGATACTGATACTACCACTACAATACCGCCGCGGCGACCGGCGGCGAACCACGAGCAGGAGACGGGCGCCGACGCGGCCTCGGGGAACTGGATCTACCCCTCGGAGAAGATGTTCTTCGAGGCGATGCGGCGCAAGGGCCACGACCCGCGGACGGCCGACATGCGCACCGTGGTGCCGATCCACAACGCCGTCAACGAGCGGGCGTGGGCCGAGATCAAGGCATGGGAGGCGCCGTGGGTCCAGGGCACCAGGTTCGTTCGTTCGTTTTTCTACTTTTCCGTTCACCTCCCCTTTTCCTTCTTCAATTTTCAAGAGACAGAGAGAGAGAGAGAGAGAGATAACGACTGACAAAACAAAATATAGTTGTGACGGCCCTCGCCTACACTCCTTCTCCGGCCTGAGCACGCACATGTCCCCCCGTGCGCGCGTCAACACGCTGCTCGGCTACCAGGCGCCCTTCGACCGGCACGACTGGGTCGTCGACCGCTGCGGCAAGGAGATCGAGTACGTGATCGACTTTTACGCCGGCCGGAACCCCGGTTCAGCAGCCGGTGGTCCTGGCGGCGGCGGCGACGGGGGAAAGCTTTCCTTCTACCTCGACGTGCGGCCCAAGCTGAACACCTGGGAGGGCGTCAAGATGCGGGCCTTGCGCGCCGCCGGAGTAACGTAGAAGATTCCCCGTTGACTTACCCGTACCCGTACCTGTCTATCTTCACGAACGAGACGATGATAAGGTAATAGATTGGGATGAATTAATGCTGCAGATAAAACTTGATGTAAAAACAAATGTGTAACGGCCCAAAAGGACTATAGATAAGAAAGTAGAAGGGGTATTATGCATCGCAAGGAGCTCGGGGGGAGTTTTTTTTTAGTTTTCATTTTTTCACTCCGAAGTCATCGCTACTTATTCTATACACTTACAAGAACAAGCAAGAATTCCTATCTATCATATAGCGGAAAATTAGACCTCGCAAGGAAGAAAATGTCTTACTCGACGACGATCCGAACCGCCGGACCCGTCTCCATCGCGTTGCTCTCCAGATCCCAGCCGGCACTTGCGATAGCCTTCCAGAACTCCTCGTTGACGACCGACCTAGGGCCAGCGAGAGCGTTCGTCCATGCCTCCAGTGCGTCTACTGCGGTGGCTCCGGCCTTCAGGTATATCTTATAACCGACCCTGCCGCTGACGACAACGTACCGGCTGTTCTCGAAGCGCAACAGATCGCTAGTGGTGATCTCGCCGGGCTGGGGACATGTGCGCGCGAACGATATGCTCGGAGCCTTCCAGCGCAGAATGTGCTCGCGATGCGCTACCTGCTCCGGGCGCAGAATGTGGCCGCTGCGCAGGAACTCGGTGACGAGGAGGGTAGCGCGCTGGCGATTGAGGGTGCGCATCTGCACGGACCGCACGGCCTGGTAGTTGGTCCACAAGTGGATGCCGACGAGTGCGGCCATCCAGGCCCAGACAGCGAGACGCCCGTGCACGAGCCGGACAAAAAGACTACCGGCTAGCATGCCCAATAGGCTGACGACGGTCTCCTGGCTGCCATCCTTGGCGTTGAGCTCGGCGAGGTTGCCGTTGCGGGCGAAGTGGGCGCTCAACGAGGCCTTGGAGGCGCCGCTGGAGACGCCGCAGAGGGCGCGCAGGATGCCAGAGCAGCAGAGAGCGGCGACCTTGAGATAGTGGGGCAGGGCGGGTGAGAGGATGTCGAGGAAGAGGGCCGAGTCGTTGAACAAGTCAGCGAGGAAGCGGTAAAACTTGCACTCGGGCTCGATGGCGCGGCCGAGGCGGTGCGCGAACACGATGGTGGCCAGCCGGCCGGTCGACTCTTGCAGCACGGTCAGGAGCACGGCGGCAGTGGCGGACGAGGCGGCGTCGCCGACGCCAAAGCCCTGCAGAACGGCCCGCGACGACAGCAGTCCGGCTATGGTGCTAGAAAAGGCCTGGAGCGAGTCCTATATGTTTTCCTCAAACAAGGTGCCATTGTTATTAATTACTGTTGCTATCGCACTAATATCGAGGGGGGGGGGTGGGGGGTACGAAACCCGAGAAAAGGAAGTATAGAGGTAAAAATGAATAAATAAATAAAGAGACGGGTCTTTACATACGTAGACTTGGTACGGCGTGTAGTCCCGCGTAACCGTGTGCGGATAGCCGGCGGGCAGGAAGACGTCCAGCGCGGACATGACGTAGCTGCGGCTCTTAACCTTAGCGAGCTCCCCGCCGTCGTCGTACACGCAGAGAACGCCGGACTCGTCGGCGGCGCTGACGAGCTTTGGGGCCATCGCCGCCATGGGTTTTTTTCCCCTTTGTTTCCTTTTTTTTTCTGGGCGATTTATCGAGATTTCTTTCTCGAGAGTACTTCAGGTGGAAGTAGTAGGGGAATTAAAAAAAAAAAAAAAAAAAAGGTGTGAGCGTAAGTTTGTTTGCGTAAGTGTCAACTTTTGCTCTAGTTGAAAGGTAGGTAAGAAGTATGTAGTAAGGTTGCGAGACGAAAATTAAGTAAATGGATAAATGATCTAAGCACAAGCACAAGCACAGCAAGCAAGCAGGCACGCAGGTAGGGCAAGTGGGGCCAGGTGTATGTCGATCATTCGCAGCCTCGCAGGGCAGGGGTAGGGGTACCTTAGGTAGGTAGGTAAGGAATAACCTGGCAAACGGTTTATAGTGTAGAATTGTAAGTAGCACATAGCTACCTATCCTTAGCTCACCCCGCGATTTCCAAACCGCTGCCCCGCTGGACTACGGGTGTATTCTTTTAAGGCATTGGAAGTACCTAGGTACACACGTGTAGGTATGGATGTACCTATGGGGAAACCTAGCTGGCCTCAATGACGCAACGATATTATCTGCCCCTCCTCCTATGCTGTGGAACATGGCAAAGATGATAATTAGGTACTTACCTGAGGTACCTACTAGCCCAACATGGCCCAATGACAATGTTATTTTTCCTTTTCTTTTCACTCGCGATTGTCCCGTTCGACGGAGTTCATCCCGAGGATTAGGTGTGTAGGTAGGTAGCACTTACACGTTAACTGGTCACGAATTATTCCGCATTACGTCTATACGAGTTACTGCCTAGGGATTGGTTCGTCTAGTCAAGACAAATGTGACTTATTCATTACTTACTGAGAGAGAGGCTGTCTAGGCTGCGAATGCTAGATGGTCTAGTGTAGAATGCCAGGATGATGAGCTTGATTATTCTTCCCCTTTGACATTGGCCCAGGAGCTAGCTGGAAACAAGAGAATCGAATTACCTCGAACTACGCAGATCGCAACCGCAATACGGCGTAGTATTCCTAACTCACGAGACGAGACTGTATCCCCTGCTTTCCCCCCTCCTTCGGGCCAGAACCTAGCTATATGTAACCCTGCTCTACCCCCCTCTCCCTTTCCTACTTGCTTTCCTACTTGCTTTCCTACTTGCTTTCCTTATACGCCGGCGACCCGCGCGCCCGCAGTCCCGCCGCGGCGCGCAAGAACGTGGCCCAGGACCATCATGGACAGGCCGAGCACGAACCCGAGGAACTCAAAGACGCAGTCGGCGCGGGCCGTGTGGCAGCGCGGCGGGGTCAGGTCGACGCCGCCGGGCCCGAACGCGTAGGCGTAGGACACGAAACCGCCGCCGTCGCCGTCGCCGCCGTCGTACTCGACGTAGCCGCCGCTGAGGATCCGGTTGGTGGCCCGCCGCTCGACCGAGTACGCGTCGGTCGCGGTGCAGCTCGTCACGTCTCTGAGGGCGATAGATAGGGCCTGGTGCGAAAGGAAAAAAAGAAAAATCGAAATTGTTAGTAAGCGTGCGATAGATATTTAATTACCATGTCGCGGATGGCGTAGGCAAGTTGTAGGGTAAGGAGGTTTTACTCACGATTCCGCTCGCGAGGTACAGCGCCGAGACGAGGGCGTCCATGCCCATGACAACGCTCGTCTTGATGCTGTCCAGCCAGAGCGCCAGCAGGCCGAGGCCGGACACGGCGAGTCCGAGCGCGCCGACGGCGCTGCCGAAGCCCGTCTCGGACGGGACCGGGCCCGCCTTTTGCTGCTTGGCTAGGCTGATCGAGAGGCCGAGTACGATGCCTCCGACGGTGAACTGCGGAGCGCGGTAGAAGATGCACGTTAGGAAGGAACTGTTTCTGCCAATATACCTTTCCTTGGAAAAGCGTAGTAAGCGGGATGATTATGGAACTCACGAGGAAGCCGCGTAGGCCGAGTGCTGCCATGTCCAACATTGTGACTTGGCCGTCTTGGGAGTTTGGATGGGAAGGGTATGATGATGATATGTTATTCGCGGCGTATGCGAAAATGGAGTGATTTAAAGGTGAGGATTTTCTCGAGGGGGTGGAGGGGTGGGGGGGATTATTCGTGTGGTGCTGAAGTTCATGAGACGGAAGGGTGCGAGAAAATGGATAGCTCGTCAAGAGGCCCCCTTTACTTGGGACTTGGGATGGAGGTACATTGTTTGCTTCCCATTGGGTACCGAGGCACCCTTTGCAATTCAGCGGTAAGCACCCATCACGCTCGACCGGGCTAATCCATCTCATGGCATACAGGCTCTTCGCGTATGCCATCTCGCATCGTGGTAATCGTCCCGACGGGTGCTTACCGCCAAGTACCTACAGTAATGGTGATTGCTCCAGTGTACCACCAGATACGAACATGCAGGGGACCATCATATACGAGACTTTGTCGATACCCGAAAGATCAAATATCGAATGCCGGGCAGTATCGTACTGGTGTGCCACTACTTCTTTTTTTTTGTTTCGAAAAAGCACGCGTGGAGGTTAGTTTCTAGCAACTTTCCTCTTTACATATCTATCGTGACACAATTCTTGTTACTGATACTTACCTATTTTCCCATGAGAGAGCAGAACCACGAGCTGTAGAACGAACCACAAGTACGAAACCGCGTTATAATCCCGGCGTGGTCTAATTTTTTAGCTTCTACGCCACTTATTACAATCCCTTGAAGTCATCTCGTTGTAGAATATAAGCAATTCTCTATGCACGAACCAATCCTTTCATCTACGTCCTTGCTACATCAGCGAACCGACCCATGTTTCCTCCCGCTATACATGGTTACTAAGCACCGAGAGGGGGATTTTTTACACACTCAACCAACAGCTTCATCCCAAATGCCATTCAAGCAGAGTATTGAGCCCATCCAATCCGAGGCCCCTCGACCCTTGGTGGGCCATTAGCTGTTGCTATGGAATATTGTGGGCTATAGAAGGGGATGGGAGCTTGTTCGTGGCCAGCTTCGATGTCCAATCAGGACACTGAGAAAGCATTCTACTTACCCCTTTAGGACGAAGGGGGCTAGACTCTAACCACTAGGACAGCAATTATAGAAAAGAAAACACACACACACACACATATATATATATATCATGGCGGTAGCACATCTAGCCAAGTAGCTATATTTTAGGTCGATTTAAACCATTGTCTGAAGAGGTCTTCGTCGCTTTACATCGAATCCTGCAAGCTTTCACCACGTGCGAGAGGGTAAAAACAACGAAGAAAAAAGAGGTTAGTGGGCCGGTAATTGATATGTCTAGTACACTGCAGAATCTACATGGCCAAATCTGCCCGAGGTTCCTCTGAAAGGGGCCGAGACCATCTCATGAAGCCAGGATTCGTCTTTTCCGTGAACTCTTAAAAATTATGTAATCCACATGGCTGTTTAGTCAATTCCACTTATTACCCCGGAATCCGCATAAAAATCATCTCAATAACCAGATACAGTAAGTTATCTCTAAATAGCAGGCATGATAGAAGCCCAAACTAACCGACCCAAGGATTTCTCAATTCCTTTCCGAAGACTTGAATCATCCACGAAGTCGTCTCGATCGCCTTCAGAGATGGGACGTCTTCCTCGGTTTCCATGCCCCAAAGGTTATTCGGATATATATATATATATATGGCTTAGTTCGCCGCCCAGAGTAGCGTACCATGCGCTCTCTTGCCTCGTTTGGTGAGTCTTCGCAATCGGCAAGTCGGGACGACGCCTTGAAAATGGTATAATGTGAGGAATAGAGGAGCTTTTTTTTTTGAGTTGTAAAATGACCATCCGCTTGTGTGTCTTTAGTCCCGGCTTCCGGAAGGGGGGCTATCCTGATGGGGGATCGCAGGGCGATTAGGTAGCCGGTGTATGATACGTAGGTAGTCTTTTGTGGCGTGATCCGGCTCTGCGTCAAACACGGGCACCTTTCTTCTACGAGCGCATCAGCTTAGTGAGGTTTACGAAACTATATGCATACGATGTGTATAGACAGCATGTGCGCGACCCTATCCTTTGGCATAGTGTTGTCCAGATTGCTAGTAGGTCCTAGCTAGGTTACGGGCTAACTTACGGTATGTAAAGGGCTCCAGATGCTATATCTGCCTGTGCTTCTACCTTTTGATTCGAATCATCACGAATTGTTTTGCTATCGAGCCTCGGTTTATACCTATCTAATCGCCATTCCGAAGGCTCTACCTATGTATTTTGTGGCCAGAGGATGTGACGCAGTGCTTGCCTTTACAGTTCCTCTTAACTAGACTATAAATGTATAGAGATAGTTGTTACCATGGGAATTCTTTGCCAGTTATTGCATCCATGAATTTTCCCGAGTGCGTCTCGCGGCCGGCTTCGTCAATCTAGGCAAGTAGATGTTAATTATCTAAATGGTACTAAACGCCGAAGGTTAAGACTCACAAGGCGTATGATCTTTTCGGCACTTTGTTCTGCCGTCCAAGGTGCCCTTTCCAAGCCCATATACTCAGCCGTCTTATTTCCCATATCGGTAGCGGCCAGACTAGTAGGTGCAAATTGTTAGTTCTTAACAGAGGTTGCTAGAATCTTGTAGGGTAGTCCTACCCCGGGTTGATAGCAACAGCAGTAAGCCACGTGTTGCTACAATGCGCTGCCCTATACGATGACCATTAGCTTTGGCAGTCGTATCACAGTTAATTACCCAAACAACCTGACATACAAGGTAATCCAGTTCAACACCGCTTTCGATATGCAATAAGACGGTGCGACAAAAGTGCGGCCATGTTCCATTCCACCGAGAGTACCGGCAGCGCTAGTAATAGGCATGAACTTCGCGTTGGCTGATCTTTTAAGCAGAGCGTAGCATGCCTGGTATAAAGCTAGAGGACCTAGAGCGTTGATGTGAAAGGTGCTGGCCACAACCCCAAGGTCAACCGTTTCGAGAGGATCGACTGGTGGGCTTACCCCAGCATTAGTGATCAAGATGTCGATGTGGTCGATGCCCGCGGCTTTTATTTCTTCTACCGCATTGTTCGCGTCCGTAGGCGAAGAGCTTTCGATGTGTACTAGAAGTAGCCGTGATCCGTTCCCCTTTGGAAACGCCTTGAGCTCAGTTACTCCTCGGGCAGCATCGTCGCGGATGCTTCCCACGACTGTGCAGTTCGGACGTGCGATGTAAGCCCGAGCCAAGGCATTCCCAATACCTATTAACAGAAAGTCAGCAAACCAAACTAGCATTCTAAATGGCATTGACTTACCTCTGCCAGCGCCAGTGATAACTACAACAAGCTGGTCTAGCATTGTTTTGTGTATACCTCTCTCTCTCTATGTGAGCGTGTGAGTGAGAGAGTAACAGATCACGATCCCTCACCTAAATTTTGATCTAAGAACACCAACAGCATGTAACTCAGCCCAATCTGTAAAATTACATTGGAGATGGAGAGGGTGTTTGCCTTTCTATGCGCCGCTTACGGTATCTAGTGGTGGCCCGCCTCCTGCAACGGAGACATTTTGATGGATGAACTCTTGGTGTGCGATACAGATATCAGGCAAGGAGTAGGTACTGTACATTAGCAATGTAGATATCTAATTATTTGGAGAAACAAGCCCGACGTCAGGTGACCAAGTCAGCTTGTTTCTAGAGCGTATCTAGTCTAGGACTCAGAAAGCCATCTGTTTCTTTATTAGCGCCAGGCTGGGCAGATTCTCCCTTGCGTAGGTAGTGATGAAAAAGTTGGGCATCCCCCGGGCCAATCCCTAGAGCATGTCGAATCTCTATTCGTAGCCCTCGCAACATGTCTGAATCTACAAATGCCTGGCGTGATTCGTCGAATTGGCGCAATCGAGACGGATCCTTCTCGGGGAGCAATAATTCGAGGCCTACCCGCAATCGGGGCGGAGTGGTAGCTTCGTCGTGGGGAAGAGGGGGCACCGACAGAGTCCCCCCGCCCAACGACAGCGATAGGGATGGTCGCCTTAAGCTCTCTGACTTCGAGTACAGGAGCCGCCCCTACGATCGTCTAAAGACACTTGGCCCTGCGCAAAGAGACGACGAGGGTGCCGCGAAGGCTATCGCCGAAGGGAGGCGCATCTATGTCGGCAACCTCCGATACCAGGCCAAACCAGCGGACATCGAGGGCTTGTTGAAGAGCAATGGCTTAGGTCATTACAGCAAAATCCACATTTCCATCGACCCGTTCACCGGGAGGAATCCAAGTTACTGCTTCGTCGAGTTCCCCGATCGGGACTCGGCCGACACGGCAATGGCTACCTTGGAGGGCAAGGAGCTGCTGGGGAGGGAGGTCAAATGTCGGCCTTGCCAGCCCAAAGGGAGAGGATCCGGTGGAAGGCTGCCCAGCGAAGGCATTAATCGCTGGGATAACTTGTCGGGAGTGGAGCGTCGAGAAGGAAGGCAAGGCGATAACCAGTATCGTCGGTCTTCAAGCCCGGTCAGAACACCGGAGTCATTTTCCAGGTATCGACAAGACTTCACCGGCGTGCGGCTCTGTGTCTCAGGTCCACCTAGGATGAAGGACCAATCAACGAACTCTGCAGAGATCAGTGACTTATTCCAGGGATTCGAGGTGTACGTATCTTCCCACAAACACTGCTGGGTTTCTTACTACGGGTGATGGCTGACGCTCGTAAACTTAGAGAGGCAATCAGCAAGCGTGTCTCTGCTGACGAGAAATGGTGGAGCGCCCCGGGAAACCACGACTTTTGTTTCGTAGACTTTTCGACACCTGATCAGGCCCAAGAAGCTCTCTATGCAGTCAACGGTACCTCTTTCAAGGGCGGCCGCTTGAAGGTTTCCTTTGCCAAAGGACGGTCCTCAAAATGGCGGGAGAGAGAGGACCTGAGAGAAAATTGAGTTGTGAACACGCAGGTGCAGTTTAGTTTATACGAGGTGAAATGTATCACAGTTGGTGCCTTTATAAGGAAAGTATAAGGGCTGAGTCGGGTAGCAGATGTTATCCTCAACCCCCTATCCGATCTGACACTTGAAACTAAACAAACAGCATAGTCGCACACATACCATGATTTATTTATTTTTTAAAGAAAATCCTTACTGCGGCGTGATATGTAGTTTGAGGAGTTTTCTTATGGGATGGGAAAGCATATAGTTAATTACAAAATTATTCTCAAGAAAC